>VYZM01008256.1:128491-222302 GCA_013398915.1 Dromas ardeola | reverse complement strand
TCAGGGCTGCAGGAAGGCTCTGAAAGGGTGGAATGTATTTCCACGCGGGGATGTAGCCCACCTGAAGTTAGTTACCCTGTAGCATCCGGGTTTCACTTTACCAGAAGAAAAGCGTGGCCTGAGTCTGTTTCTTGGTATTCATGAGTAAGTTTTCTTAGGCCTTTGTTGTCAGTGGAGCCATTCGCTGTATTATTCTTTCAATGAGGCATTGAGGCTTTATTTAAGGTATTAAAGCTTGCAGATGTCCTCTGTGGAAGTAAGTAATTTTTCATGCTTATCATCCTCTAATTAGGGTTCTTCAACCTTCTTTACCAAAGTGGGTGCCACCCAGCATTAATGGTAAAAAAAAAAAAAAAAAAATTACAGTGAGGTTACAAGGTCTGACCTGCCATATCACTTCAGTTGTTGACTAGTAGCACAATGAAGTCAGTACTCCGAAATGTCGATATTGTGCATTTACATCTGAATTATTCTAAGCCCCTTAGAGTAGAGGTTTGGCCAAGGCTTCCATGGCTCTTTAACCCGACTTCTATGAGGCGGGTACATGGACCCTTGAAAGGTCATTACAATTAGCTGTCACCTGGGCTGCGCATAGGGTACAGGCAATCTACCTTCTGTGGCACAACAGCTGTGTTAAAAAAAAAATGCTAACAAAATAAAACTTAATGCATTTGGATTTGTGAAATCAAGGCCATGGTAGTTGCTTGCAGACCTACAGGATTGATGTTGATATTTGTTAAACTTACTGAGAAAGATTTCCCACCTATACCGTAGGTATCTCTTGTTTCTCTCTGTTGAGGTGGAGAATTAGAGCCTTGCTTGATCCTGATGATGTGATCTGTTTCTAAAACTGTTTTAGTGTTCTGGCCAAACACAGAACACAGCCAGTCTCTCTTTGATCGTATGCTCAACATTACCAAATGTTTGCTATTGACTTGATAATTTTGCAGCTTGGATGAAAGAACAAAAAAATTGCGCTGCTTATTTTTGTTTTTTGTTTTTTCTTTTTTTGGAAGGGGATGAGGCTGCAAAACTGATTTCAAAAGTGGATAGAGCTATTTTTGTAGCTATTGCATTTTATTTAACTTGTATTTCTGAAAATTCTGCTTTTTAAGCATAAAATACAAGTTATTGAGCCTATCCATCTTGGAAAAAATGTTAAGCATGCATTCTCAATAAATAGTTATAAGGAATTGGCAAAAGAGAAATGAAAAATCCAAGCTTTTAAACACTTGGTAGCCCTGTAGGAAACCATAAGCTTATGTTCTCTTTGGTTTCTCTATGGGAGAAGGAAAAACCGTGTGAATGGGTCCTCATCCTACATTTCAGCTCCCAAGGTAGCAGACCTTAGAGGTAGCCTGTAACTTGGAAACACTTGCATTTTTCTGGTATATGACCTTGAAGCCATGAAAGGGGTTGGGAGCAGCTTTGAAAAAGTGTTGGGAGGAATCAGGTTTAGTAACAAGGGAAAAATAACATTTGTGTGGCAGAGCTTCCAAAACTAGGAAGAGAATGGGAATGTCTGCAATTTATTTGTATTTACCTTCTGCTACAGTTGCTAAACAACTGCAGAGCTGTGCTTAAAAATACCTATTTATGTAGAGCAGCAGGTAAGCAAGTTGTTTTGTACAGAGGCTGTAAATAGACTATAATGCTGTGAATTTCAATGTACCATTTTATGGTAGAGAGAGTAAACACCAGAATCCTAGCATTCTTTTTTACTGCTTTGTGTTCCTACTGTCAGCTTTGTTGAATGTGGTACCAACATTCCTTCTGCCAAGTCCTCAATAAAATTGTAAGTCTGACCTTGTGATTCCATTTGGAGTCTTGTAAACGATGGTAGCTTTCAAGTTAACTGTAGGAAGTGCTTCCTGGAAGTAAAATAAGATGGACTGCAGGAGAGAGAAAGACACAGTTTAAAGATGAGCACTTCTGTCTTGGCATCATACTTGAGCTTTTTAGCTGCTTCTTTTTCTACAAACTTATGGGGGAAATGTGTTTTTTTTTCCTTTTTCTTTTTTTTCAAGGCTCAGACCAAATAGGAGAGATGGTGAAAGAATTTTCTTCTGTTGTTTCTGTCCTTAGTCCTGTTCAGGGTAACCAAGTTCATGCTGCGTGTGTGTGCCTGCATGGAATTGCATTAGTTCCACTCTGTGGCAGGGTAAACGCTACAAATCTCATCACAAAGTCTTAACTTGCAGAGCTGCAAGTTTCTACAAAATTTTTCTCATTCATGAAGCATGCATTTTTAAGAAAGACTTACTTGTTAATCGTTATAAGACTAAATGTGACATCATTTTACTTGACTTCTCCTATATTCTATTTGAATGCTAGAGATCTTCCCCTTTACTTACATGCTTTGATTTTCAAGATTAAGAAATCATTTCATGTTATTTTACTATGTTGTGTTCAGTGTAAGTTGGCAAGACTGATGCTTATCTGCTCATGAATTGTGACATTGATGCTACATGATTAAATAGAGAGAACTTGCAGTTCATGGGTGCGGATACAGCGGTGGTTCTCTGGATTATAAGATGCTAAAAGTCCCTTTCAAAATTGTCATGTGTTATCCTGTCATTTATTATCCAGTTTTGGTTCATAAACCTGTTTCATTATTGTTGGGTTTTTTGTTTGTGTTTTCTGTTTTAGCCCTTAAACTCTCGGTTAGATCAGTAAATACCACAAAAAGCTCTCTTAACAGCAAAGTAAATATGCAGAATTTAAACCACTGAAACCAAAGTATCTTGGAAACATTGAATAATTTCATTTAATACTACCATGGTTATAGATGAAATTGTATGTTGCAGTTATACTAGCAATTTAAAGAAATAAAAAAAAAAAAAAGGAAAGATTATACCACCTGTTTTATAGACAACGGCTAGACCCAGGGGCAACATGATCTGCAGCCTCAGCCTGTGTGGGTTGCGGAGCTCCCTAGTCATCTCCTTCTCCAGCGAGATGAAGGTCAGCAGGCTCTGCAGAATGTGCACTGCACGGCGGTCAAGGATTGACAGCCCATGCTGAACCTGGTGACAGGAGTGTAGCATTGGAAGAAGACTTAAGGGCTTTTATAAGGATTTTTGAGCACTCCGAAGGAACTATTGAACTGAAAGAGGAATCAAAATAAGCAAATAATAATCTTCTCCTTTTCAATACTTTGGTTAAAACCAGCGTAGTAACACATGAAGCAATTAAGCCTATGTGTAAGCAAGAGATTGACTCTGACTAGTCCCCCCCACCAAGCCCCTGGTGACCAACATTATTCGGTAAAGAAAGTACAGGCTTAATGAGCAACTTGATAGCAGGAGGCTTGTGTGAATAGGAGAGTTGAATTGGTGACTAAGTTGTTCTGCTGACTTTCTGACTGAGAAAGGTATCTGAACATCTTGCATTTTTCCATCAATTTATTAGTCTGAGACTGACATAAATTGAACAGGCAGGGTTATTTTTGAAATTATTTTCTTCTGAAGTGCACTTGGACAATTACTATATTACATACAGATTTTTTTTTTCTTACAGATTATTAACAGGAAAATAACACATCTGAAACAGAATGTGGCTTACCTTTTGCCTGAAAAGGTGAAATCTTTTTAAATAAAAATGGCTGATAAAGGTGGGAAGATCCTTCCAGGACAATTGTACATTGAAGTGGAGTACGACTATGAGTATGAGGCCAAGGACAAGAAAATTGTGATTAAGCAAGGGGAGAAATACATCTTAGTGAAAAAGACTAATGATGATTGGTGGCAAGTCAAAAGAGATGAAAATTCCAAACCCTTTTATGTGCCAGCACAGTATGTGAAGGAAATCCCACGAAAAGCTCTGATGCCACCTGTTAAGCAAGCAAGCATGCTGCCAAATAATGCTTTGAAGTTGACACATGGATTACAGAGATCAACTGAAAATGTGAATAAGTCACCAGAGCTTTCTAGTTTTGGAAAATCTTCTCCAGTTCAAGTGTCTTGCTTAGTTCGAGATGCCAATCAAAATCTGGGACCGAACAATAGCCCTGGTCAGACTTTTGGTTTGAGCCTGGACCTTACCCAAAACAACGGAAAACTTAACAATGAGCTGCAATCTCCCAAGGTTTCCAATCAATACAGAACCGTCTCCATGGGTCATTTCCCATGTCCAGAGCTCTTGGAAATAGAGAAGACCAGCTTTTTGCATGAACAATCATGTGATTCAGCAGGAGAAGGCTCAGAAAAAATTCACCAAGATTCGGAGTCTGGAGATGAACTCAGTAGTAGCTCCACAGAACAAGTGCAGGTAAAGTAAAAAATGGTCCTTGTAGATTTGAGTGTGGTTTTTTTTTTTCTTTCGTTTCCTTATTGTCATAATTGCTTTGTAGTGTTTTGAGTTTTATTCCTGATAAATTCAGATTGTTTAAGTAAAAATGTTTTGTCTCGGCATGAACTGGTTATTGAAGTCCAAACAGTTGATCTGTATAGCTCTGTTCCTTGCAGAAATACTATGCTTTGGGGATTAATTCCATTTACGTTATCCTGTGATTGAATGTTACAGCAACGCTTTTGTTCTTTATTAAGATTCGTTTGAGATGACACTGAATTTGGTTTATATTTTCTTCTAGAGGAAGGGAACGTACTGCAGTAACTCCTCACTTCTTGGCTTCTTGAAATAATAGTGCTAGTTTCTTAGTTACTGTCAGCTTTCCCTAAATACGTGTATTGATAGCGCAAAAGCTGTAAATTGATGTATTAGTGGGTTTAATCGTTTAAAAATGGTATACAAAGATTTATATGGAGTTTAATTTCTGGCTTGATTATTTTATTTGTAGACTCTTGTTGTAATGAGTCAGCCTTGCCAATTCTGCTTCTCACAACTTTACTCTGGATTAAAACTCAAAACATGTGAGTTTGTTAATTAGTATGGAAGAATCTCAGGAATGATGTACTCCCACTTCAGGCTAAAACTGAGCACTGATGGCCTTTTTTCCTTAGTAAAGTGGTCTCTCTCACTTCTTAATTTTTTTTTTTTCTTTTAGTATGGCCTCTCCCCCTCCCAGTAAAAGATTAGCACTCTGACTTAGGCAATCAGGTCACTTCTGATATGGGTAGCCAAGTTAATTAATCTTCTGTAATTCCAGGTTTGTTCTTCAACCAATGATGTATGTGCCCATACACTTACGTATGTGTGTATATAGAAAATTCCCTCACCTCACCCCCCATCTTTCTACAGGGACATGTTAAATTATGTTAAAATTCTAAGGTTAAAAGCTCCCTAGTTTTGATCTTTTTTACTTTGTAAATTGTTGCTTGGGTACAAACTGATCACTATAGTGAATCCCACTTGCCAGCATGTATTCAGAGTACCGAAGGCACTCACTCAAGTGTGGTATTCAGATAGAAGTAGATGCTAACTTTAGAAATAAAAATATTATCGAGGAGGGCTGTGAATCAGTACTCTGCTAATAAGACACAATTAAGACAAAGCTGCTTAGTTAATGAGTGAGTGTGGGAAGATCTTAAAGATACGAGATTGATTGGGTGGTTTATGTAGTCTTGAACTGTATGAGCTCATATATATATTTATTGAAATACTCAGAATCAGTAGCTTTTCAATATCCTTCTCTACTCTTGGCCTCATTCTTGAAATTTGGAGTTTCTCTAGTTATGGGACTTCATGCCTCCAATATTTATATCTTCTATGACAATTTTATTTTAAACACCCTCCCCTCCCCCCCGAAATAATAAGGAACAAATAGGATCACTGAATTTAATTTTTTTTAGTAATTTTTTTGCTTATGCAGTGTGAAGATTGATCAGTTTTCTTGCACTTTCATTACAGTAGTGTCCTGGCTCACTGGAGTTGATGAGAGTCACTTAGAAGGATAAAATAATTATTAGATACTTATTTTAGAAGCCTGTGTAGCAGCCCATCTACTTCCATAGTAATCGATTGCCAAATAAATTACGAAAATACTAAAGAATGTTTTGAAAGTATATCCTACTTTAAATAGTTTACCACGCTAAATTTTATATTGTATGTTAAGACAGTTCCTTCTACTGTGCTGAATATAGTTTGATGCATCTCCCTGTTTAAAGTGGATGAAATTAATGTTACATGGGTGTCTCTTGTCAAACAGTAAGATGCTGCTCATTTTCCACTGGACTTTGTGACTGCTGATGCAGTGACACTTTTTCACCCTTTCCCCCCCCACCCCCCCCCATGTCCCCAAATGTACTTGACTCAACTGTACAACTTATTTATAAGTTTGTATTTGAGTGGGAGTGCTGTGCACGTATTTGTAGACTTCACTGGTTGTAGAAGGTCAGAAGATGGGAATTTTCACAGTGCTTTAAAAATTACAAATCCTAAAATTGCTAATTTTGGCTGTGGAAAAGGGATGGCAGTTTCTGACTGGCGTTACTGAAGAACTTGCCATTATCGCAGTCTTGGGCGACAAGAGTGTGGATGCTCACTGTGCCTTGCAGTTGTTTTATTTTAAAACTGTGAAGTAACTTAATCGCATCGTGCGCAAACACAAGCTCTTTAAATACAATGAAAATATTTGACATTTAGTAGCCATGGGGATTAAAGCAGTAGTAGCACTGATGTCACCGTTAGCTCAGTCTAGATATTCAGAGTGCCAGCCTTCTCACTGGAACAGCCCCGCGTTTTTTTTAGAATTCTTTCAATAATGAGCATTGTTCGTTAGAAATCAGCTGTGCAGAAATTAATGGCTCAGAAAGCTGTTTTTATTGCTCTTAGTCTGTAGTGAGAACATCAAGTTCCCGGCTTTCACGCACAAACAGGATTTCAGTTCACAAGAATGACTGTGGTTCTCCCTCCCCTGCCTACTGTGAAGTTCAGTTTTATGTAGTCTGCATTATAATAAACTCTAAACTACAGGTGTTTTCTCCTAAATTTGTAATATTAGAAGTGAGAATGACCCTAATACTTTTGTGTAGGTGATTTTTTTGGGGGGGGATTGAGGTCATAGTATTTGGCCCCAGCCCAACCTTCAGTGTGTTTTCTGTATCCTGAATACAAATGTCTGAGATGCAGAGGAATGCTTCTATTACGAGATTCTTCTAAGAGGTGGTTACATTATTCTTTGAAGATTATCCTCCTTCTTCTTTCCAGTAATGAAGTGCAGGTTCTGCAGCTGTACAGTCTCCAGCTCATAGGCTTGCTGGCTGTGGAAATACTGGAAGATCCAGGGTCTCCAAAGTACTGCGTAAAGAAAGGATTTTTTGGCAGATGGAATATTACATGAAGTGGAGGATAGAGAGGTGACAGTGAGCAGAAGAATTTGCTAATGAAGACGTAAGCAAATGATCTGGTCAAGAGAAAGATCCGGACTGGGTAATGAATGTTCTTGACATTTTATGCAAAGAAATTCCAACTGTTGGGTGCAACTGTGGTGCATAAGGCGTTGTAAGAATCAGATGTTAGTTTATGGACTTGAACTGTAGGAAGGCTGGAGGTAATTTGAATTTTGGAAACAAGCTCCAACTTAACCAGATTTAAATCTCTGGAGGAGATGGTAACTGCAATTGAATGGAACTGAATGAAATGGTTCAGGAATGCACATCTGGGCATAAGAATCGCTGACATAGAGGTGCTTGAAGCCATGAGAATCAATGAAATTCAGTAAAATTTTAGGAAAATGGTGTCAGGTGTGATGTCCTGATCCCACAGGAAGGGCAGAAAATATTCCTGAGAGGCGCCAGGCATGAGGGGAAAAGGAAACTTTTGAAAGAATGCTGTAGCAGAAGATACTTGAAAGAAGCAGATAGGAGGTGCCAGCAGTATGCAGTAAGAGCCCCAAGTAATTGTTTTGAAGAAAAAAACTTACATGTTTAGGCATGTCTAAACAGAAAAGAAAAGTTGAAACGAAAGTAGAAGACGTTAGAAGTGGTCTTGAAAAGGAGCTTTGGGCAGTGCTTGCAGGTAAAATCTACTAACGAGTTTTGAGAGAGAAGGTGTGCAGACGGGAAGAGTTGGGTAAGTTCAGAGATCATGTCAAGAATGGCTAAGTGGTATCTTTATGAGGATGATACTTTGGAATAAAATTGTTACAGACAGAAATTAAAATCTACTTTCAGCAATGCTAATGCATGCCCTATGTGAAATCACTTTGTTTCTGATGAGTGTTACCTCCTTTTCTATCATAGGTGACATAGCATATCTTTTAGAGTAAAATACATGCACTGTCTTAATGTTACTTTTTATGCTCATTGAAAGTTACTTTTAGTAGCAGTCTGGTTTTAATCATTATAAATATAGACAGTGACCTATTTGCAGAGATTGTTCTGTCTTTCATCCTCTTTAGTAATTGACTATTGCATAAACTGTGAAGCACTAAAGGGGCTTATCACTAGGATGTCTGTTTTGCTTTGATTAATTCTGAGTAGTAAAGGTCTTGCAAAGAGACTTTTCTGTCTTACCTCTGCAATTTCTGTGGGATTGCTGTAACTTTTTTCTAATAGAGAAAGCAATTTTTTTTGTGTGTTTTTGTAGAAGATGTGAGAGCACGTCTTCTGGAGATCTTGGCATTCTTGACTTTTTCACTTAGTTGAATGACTGGTGGCAAATCATTAATGTTAGACTGCCTTGTTGGTCAAACATTAAACCTCTATAATAAATGGCTATTACTGGTTTTGCGGGGCCCAGAATTTATTTGCTTCTACTGTAAGAAATTTCGTGCTATTTTTTGTTTCATTCATTTGCTCAAGGAATAAATAAATTGATAGTATGAAGGAAGCACACTATAAACAAGAGTGTTTTTTCTTAATGAAAGTGAGCATGTTTGCTGATTCATGGTGGCATGTGTAATGTAATACTTTGAATTATGTGTTAAGTACTATCTTTTTAATCTCTTAACTCCTTAAAATCAGCATTTGTTAATCTAATGATGTTAAATGCTGAAATATGCGCACTATAATGAGGTGAAGAATGACTTTAAATGACAAGGAACTAAAAGCTTTATAATTTAAGGAATTCTGTAAAACACTAAAAAAAAAATTTTTTTTTGTAATTCCAGTAACTGCTGCTAGAATTTTGTAGCTGGCTTGAAGTATTTCCTGAGTTACATTAGTAACTCTCAATGTTGTCTGTCCCGAACCTTTAAGGAACACTTTTTCTGGCTTATTTTTTTCTTTTCCTACCCAGTGGCAACAGGTCTGGATAGTTTCATTTTACAGTGGTGGTGTTTGTGATCAGTGCTCTCTCAGTCTTTTTAATATGTAACTACTGTGTAAGTCAGCTAGCAGGCAGCTGTCTCTTTTGGTCCAAATAAGTAATTCTGGATTTAGGTGTCCTAGAACCAGAAGGCGCTGTGTCCCACTAACACAGCCTACAGCCCCTGTGCTCCTCTGAACTTCCCTGCTGCAAATCAGATTGACCTTTTTTTTTTCTTCTTTTTTTTTAAAAAAATATTATCTATGTGAGGCAATTATGGAAAAATCATAACCTGGGAAACAAGTTGACTAGTTCAAATTCTGGTGTCTGAATGCTCAGCTGAGTAAGCTACAGGTCTACTTGGTACATGCGGTTTTGTATTGTGCTTTCAGAGTTGAAACAAAGATCTAGAGCCCTGTTAAAATTCTGCAAGTGCCAAAACAATCTTCTGATTTTCCACCTCTATTTATCTTAATTTCGTGCAGCAAATGATGAAGTGGAATGTCCAAGGCATCAACTTGTATTCATAAACCTGTGCCTTTAATCCTGGTAGAACTACTTACAAGCTCAAATGAAGCTCAAGCTGCAGTGCTTAAGGAATAACAGTTGTAATATGGAATTAGGTTTTCTGTTTTTCTAGAAAAGTGTAATTTCTAGTGTGCAATATGGTGCCTGCTGTCTCACCTGTCTTTTCTTTTGAAGTAGTGCAAAATCCCACCCTCCTCAGGGGTGACAGCAGAATCTCTATGGATGGCGCAGTAAATGCTTAAAAGAAAAGCCGCCCGAGGAAGAGGAGCGGGTGTTTTGTCTGTCTGCTGCCCGAACTAAAATCAGCTGGAGATACCGGGGACTTGCTTGTTCTTGGTTGGCAGGGCTTCTGTTGGTTTTAAGTTGGGAACCTCCAGACATAGAACAAACTCAGATTTTTTTTTTTTGTAATAAACAAAAATGTGTTTGAAAATATTTGATCGTATCTTGTTCTTGCACATAACTGAATGTAAACAATTGCATTTGGTGTGTCTTTACCTAGTTACTATCTAGGTGGTTCTTTAATATTGCAGTGCTTGCCTGTGGAATAAATGTGCTGTTATTTTGTGGAATTCTAAAGAAAGTATCGTTTGTTTCACAGCAGTGTGACAAAACGATAGGGAACGTATGACTCGGTAGAATAAAATGCAGAACACTTTTTTTTTTTTAGGCAGCTCTCTCTGGAATAGTAGACATTTGTGCTTAAAAAAAAGGAAAGTAAAATCTATGCGTATTTAGTACCCAAACAGCTGATATTTCTCTGAAGTGCCTTGTCAGATATGTTTGGTTTAAAAAGGATAGAGAGAAACAGGTTTTGACCTTACGTGGAGTTTGTTCCAATGCTAAAGGACAATATTTTTGGACAAAATGATCTTTCAGAACAGTAAGAATTGAAGGTTTTCAAGGACTTTTGTGATGGTGAGTAATGGGGCAACATAGTGTTAGATTACATTTATCAATTTTGAATTTAGTCTGTCTTAATATGGCTTCTGAGTTAGTTCTTGGGAAAGATAGTAAATTTGTAGTAGATTGTTTTATGAAAATGCTAGGTTAATGCAGGGAAGCAATCAAAAAGCATAGAGAATGTCAGTAGTAGGAAACATATAAAATAAAAATGCAGAACTCTTCATTCCATGGTATTTCTGTATTTTAAATAGTGTGCAGTTGCCAGCCGCTCTCATCTTGAAAAGTACATAATAATGCTGAAAATAAATAGAAGAGGTGAAAAATATGAGCAGAGATGCGGAATAGTTCCTGTGTGAAGGCTTTGCAAAAGCCTTACATGCCAGTGGGTGCACATTTTGTACTGCATGCAGAGGACTCCTGATTTTTAAGTCGGTATTGTAATTATTGATGCTGAAATGGCTGAGAGATTGTTGAGAAGTAAAACAACCTTAATTTTGGTATTTTTTTTTTTATTTTTCAACACTTTATCTGCTTGTCCTGTCTTTTCTCTTGTAAACTATTTTGTCAGACTCAGAGCTTGTGTACAGTGATGCTCTGAAGACTGGCATAGTTATTTGGAGTCCATATTTCAGTTAGCGCTCTGCCTGATAAAACAGTTTTGTAAATGAAAACTGAAAGTTGAGGAGCTGTCTGAATGGACTGAGCTTACTGCTTATGTTGGGTTTTGATGTTACATTATCTGGCTTCAGCTTCTGCTTGTAATCAAATTCATGATTAGAATTTACTGGCTTCTATCTTAAATCTGAAATTACATATTACATTTTGAATTTAATTAACATAGTTCTAATTGTTCCCTTTTTAAATGGTTTGCCTGGGGCTTCTGGATGATCTTTGTATCATCCAGTTAAACAGAACACAGGGAAGCTACTTCATTTAAACACAGTGCTGAAGAGCAGAGTTTTACCTGTTTTCTGGTGGTGCCTCGCATCTGCAGTTGCCATCTTTTTCTTGCTTTTGTGGATTATTGTTCAGTTGAATCACTTTGCTGCTTTAGTCGCCCACTGGCTCTACAAATACTTATTTCCAGTACAGCACTGAGATGGAGTGGTGCTGGCTTAAGTGGTCTCGTCATCAAGTGTGTCAATAGCCCATACGTACTCCTTTATTGCAATTTGAATAGTCATAAATAATCTACTGCGAAGTTTGCAAATGTGATGGATTGGAGGACACACCTGCCTTTTTAGTGTCACTGATGTGATGCGACTTCTGCAACAAATGTGCTAATGTAAAGAAATACTCTAATAAAATATTATGTTCGATAAAAACAAAAATACTGTTAACTAACTTTCTGGAATCTCAGCTGGTTTTTCAGTGTATCTAATAGTGTTGTATACACATTTCTGTTCTAGACAACTTGATAGATTGCCAGGATATTGTTTAGAAATGATTCACAGTAAAACAGAAACTTCATACTGTGTTGCACATAACCAATGTTTGTTCCTTAAGTATTTAGAAGAAGCTTTATCCTGTGGTAAAGTGTTGTAACACAAAATACGAAGTTCTTGAGTGACTTTGATGTGACTGCTTTTCCTGTTGAAACTGAATAAAGGTGCTTTCCCCGCTGCCGATGCTCTATCAACATCTGGCACTATCCATTTCCTAGTTATCCATATTCCTGGTTGTCTGCATCCATTTCAAAGAACTAATAGATAGCTGTCATGCATAACTGCATTGTGCTTCAGACACAGGGAACCATATATGTGTGTATGTATGTACATATATTTTCTATATATAATTATATATAGAAAGATATAAAAAAATTAGGGGCCACTGTTCTGCTCCTTGATAACACTTTGATCTTGTTTTGCACCTCATATAATGCAAGTACCAACTTTAAACTCCTTCACAAAAATGTCAGGAGATGTACTCATCAGTATCTTTTTTTTTTTTAAATCCTCCAAATAAGCCAATTTGTCCTGGCTGTGACTTTGTAATTATCCTCCCTCCCAGGTGCTGCACTCTAATTTTTAATGGCATCTTCATGCTGCCCTCAGGCCCTGTACTTTTCATACCATAACCTGTGTTACTCCTTATGTCTCACGCCCACAAGCTATGCTAGAGGACTTCATTGCTTCCTCCCAGGTGTGCTTTTCACAGCCTTGCTTTGGGGGGAGAGCTGGAGCCTGAGCTCCCCGGAGAAGTGGTGGTGTGGCCCAGCTGTCACCCAGCCTGGTCCTTCCAACCCTTCGCTCATTGCTCTCTTGCTTGCTGAGCTCAGCTGCTTGCCCTTGTGCCCACAGCTGATCCTAATGGGTGGTCCACCGCAGCCTTGGCAGTAACAAGCTACAGCCTTCAGCTTCACTTGCTTTCCTTCCTCTTGCCGTTTCCAGCTTGAAGAGTTATGTTCTTCATGTGACTGCCTGAGCAGAGAGGACATTTAGAGGGAGGGAAGTAATACTTCAGAGACTTTTTTTTTTTTCTTGTTATTCTTCCATGTCCCTCTCACAAGGAGAGACCTGAATCAGTTCCTTCTCTTCCCAAGTTTGAGAGCACTTGTTCCTGTATCAGGTGTGGGTTGTGATGCACCAAGGTGTAAACTTTCCTTTAAGTTTGTCTACTTTTCAGTTAACTGTATGTTTAAAAAAAAAAAAACAAACAAAACCCACCCAAAAAGCAAAACAACCAAAAACAACAACAGAAAAAACAACCTGTATTGCATCCCTGTCTTGCATTTTCCCTTGTTCATAATCTGCTATTGTAGCCATCAGTTGAGCAAAACTTGGATATGTGCTTGCGTTCTTTTTTATTCTTAATGGAAAACCAGAAAAACCCAAATCCCGGGTGCTTTGCTAAAATCTAGCTCTGAACTCTTTTATTCTTCTTTTCTTGCTTTATAAAGCTCTAAAGCCTCAGCAGATTTTGTCCAAACTTACGGTCTGATGATACTCCATACAGCATTTATGAGGCTGTAAGACAGAGTGCTTTCTAGCTGCTGTGTGTCTTTAGTGTGCTGTTTATTAAAAGAAATAAAGAGAATGTTGTGGGGTAAGATGATGTTACACAATTTCTTTCTTTGCAATTGATTTCTGAGGAAAGTTTTCTGACTGTAGCTTAAAGGGCTGTATTTAAATACTATGTCCAAATGTGGTCTCAGGAATTCCATAAGCTTATCCTGCTCTCATGTCATCTTCTCCCAGTGCCTCCTTACCTCTTGTCTAGAAGCTGCTACTACTTTACTTCACTATGTATTATGATGCGAACTGTGATTTGAGGACCAGGCTTCCGTGTCGTCCTTGTTATGGTTGGATCTGGGCTCGAGTGCAGCCTCAGAATGGTTGTAAAACAAATAAAAATTCACAAATACTAAATCTTTTTATGTCTTCTTAACTGTCATCTGAAAAAAAAAATGCTGGTTTAATGTCTAATTTTATTGAAGTAAAGTAGTAGTTGCAGACTTTATTTTAACATCTGTTTTAATGTTGAAACACAAAATTAAGTGACGAAAGTACTTGCACTGGATACTGAATTGCAGAAATAGCTGTTCTTAAAAATGAAAGGAATTCTTGCTAGTGTAAGGAAAATAAAGGGGAAGAAAGAGTGCAGAAATGCGTGGTTGAGTTTCATGCTTTCTACCCTGAAACTGGGTGCCAGCAAACTGACTGCAAGTAGAGAGAAACAGACTAAGAAATACGGTGAAAGGACAAATACGTATATTTTTAGTCGATGTAGGGGAAAAAAACATGCAACCTAGTTGAGATTCCTATGAGAATTTTATTGCTTTGCTTAGTTCCCCTGTAAGTACTGCATATAGCCTGTTGCTGAGTATTTCTGGGATTTTGAGCTAGTCTTTAATAGTACGGTTGTGTACTTGCCTTTAGCATTTAAAATAAACCCCAAAACCTCAAAAGTGATCTTAAAAAAATAATCTCTAACTTCTTGAAGTTATACGTAGTGGATTGGATGTATTTCTAAAAATATTCATCCTAATATTTGGTACACTTCTGCAAAATGGAATCACGATGTTAAAATTAGTGAATGCAGCCTATTCTGGCTCAGTTAAAAGTTGAGAATTTAAAAACTGTCTTAGAAGCACCATTGTATAATTGCTTACAGGGTTTTTGTGTGGTCTTAAACAGCTACTAAAGGAAATATTCCTACTTTGCTCAGATTTTGAAGTAACTCATATAAACGGGCCAACTGCTAACATTTTGTTCTTTTTATGTCTTTTAAGGCAGAATTTTAAACTGAAGTCTTGACTTAAACTATTGTGTGTGTACGTCTTGCCAGGCATGAGACTTGGCTTCTACTTCATCCTTCGTTACCAGGAGAAAATGTTATGCATGATGTAATAGTAGATGTTCTTTGTCTTAAGTCACTAAAATACATGAGCTTGACCATGAGTTCAAGTGACCCTAACAAAATTTAAAAGTTTTGACTGTGTGCTGGAGCACGTGTATTGTGGAGGCAGCGGCGTCTGAATTTAGATGGACTTGTGACATCTTGTCTTAATTCTTCATACCTCCCCCACCGCCCTGCCCCCCAGTGATGGATGGTAATATATGTGGGATTTTTAGGGTTCGTTTGGAAACTTTAACATGCAAAATAAACATCTGAGTAGGTATATATACTGGAGGTGACAATACATAAACAGCCAGCTTCTGGTCCTGTTAAGAGCCTGACTTGTAATGGGAATTTAATTTTAAAATGCTTTTCCGGTAGAGCTGTGAACTTCATGTCCGTAAGTGCCAAAATCACAAGTATTTTTCTTGGCCAGCAGGGTTTCAAGCACAAAACACATCTAAAGTATTGGAAAAAAGAAATATATTCATTTTAATGCCAAACATTTTTCCTTCTTTTGCTTTTTGCCTAAAGGTTTGTTTGGTTCAGGCAGGGTGGTGAACGTCCATTTCCAAGGTTCTGTGAGACAGTAAGGATGTCAAAGAAATGCAGTATCCTAAAAAATCAAAGACTCCTTTAGAAATTGAATTGCAGTCTCTGCTCTAAGTTATTGCACAGTGACTTTATCCTGCATCTTCTGCATAATCTTGCTGTCTGTCATGGAACCCACAAATTCTATTCAGTGTTACACAGTAAATGTGAAAGAATACTGGATCTGAATGCAGATTTAGTAAAGGATGATCCAGCACAAGGACTGATGGCTTGTAAAGGCAGGAAAGTCTGATATGCTTGCTGTTGGTTGAAACCTGCCAGGTGAAAATGAGTTTTGATGTTTAAATAATGAAATTTTAGATAATCTATTTCAATAATGAGCTAAGTGGCTAAGTGGGAGCTTAACATCTGATTTTAATTCAACCATTTAAAAGTATACTTGTTAGCTGAAGTTATGTTTACGTATGTGAAAAATGATCAATAGTGTGTGAAAATGGCTTTTTGTATCATCTGTAAACTTCAGTGATGCTTGAGGAAAGGTATATCTGGAGAAAGAAGCCCATGGAAACAAGCTATCAAAATCATATCAAACAGCTTCTTGTTCCAAATCCTTTTCAAGTTGGGGGATCTTTTCATATTAATTTTTTATGCTAAGCATCTCAATAAAGGCATGCTTTATGACAAGAGCGACTTTTTTTTTTTTTAACGGATATTTATAACGTCTTGATGCTTCTAGATCCAGTTTGTTATGGTATGCCAGTATGGCCAAAAGCTCTGTATGGAGGAATGTTGGCTGCAAGGCTCATGGTACCTTGAGGCTTTGTTGTGGGTTTTGTTATGATTGCTGGACTGTCCATGCCACACCATTTGCCCATCCTCTAATCCCCCATTTCAGCGGCATTCTAAGGCACAGCTATTAATACTTCCAGTAAGTGTTAGTCATAAGATAGAGCTAATCACCCTATATACTCAGTTGCCTCTCTTGTGAAGACAAAAGACAGGAGTAATGTTAGCCTAAAACCTATTCAGGTATTTAAAATTTCCCAATAAGCTTTATATTTTTAATATAGCAATTGTACTAGGTGCGAGTGAACAGCAGAGGCTTAAGTCATTAAGCCAAATAAGCTGTCTTTACTGCCAGCAGTGCTGCAGAAGGCTCTGCTCAGCTGGCAGCACTGCTACTTTACAGACGCTCGTGGGACCTGGAACCTACAATGCCTGCGGTTGCCCATAATTCACCTTTTTAGAGGAGCTCAATGGAAATGTCTCTAGAAAACAGCATAGAAATCAATGGCAAAGTATTCTTGTATACAGTAATTTTAAATACACTTGTTCTTCTGTGTGCTTCATTCATGGCAAACTATTGTTTTTTTTCAGAAATAATAACACTTTAAATGACGCTTGTTCATGATACTCTGCTGTAGCTAAATCATCAACGAAATGCAATAGACATCTAAAGGTGCACCATTTACTGATGACAGTAGTATAAAAATAACATGCCCTTTACGCTAGTATATATTTTTCTTGGAGACTCCCAGAAAGTTCAGCTTCCATCCAACCGGTGCTTTCTGCAGCTTCCGAGAACAGCTTTATGTGCTGAGCTTTGCTATAGAATTCAGCGTAGAAATTTTTAATGCATACCTGTCCTTAAAAGCATTTTTTTTTTCAATAGCTTGGCAGATAGTGCTGCAATACTTTATTATACTTGTAGTTTCAATGAGAATGTTCTCCAAAGGCTGGTGGCTCCGGCTGATCCGGTGGCTGCTGAGCACAGGGTTGGGATGGAGCAGCACGGGGGAGGGCTGTGTTTGTCATAGCCAGAGCCTGGGCACTGCTTACTGTGTGTTGTTTCATCAGCACAAAGCTATTAGCAGATTCTTGCCAGCTCAGCTATAATGTACTGCTAATAGGTTTGCTTTATTGCATAGGGTAGTCAAAAAAGCCTGGGATGTTTTAGTAATTTTAAGTAGCATAACATTCCTCTTAATGAAGTTTGACAGCATTTTCTAAACTCCCTCACACTGTATAACAAGAATACCATAAATGCATTCCTGTATACTAAGTGCTGGTAACTTATTTGTGTATTCTCCTAATGAAAGTTTTCTTATATGAAGGCTTTTGACATAATTTCTAATGTTTTCTATAAAATAGATTCCTGGCAACAAAAGCATCTGTATAATTATTCCATTGTAATATACTCTTTTAATTTCGTCAAAGTTTTGTATTTGTTGTAAGACTTTGTAGATCTTACTTCAGTCAAAACCCCCCCAAACTCTTGTGAGTTGTTTTTTAAATGACCTTCCAGTATTTTAGGACCTGCTTTGTAAGCTGGGGTACGCCATGCGCAGGGGCTTAGCGCCGCCTCTTTCACGGGCACCATCAGCAGTACGTTTCAGAGAGGGCTAGTGCCAGATACCTGAATCTGACTTTTTCTTTTCCCTCTCTGCCTTTTGCTTTACAGGCAGTTGTTTTTTGGTTTGTTTTTTTTTTTTAATGGCACTTTAATAACTTCTTCATTTTACTGATAAATTGGGTTGGATCTCTGATAGCTAGGGATTGGGCCAATTTTAATTTTTAGTTGTTAGCTGTGAAAAATGGTGTTGCGTGGCAGAAAGCCGGTTCAATTATGTCAGTTTATTTTACTACTATTAATAATTTGTGAAACTGGTCATGGTCTTATAATCATGGGTGAAGCAGGACGGGTCACTGTGTTTCCCACCTTGGTACCAGGCAGTGGGCAGGGACGTGGTGAAGAATGCAACGTCCTGTTTTTATTGCAGGGTCTGGTTCACTTACAGCTGGGTTCACTCATTTCTCTCTTACATCTGAGGGTCTTATCTCACTCCTGGAGCCAGACTCTGGGAGAGGTTTTTACAGTCTTAATCCGGCAATGCTGCTCGTAGTTGGGGTGGCTCTAGTTTGAATGCAGCACCATACGTGGGAAGAGCAGATGCCACCTTTATTTATGATCAGTGCATCTTTAGCAGACCCTGTCTGGGTTGATCTAACTGTGGCAGCAAGCCTTTGGAGACGGAGCCTTTACTGGAAATATCAAAATACTTGATTCCTCCTCCCCCCCGCCTTATCTCTGGCAGGCTGTGCTTCTTTGTTTCAACTCTTCATAAAAGGTCTTTCATCCTATGAAAACTTTGTTTGAGAAGGACCTGCAGAAAAGCAGGGGGATTTCTGTTAAACATTTAATTACAATTAGTTGTTGATACTTGTCTGAAGGAATGAAATCAGGACAGAAAGCTGGAATAAGTGTGGTTTGTTTTTCTTTTTTTTTTTTTTTAAACTTTTGTGTCCTGTTACTTACACAATTGGTTTCTACAGCAAACACAGCATTTTATTTTGAACAAATAGTCCCAAGCCTTTAAGTGAGGAAATTTCAACTTAATATGCCAAATGTTAGGTAGCAGGCTAATTTTTTTTTCTTTTCTTTTTGAATTATCCAAGAACTCAAAGATATCACAGCCAGGGATAATTGTGACTAACTTCATAGTCCTATTTATACTGAATGTTGCAGAAGAAGTTGCAGTGAAACAGAGGAAATATTTCTGTTGACTATGTTAATTATCAGTCCAATCTATAAATGTTTTCACTTCAATATACCTCCAAAAAATGGCTGCTTAAAAAATAAAATAAAATCCTGAACTCTGTTATGAGGAACTTGGCTGCCATGCTGTCCTGTTTAACCTTCCTTTGGTTCAGTTTTTGTACCAGTGTACAGTTGGAAGTACTGAATTGGCGCTACTTCCTATTAAGTAGATCTGATGAGTCAAAAACCAAAACATATATTTTAATTTGATCACTGAAAGCTTGATGAGATGCTAATTCTCAAAGCGCCTTATTTCTTATTTAGAATCTGGTAGCTTTTCTACGGAGTCGGTCTGTGACCCCTTGATTTTCATGGTGCTTGACCACTAATCCATACGGCTGCCTGTTCAGCATTGGTCATATTAGCCTGGTAGGGCACATACTTTCAGTGTTTTGTTTAGGTTTTTTTTCCTTTGTCATAATTTATAGTTGAATGTTAAAGTTGGATTTATTTGTAATTTCTTCTTTTTTAAACTTGAATTGCATAATAGTTTATGTAGGACATAAGGGACCATTAGAACCTGTTCTGACACCTCTTTTGTAATATGTACCAGCAAACATCATACAATAACTTTCTGTGTGAAACCCATAACTGTTAATGTTTAAGGAAGATTGTTGGAGGAAGGGAGATACTCAGATTTAGTTTTGGCTTTTGAGGGTGGATAGCTGTGCCGAGCTTATGGAGATAGGCTTAATCCGTTATTGAGGAACCCATTCGTTGTTATTCTTTGAATATTCTGGCACACACTTTCTTTAATAAAAAAGTAAGTCTCTAGACCATGTAACACTACCTTAGTCCCTTAACCAATTCTTTTATTTAAGATACGATAGACATACTATAGGCTATGCGCACTGATCCTATTTTGTGGTTCTTTCTCAATTACTGTAGTGTGCAATCCACAGATTTATTTTTTTATCCTAATGGCCACACTGAAATTATACTTGAACTGCAAGAATTAAAACTAACTGCCATTGAAGAGATAAATATCAAAGTTTAGGTTGCACTGCAGTTACCCCGAAGCTTAAAAAACCCTAAAGCCCAGTTCACTTAGTTTGCAAGACCTCTATTTTGTATTACAAAATGCAACTTGTTTCATCATTTGCTTATTTGCAACTTTGTAGGGAAGACAAGTGACTTGAAGTTTCCTGTCAGTGCTGCAGCTGTGAAAGCGAAGCAGGGGGACATGGCCACAGGTCTCAGTAAAACTGCGGTTCATTAAACATGTGGGGTTTGCCATCTAACTCATACTATTTTGGGTTTTTTTTTTGCAAATTGTACTAGGGAATTGACTTACCGGCTCCATTTCTGAGGGCTGTGAAGTTATAATTCATAGTCAAGGAAGAATAATTGAAGCACAGGCATTTCCAGTTGTCTGTCACATTTCAGGATACTGCTTTGGGTGACTTAAATTTTGGACTGGAAAGCTTTTTAGTATAGAGATGATTTCACTGCCTTTGTGATCATCTCTGAACAGAGAAGTGGGTTTGTCCATTGTTGAACTTACCTGCTCTGAAAAATCTATGTATTAATCCCCAAAAGTATAGTGTTATGTATATTTTCCTGTCTGGTTTGGTTTGCATCTTATTAATATTTCGGGTTTACCACTCCAGTGAGCAGGACAGGAGCCACTGCGGGGTTGACATGCCTGTGTGAATGGGGGCATGTCCTTATTTTTCTGAAATCTGAGAAGCTCGATTCTCCAAAACTCATTTCTTGCATCTGTGGGAATGTCTGAAATTGGAAGCATGACTAGGTCTGGTTAAAACTTCTTGTTTTATCCATGTCAGTTTTGCTACAGGTTGAAGAAAATGATCCTCAGCTGTTTTGTGGGGGGGGAGAGAATTTTCTCTTTTCTTTCTGGTATGTTTCCGAATGTTTTATAACTCTTCTGGGTTGTAACTTATTTTAAGTATTGATACACCCTGGAGGTTTGCAGAGGAGAGGAAAATATAGCATCTTTTCTTGCTTAAATTGATTAGATATTCCCACCACACCTGACCCAGGTTTTTCTACTAAAAATTAATATTACTAATATGTTTTTTCCTTAATTTTGCAGGAAGTGACTATAAGCACTCTGAACAATGTACCATTCCTATTTTTCTTAAAGAAAAAATAAAAATTGACAGACATAGCAGACCAACATGGCTAAGACTATGTATTAGTCCTTCGCCTCACTACATTTTCCATTTCATCTCATTTGATGACAACTGTGGCAAAAAGTATCCCTTTCCTTTCTAATTCCGTAAGGTAGTATATTAGATGCAGAGTGATGGGCATTTTTTTGTGCTTGTGCAAGCAGACTGGTGGAAGACTCTTAGCTTTGCCAGAATCAGTCACTGCCTCACTGGTAAATGGGCAGCTCACACCCTACTCTGTGCAACAGCTGAGTTCCCTGGATGTGCTTACTTTGGCAGTTACCTCAGTTTACCTGTTGCCTGAGATAGTCATTACGAGTAAAGTTATCATCAAATTTTATCTTGTAGTTGCATCAGCCATCAGTATGATACCCTTTTTCTTGTGGTTGGAAGGGATTGGGTGGCTGTAAGGAAAATATTTTATTCTCTATTACGTGTATAAAGTATTGCATGTATTATATTTTATTTAAAATAGTTTTTTTCAAAATACTACTAATAATACTTTCTTGACAGATCAATGTTATCACTCCAAGTGGAGGACTTAAGCTAGTGAACAAAATTGTATTTCTCACTTCACTCATTCATACTGCTAGTGTGTTCTGTACTCTGAGGGATGGGAAGAGCTGTCCTTATTCAGCTTAAAAATCTTTTGTTATTCTCTGTCTGAGCTACTTGGGGTACTTCTTTCTTCCTTTGATGGCATGAGGTCTCTTCTACTTCAGGTATTTCTTCAGTGCTCTGATCACTGTGGTACTGTATTGCTTGTTCTTACAAGGTGTTGATTTTTCTTACGAAAAAACAAGGACTTAAGCTCAACATTCCAGATGTGCATATTTGTACAATAAGCAGCTTCTAAGTGCACATTTTTAATGGCATGCTCCATTCGTTTCTAACTTCAAATGTGAATGTGCTGCCTTTCAGGGAAGGGATACGAATGTGTGAAGCTACACAAAACCTTGTGAGAGTGATAAAAATAGAGAACCCCAATGTGGTTCTTTCTCACTGCATAGGAACAGAAGGAAGAATACCAAATGCGCTATTGAAAGTTGTTGACTAACCTGCACTTAAGGAAAGTTCCCTATTTTCCTGATAAGGCTGTTGCAAGGTTTCATTCTGTGTACCTTGCTTCTCTCCATACATAAGTAACTCCTTTAATTTAGCCAGGTTTTTTTTCCTGTTCCTGGCAGAAATAGACAACTCTCTACTTATTATTGTCTCTATGACTGATTCTGTTTGAATGTTTGAAGATAATTCCTTCTCCCAGCTGCCTTTGGGGCTTAATGATGCAGCTAAACCTCCCTCAGAGCTAATGGGTTCCAAAAGAGAAGGTCCTGCTCTCCTGTCTCCTCAGTCAGACAGTTCAAAGGCAGCTCTGACTGACCTTGCAGTGACCTGCAAACACCTAAAGGGTCTAAATATGGGGTCTTTTTTTGCTTGTTTTTTGTTTTTAAAGTCTCAATGGGGTTAATTTACTGCCATTCTAGTTTATTCCATCAGCTTGCTTCAGGGTCATGTCAGCATCACGAGGGCGGAGGGGAAGAGAGATGGGGTCACTCCTCTTGGTAAGTGGATGGTCGGTAGACGCTGTATTTGTAGTCTTTTATTTTCTGAAATAAATTTGTGATTTTTTTTCTTGTTTTCTGAACATTGAGTTGTTGGCTGAGTCCTTTGAACTGTGTGCATTATTAATGTGGTGGCTTGAACTGAATTAGCAAAAGCATTTGCTGAACTTTTGGTAGAAGCAGAAGTGTCAATGTGGCTTCTGCCTTTCTGCACAAAGGAAATTCTTTGCTTGTGTGCATGGGGAGTTAGGGTAACTAACTCATTTAAATCGGCAAATTACTCTTCTCTTGGCTTCCCTTTTTGCTAAGATGAGCACACTAGTTTTTCCAAAAGGAAAAAGAGCAAAAAAGAGATTTTATTTTTTTTTTTTAATAGTAGATATTCTGATGTGTTACAAAAGATAGCTGTTGGAAAAAATTGCCTGAAATTAGAAATATGGAAACAATCAGGACTTTGCCTGTACAGATTTAAGAACCACCCCTACCTCCCACCTTCTTAAAAACGTTATCCCAGAGGCGCTACCACTGTTGCTGACAGACTTGGTCTTGGCCAGCTGTGGGTCCATCTTGGAGCCAGCTGACGTTGGCTCTGTCAGACATAGGGGAAGCTTCTAGCAGCTTCTCACAGAAGCCACCCCTGTAGTCCCCTCGCTACCGAAACCTTGCCACACAAACCGAATGCATTCCTTAGCCTAGTTCTGTTTTATGTTAGAGTATGAATAAATTACTTGATTGACAGGTTTTGTCTGTCATAATTTTTCTAGACTTTGGGTGCATAATTTGATTTTTGTTTTGTAGAGGTATAGAGCTAGCATGACAGTATGTAAAATGTAGTTCTTCAAATCATGTATTTTGGAGTTGTATAGCTAGTCAGGATCCCTAGAACATACTTTACAGTTATTCCTCTCAGTTTATAAATTGGGCAGTACTGAAACTTGTTTCTCAGGCTTTTAATATAATGTTTATGGTAGTTAATGTAAATAGCTACACTGCCTGTTTTCTGAAGGGATTGCCTGTTCCTGTCCAAGTGGGACATTCTAATCAAGGAAACTGCCCGCTGGAGATTTGGGGCACACGAGTAGCGCAGGACTTCGGGAACAGTAGTTGCAAATAATAAACTTGGGGAAAGCTCTGAGAAGCCGATGTGGAGGGCAGCAGCTGCCCATTAAACTCTGTGAAGTACAGCTGCCTGGCTGCTCAGGAAAGGATGGAGACTACCAGTTGCTCAACAGAATATATTCTTGTTAATATATTAGTAAGGCAAGCCAACAGAAACTATTCCAGTATCTGATTTCATACTATACCATGGTTGTTTCCTGGGCCAGTTAGCTGTGTTATTCACTGGGGTTTGCCTTCTTAATTTATTTCCATAACATGTTTCCAATGTACCAGTAAGCGTATTGATACATTAGCATTGCTCGTACTGTTTGAATACTGGTGATGTTCTGCAGCTGCGTATATTATTAAAAACTTGTAAACGTTGCAGTTCATAAGCTCAAGAAGATATTTTGAAGTTATTCTAACACCTAACAAAGAAATACTTGCATGACAAACGTTTGCAGAATTTGCTGCCACAAGCAACATTTAGTGAAGCAGAGTTTCACACAAGTGAAATCTGCTTTTACAGCAGAGTAGAAGGACAACAGCTGTAAATGGTGTGGGAGTTCTGCATTTTCTTGTCAAATGTTTGGAATTAAATACCCTTTCTGACAGAACACAGATTTGATGACTACTGTGTTATAGAACTGTCTCTTGCAAATTGTTCTTTTGTTTGTTTATTTATTTTTTTTTTTTAAATCTAATATTTGGGAAGTGAGCCATTACTATACACTATATAGTTTTAAAATTCTAAATGGCTTTGGCTTTTTCCTTCTCTTTCTAATAGTAGAATATTACAGTTTTTGTTCTGAGTCATGGGGTTTCGGTAACATGGTAATAGTTCGATTTCATTCTGTTTAATCAAATGGTACTCAAGCTTAAGCTTTAGAGCTTGCCCAGTAATACAGCTCCAGTAACTTTTGAGTAACTTGGGAATCTTATTGGAGGTGATGTTTACTTTCCCATCTTTACTTTCCAAGGGTGCCCAGCTTTACACATCTTTGTGTAAGCACTGGACCCTCAAAAGTACACTTGAATGCTATGGGATATGTATTTTTGAAAGTGTGTAAAGTGTAGAAAATACTGCTATTCAGTTTGAAGTGACTTAAAGTAATGGAAACTGTTTCTTGGCCCTTAAGGTATTACGAGTTCAGCTAACACCATTGCAACCCCCCAATTATCTATCATAGGAGCTAACTTTTTAGACATGCTATAGTACTGTAATGGTGACAACATAGAAATATTCTATGAATATGTTAATAATCTGTCTTAAAAATTACTTTAACCTCTATGAGGCAAATGAGATGTACAGCTATAGATTAAATCAGTTAAAACAGTAAATGGCTTGTTAAGTGGGGGTTCTCCAGTACTCCTGAAACTCTAAGAGATAATTCTGCTGCATTGGTTATTCAGCTGTAACACTTCTAGAACAACTGAAAAACTTCTGCTCTTGTGATACTTCAAAAAAGCAGTAGCTGTTGGCATGTTACAGGACAGTTTTCCTCTGGAGAGAGGAAGTTAGATTTTTCTGGTGTTAGCGTACTTAGTTTTTATAAAAAATAATCGTTGAGAGACATCACGAGTGATTCCTAACAGCTTTATTCTTCACGAATCTGCATCCACATATGTACTGCAGGTTTCCCAGAGGTCAAGAATTGACAGCAGTTAAACTAAAATGCAGAATAGACTTGGTGTTTCTACTAGTATTGTTGAAACATCCTTACTACAGAACCAACTTGATACCACTTTCATGAAGGTAGGAGGGGAAAAAAAAGAAGTGTAAATCTACTACTGCATGGCATGTCCAGGTTGTTCATGATGTTGGCTATATTTCTGAAATAGGTTACAGATACTACATGATGTCTGTTGGAAGTATCAGTGCTTTATATGGTGAAGTGGACAGAGGAAAAAAAGGAGTGAAGGAAATTTACTGGCCAACTTTTCAATATGATCAATTTGGCCACTCTTTCCTAATTGTGATAAGCTTTCTGTGTAAGCGTGTATGAAGTAAAGTGTTTTGTATGGTATTTAAATTTCTTACTATAGGAAAACCAGCTTTGTCTATATCCTTGGACAAAAGCTTTTTTATGGAAGGGAGAAGCTAGATTGTGCAAGTGGCGAAGTACAAGTATGGTAAACACTGTCATCTTTGTGCATGTTTTACAAAGGAACCCATTGTAAGATCTTATTTCCGTTTTTTAAAATATTTGACATCACTGTTGCAATCCTTCGATCAATTATATACTTTCTTTTATTCCTATAAGCTTCCTAAGTTCATACGTAATAGTTTTGCTCACTGAGATGGTCATAAGCACTACAGAAATGTGAGTGGGAAATCTGTAGAGCGTACAGGAAGAAAAGGTTTTCCGTCAATTTTCTTTGATGGGTCCTTTATGATGGAGGATCTGGGAGGGTTGTCTCTGGTACTCCAAGCCACAGCCAACTGCCCCCCTCTGTAGCATCCCAGGGCGTACCAGAGAGCCCTCCTGCTGCAGCTGCTCACCTCTCCTCTCCTCTTTGAAATTCCTCATGCATGTGACAGAAGCAACCACCTTTTGGCTTTACGTGCTGCAGGATTTTTGCAGTACAATTTGAATGAATCATTGTCTTGATGAGTATGAAAATCATTTAAGGCACTTCTTTTGGGCTACCAAGAAAAGGGAATGTATTTAGGTTGAGGCTTTTTGATACACATCTAGATTATTTTTTTTTTCATTGATAAGGCACTAAAATATCCCCAGAAAGATTTCTGTTTTCATCAACTCTGGGATTTTTTTTTTTTTCTTTGTGTTATGGGAGAGCTAAAGCAGAAGGGAACTTAAATGGCTCAAATAACAGAAGCACTTTCTGGCAGAACATGGTGTCCTATGTACTAAGACTCTTTGTTTCATAATCTAGTTTCATAAAGCAGAATACTAATAGATGTATTTATATTACAATGAATTGTATGTAAATATCTCCAGAAATAGAAGAAAGTAATAACTCAGCCTGTAATTCAGTGCAAGTAAAATGCAAAATTGACCAGAAGATAGAATTAGAGAAGGTAAATCACATGCTTAATTTTACTGTTTTCAATCTGATGAAAAGTTATTGGCTAGCCATTTAAAAAAATTACTTTGAGTATGTCTGCTTAATTTTTAAATGGGACATTTTATACGTTTAACTGTTGAATGACCTTTACTAGACAAATATATTTGAATGATTTATACGGGATTATTTTAGTTCTGTATTGCTTTGCAATGTGATTTATTTTTTCTTATTATTTATAATGGCAAATCAGCTGAACATGAGAACTTCAATGCAGTTAAATATTTGCACTACTGTAGCTTGTCCAAAATTCATAGTCAACTATTAGCAGACCTATAATATTTACTGTCTTCTTTTTATGTGTTCCTTAGACCCACAGAGTGAATTATCCAGTTAAGTGTTAGGTTGGAGAAGGTTAGTGCATAAAAAATTGTTTGGGTTCCCATTTCAACTTGGCTTGTTAAATTGGTTCTCTGTGTTCATATCTGAGATAGTAGAGGACTTGATGAAAAATCTCCCTCATGGACTTCGGGTATTACTCTTAAGTTTTAAATGTGCCTGAATATGTTAGAAAGAAAGTATGATCCAGAACATGTTTGTAAAAACATAAGCCAAGAGCAGAAACAGGAAGGAGGAGATGAGCTAATTATTCCAGTTGAAGCTGTCACTTTGTGAAAATGAAACTGTAGAGTTTTTGAGATTTCTTTTATATAATTCCTGTTGAATAAAGCTGGTATTGAAGGCCCAGGCCTTCCTAAAAGGACAGTGGCAATTCCTTGGCAAGAAGCTCGGTTGTTGAGGGAACTGGGATGCTTCGTTCCCTGTCTTCGGGCTCCTGTGGGATGTGCCTGTTCTCCTTTCTTCAGCTTGCTGCTGCAGAGGGTCAGTATTCCCTCATTTTCCTTCAGTGTAGTGCTGTTCTTTCGCATGAGTGTGGACAATCTGTTGTTTGTAACTTCATAAAGAGTTTTAAGATGAGATTTGCTTTTTTTAATATTTTTTTTTTTCCTTTTTAGCAGCTAGTGTCAGAATGCTGCTACTGAAATGGAAGCTTTTAATTTCAGGTTCATAACACTAAGAAAAGCTGTTGACAGAGGCATGACAACTAAAGCAATTTATTTGAAAAGGAGGAAAAATCACGTGTGGTAGGTCATGTTTTGCAGGCTAGCATTGCAGTCTTTCCTTAAGCAGTAGTTACGTTCTAGAAGTTTTTGTCTTGGATTTAAGTGCTGTAAAAGGAAAAAGGTAATCCAGTTTCAATGCCAGTTTCAATGAAACTTTGTTTTCTGTCTTTTAATTGTTGGCATCCTCGATGCAGTGTGTTCTCATTGCATGAAAATAAACCAAAAGCATTTTTAGGTGGTGGATAGGGAAGAGATCTGTAGTCCTTTTTTTCTCCCAGAACTTCAGTCTTACCCTGTTGCAATGCAGTGAACGTTTTTTTTAAGCTTGCTTTAATTTTGAACACGTAGACAAATACTGCCATCTGAAAAAAGCGATTTGTATAAGGTAACATTAAAAGTTAAGGTACCTTCTGAGAAGCTGATATGCATTTTGGTAATGAAAAGTACCTTGTGAAGTATAGTAAGTTTGCTTTTCGTTGCACCGAGTTCAAGTGTTCAGAGGCCTGATAGCGTATCTGCGGCCTTTGCTGAAAATGTTGACTGTTCGTTCATGAATGATTAACAGGTTGTTTCATTTAAAGGCACATACCTGCTTCCTACAGTGTCAGTATAAAAACTATGTTCTGAAAAAGCTGTGTGTACAGTCCCTATTTGAAGAACGTTGTGTGTTGGTCCTGGAAACTTTGTCCTGCCTGCACGAAACTCTCTTCTTTATCAGTTTGCAAGGATTTAGTGCTAACAGACTTTTCTGTGAGACTGAATTTAAATACGGCAGACTTCTGAAGTATTAACATACAAAGCATTACTGAGCTCAGGGAGAGCTCAGTAGTGTTCATAAAGTTGCCATAGTGCTTAATGTACTGTGCAGTTTTTATTCCAGTTGTAGCATCATAGAAGTATTTCTGCTTTCTAATTTTTCTTTATCATTTTTCTAGCAAGAGTCCTTCACTGTTCTTAGGAAAAAGCAACATGAATGAGTCTGAAAGGCATATCAAATAGCAAATGAATGTTGAAATGTTTTGAGTAGAAGGCATTTTGTGTGTGCGTGCATGAGCATGTTGAAGGACGTGTTCTTGTGATTCTGATAGTGAGAAGACAAGGAGTCTCTTTTGGTAGATTTAATTCCATGGTCATGAGCATTCAGAGCTCGCTAGTGCAAAAACGAAGCTCAGGCAGTGAAGTTCTAGCTGGAAGTCCTCATGTACATACAGAGCTGTTTAGTGTTTATCATGTATTTAAGTTTCCCTTAGCTGTGTATGTCTGGTTTGGGGACAACAGCCGTGAAAGTGGTCAGAACTTATTTTGGTCTAGGTAGTGCTTTATCTGTTCGGATTTATAAATTGGTAATGAGTAATGGGTTTGGTAAATGAAAGGAATACAGGAAAAGGAATGTTTCTTGGCTTGAAACCATTAAAGGTTTTTGCAAACGCAGTCTTAAACTTGTAACAGCCACCTTAAAAGAAATGGCAAGGTGGTGACAGGCCCAGGAGCTCTCCAGGGACACCTAGTGGGCCCTTCTCTCCACAGGACTCTTCTTCCCAAGGGCAGGGGATTGACCCTCCTGCCAACGCTGATGTAGAAAGTACACTGAAGTCAAATTTCAGGAAACTTTGAGCTTTCTAAAGGCTGTTTTTCTCATAAATAAATGAGAAGTTCTTCACAAGATTAGCCTTGATAAGGTTGGGTGCTGTTGAACTGAGCATTAGTGTAGACACAGCAGTGTCTCGTTGCGTGGCTCAAGGTATGAGGAAGTATTATTGTATGCTACGTGGTTATTTAAAATAGTTCCTGATAAGAAAGTTGTATCCCTCAAAGACGTACTTATCAGCTAAGCTGCGTGTTGTAGTTAGATTGATGGCTTTGCATTTTTTTATGCTTTGCTGAAAGCAGTAACTTACAGGTGCCTTTCAAAAATCTTGCATTTCTCCCTGAAAAATCTGCCAGAAGAGAGAGCAACAGGGAATGAAAGTAACTGGAGGCTTGGTTGGCAGGGCAGTTAGCTGCCATGTTTGTTGTTCAGGACAAAAGTTCTGGCTTTCCCTTGAAAACCAGAAATCAGTATATTGAATTTGGAAGTACTAAGCATTCAGAAGAAAACGTCTCATTACACTTTCCTATCAAGTTACTGTTTTAAACTTAACTAGTGTGCTGCCTGAGAGATGTGGCAGTACGTTAGCTGTGAGCTTCCAGTATTGGCTCAGCACACACACGTCCTGCAGTTTGGTCTGGAGTTGTTCTGGTGATAATGCTGAAACCCTTGAAAACCTCAGTGTGAAACCTCTGAGCCATATTCCTGTGCATTGCTTGAGAAAATGTTCTGAAAACTATATCAAGCATTCTGTGTCATAGGGTTTCTATTTGGGAAACGCTTTTATTAATACACAGAACTGTTCTTTTAATAATGGCCCTTTCTTGTCTTAATTAAAACAAAAAAGCAACAGGCAAATGCAGGCCAGACAGCAGAGCCTTCTTACTATCTTGAGTGGAAGAGCAATTTTAGGAGGATGCGAATGTTGTGCAAGCCCCAGCCTCTGGCCGCAGCAGGGGCACGCGATGGTGCTGCTTTTGCCACTTCCTTCAAATAGAGGAAGAACCTGAGGGTTTGTGCATTCCGCAGTGCAGGTGTACGTTGTTGCTTTAAATGACAAACCATTAAAAAAAACCAAACAAACAAAAACCCTGCACTCTTGAATGAGGAGACCTCGGAGGGGCTTTGAGCAGCCCCTGGAAGTTGATCAAGGTGACTCCTCCACCATCCTGGGAATCGAGGTTCATCCCTGAAGACAGAGGGGTGATGCTACCTTCACAGTAGCATGCTTTATGCTGTTAGTGCTCTCAAGAGTGACTTTACCAAAGCCAGCCATTTGAACCCCCTCCAAAACAGGAAGAAAAAAAAAAAAAGGGCAGGGGGAGTCTTGGATAGTAGAAACACAGTCTTTTACTGTTCATCAAGCTTTGTAACAGATTTTTTTTTCCTTTGAATTAGATAGAGGAGGATACCAAATGGTTTTGGCGCTCTGATTTTGTCAGTGCCACAATCCCTGTCCCCCTTGTGGTTTGCCTTAAACATACCGTACTTACTATATCTAGTAATCTGTGTTTTCTCTTTTAAAGGCACACAAAACAAGTCCATGCCCGTTTTAATCTCATTAAGTTCCTCTCTAGCTATTTCCCTTTTTGGTTGCGGATGTTGCCCGTATTTGGTTCTAGCTATGGTGCAATTGGTTTATATCTGATTGTGTGGTATGATATAATGTCTTGCCTGAGCAAACCCCGATAATTTATGTTTAGATGTGGCTTAGATTAGCAGTTTATGATTTTAATGTTTAAAAGTACATTATAAAAGATCTTTTATGTAATGCGATATGTTATTTTTTCCTGTGAAAGATGCAACAAGAGAGGCACAAGGACTTGCCTGCAGCAAAGCTTCTGAATTAAAACCAAGCAGGGGGTAGGGATGATATAAATTATGTAGTTCCTGCCTTTAGAATGCCTAAATAACATGCCCTAAAATGCAGAGATGGCAATGCATTACGAAGAAACTACTCAATTTGGTTTAATAACAAGCTGCTTTCACAATCTCATAATCACAGCTTTTGTGAAAACAGATGCTTTTACATTCTGTATGGTGTGGTTTATATACCTATACTTTAAAAATTGAACATCTGAAAGTGTACTTCACTCACAAACACATCAGTGGCTTATTTCAAAGTACTCATGATTTCAGTGAGTGCCATGGACTTTTAACCATGCTTTCTGCTGGTCTTCATGTTGGCAAGCTATTTATTAATGAGAAATTGTCATTAGTGTTTTGTTTTCTTGTAAATACTTGTTGTTTTACTTGTGCTTGTGTATATGAATAAAATTAAGTGGATAAGAATATCCAGATAATTTCTATGAGAAGGGCATGGTAATCAGAACACTTGGTGATACTGCCTAAAATATATTTAAATAAGTATCTGTTTGGAAAGGCATACAGGTAAACCATCCAGGTGTTTTCCAGAGTTTCTTAGTCAGAACGTTGTGCGCATTTTTCCAGCTGAACTGTCTGTTTAGATCTTGCTGAGAAGGTAAATGTGCTGCTTTACATTCACCATCATCTGTATTAGCAGGGAGGGGGAAAGGTTGGGAAACCATCTTTGCCTAACAAGTGGCATCTCAGAAATGCTACATTTTGTCTTGAACGAGATCACATTGCCTACAGTTCCTGAGCAATACTTGAAGTTTTTCAACAAGGCAAGCATATAATTATTATGATGATGATTCCAGTGTATTTCAAATCTACTGTAAGACATAATTATCAGCTGTCATCTGGAGAAATGCTGAAAAATTGTTTCAGTGTTAAATAAATATAGCTTGTGATATTTACCTTATAGTTAACAATCTAATGTTTTCATGCCCAACCATCTTGTGGCTGTCCTTTGTGCTTTTGTACTTAAAAACAGGAGTTTGTTGGTTTGTTTTACTACTGTAATATATTCTGATTTGTAAGGGAGCATTCTAAAATTCATTTGCTCGTTAACAATACATTTCTTCTCTCAATAGCCAACTACTCCACCAAGCCAAGGGAGGCCTGATTCACCAGTTTATGCTAATTTACAAGAACTGAAAATATCTCAGTCTGCACTTCCACCACTACCTACAAGTGCTCCAGTCCAAATAAATGGGGAATGGGAAACCCATAAAGATACAACAGGACGCTGTTATTACTACAACAGAGGATCACAGGAACGAACCTGGAAACCTCCGCGGTGGGCCCGAGATGCAAGCATTAATAAAGGGGATTCCCAGAGCCATGCAGATCATGAGGTAGTTCCTTCTGAGATCACAAGAATGAGACTGTAATGCATATGAGTGCTGTTTTGCTATGGAAGTTGGTATTGCTGAGTTTTGAGGTGTCAAGGAGTGTCTTCATTTGTCTTTCTGGTCATGCGTCTTGGTATGAAGTGGTAATCAATTTAGCTCTTCAATCGCTTTTGTGTGCAAGAATGCATACAGGAACTGTGTATGAGAGTAGTAAGTTGTAAAAATGCTTTACAGTCCCTCAGCAGGTATTGCAGCTTTTCTTTAAAGGTAAAGAAAAACGAAGATATTTTGAAATTAATAGGATTATAAATGACAGTAGACTACGACAAGCATCGTAACTTCTCTGGCATGGAGTGCGTTCTCTTTCTCAGTGTATTTGGTGTATTTTTGGGAGAGGAGAGGGAGAACAGGGGGAGCATGACAGTCCTTCTAGAAGCAGGATTTATGGGGATGCGTTGAAAAAGGCAAGGGTATTATTTTTATCGATATCACTTAAAGACACAGTAAAAGAAAGGCAGGGGATACACAGGTGTTTGCGACTGCTGGGTTAATGCTCTGGCAGTAAATCTAAATATGAGATGCTTTTCTTATAGAGGAAAATATTTTCATAGAGAGGAATTAAGATGGTTGTAGATATTTAGATGGATGTAGAGAACTCTAGAGTTCTGGAGTCAAAACCAGACTTAATGGAGTTCCAGAGCACCTTCCAGTGGCATCAAAAATAGTGACATAATTGAAGCTTCTGTCAAACTAAAATATATTGATTTTTTTGGTACTTAGATTTATACATGCTATTAATAATTCTATATATTCTATGATGCTTTAAAAATGTTTATTTTTTTAAAAAACAGGCACATGTGACTGTTCAAACACAAATTTTATTTAATTCATGAATTTTTAAAGAGGTGGAATAATCATAGTGAATTTAAAAAGCAAGTTTAGCTGGATAATTTTTGCAACATTTTATTTAACCATTTGCTTTAGGAGATCTGAATTTACACACTTGTGAATGATTTCTGTGTGGAGCTTCGGAAAGCTGTAGAACAAACTAGGAGAAAAGACAGTTAAAGGAGCAATATTTTGCTATCAAATTGTGATAATTTTGAGAAAATCCTTTTCTTCATTCTGTGAATGAGATTCTAGAGAACGGAAGATGAGAACTTTAAAATTACCATGCTAGAAGCTCTGCCTAGCCAAGTGTCTAGGTCCAAGGGTAGCAAATACTGATGGGAGGAGGAAATCCACCCCAGCTTTTGGCAATTGGCTGTAGGAGCTTTTGAATAGATTACATGCAGGCCATAAATATATTCTGTAGATATATGAATGATTTTTTTTTCATTGTGCAAACCTTGTGCTTTTGCAAAACCTTTTGGCAAAGCTTTGCTTCGGATCTTCCATAAGAGAGTTGAAGCTTACCATGAAGTTCTTTATGTTAAAAGATGATTTGGGATCTTTGATGTGCAGATATATTCTGTGTGGCTGCTTGCTAGGGAGAGCCAGACAGTGGTGTGTGTTTATCTGAACTGCTGTGGTTCAGATAAAGAAAAGGAATAGGTGGGAGATGGATATTACTGTTTAAACATGCTTAAAATAGTGCTCTTGTGTTCAAACAGTACTTAGGTTAATCAGTTTTCTGATCGAAAGAAAAAGCAAACATTTATCAAGAAATCTTCTACATATTTGAAAAGGGTATAAAAGTGAAATATGTATAGTTTAGGAGGATTTCCTCCTGAGCTGTTACACTGTTTAGTTTTCATTGTGGACTGCTCAGAAATTTTAGATTGCTGGAAGCCCTGTCGTAGAAGTCCACCTCTGGGACGTTATTGCCAGAAACAGGAGAGAAAGGAAAAACGGACCCTTTCATTCCCTTTGGCAATGGCCTTCATAGCAGCCATGAAGTCTGCAAGCGTTTAAACAGCCAAATTTTCTTGCCACAGGCTAGTGGCAGCAACAGGTAACCTGGTGAAATGTTTGTGGCTGTTGATTTGGTTGCTTTGATGATGACGCTTTGACTTGCTGTCCTGGTGCTGGATAGGACTCTGGTTCTAGTCTGGATAAGGTGATTGCTTATTTTGAGTAGTAACTCTCCTTGTGGTAAGTGTAACTGGTTTTCTGTTGTCATCGTTCTTCCTTCTTATTGGAAGAACTTCGAATAATTCTTTCTCCCTCCCCACCTGCAAATGATCCCTCTGACTCTCACTCATACCTCTATACCCTGACTTCAGCACGTGGTTGCATGTTCAGAAAGCTTGACTTTGTTAATTTTTTTTTTTTGCCTGTAACTTATGTCAGCTCAGCTCTTCTGTTTATTTGTGACGCTTGAGGTATCACAGATTGGCTTTTTGACAGTTATATCTATCAAGTTTCAGTCTTTGTGATCCAATGGATGTTGCACATTTTGATTAATTTTTAACTAGACACAAGTTTATATCTACAGTAGCACAAGTTCCTTAAGTAATTTGTGTCCTCTCTGACTGGGTTATCAGTCAGAGTCTAGGGATATACATGTTGCAAGGTCGTGTCAGTCCACTTCCCAGCAGTCATGTGTGGATTTTGAAGCTGCTTTTTTTTTTTCCTCTCTTTTCTGTTCTGTATTTGGGAGCATACATCACACTCCACTCTTCATGTTCACCTTTCACCTTTTTTTTAATGACCTCTGAGTACTTAAACCAAAATACTTCACAGCAGAGGTTGAGACTTGAGGCTAAGCTACAGTAAAATACAGGACATCCCGAATTTTGTCTGATTGTGAAGACTTAGAGCAAATATTTCTTAATAATTAGTTAAAGCAGATTTCATTTATTATAATGAAGATAAGTTGGCTTTTACATACTGGTCCCTCAGATTTAGTAATAGAGGAGCATATACAAGAAAGTTAAATGCTAGTTGTCTCTGCTAGAGGAGTTTGTATCATATTAGGTAGCAAAATGGCAAGGTGATGTAAAAATGACAACTGTGAATGATCATATATTCTAATATATGCTTAATATATTAGAACATGAAATAGCTTATAGTTGGTCCTAGAACTTTGTGATGAGGAAATTGAGTTTTATTGGATAATTAAGAACAGGCAAAGTTGTACTTAATTTGTCAAAGAAGTTGGTAACAGATAAGGCACAAAGAAGCAGTTGTAGGTTATGGCAGTTATTTGGATGGGTGGGAGGGAAGCTATGAAATCCTATCAACAGGGCCTCTAGGGAAGTGTACAAGATCAGAGGTTGTGACTTGTTAACATATATGAGGAAGTGCTTAACAGTACTGGGAGAAATTTGTTAGACAGGACTGTAAAAGGAATGAGATGTCATCATATCAGAGAAAGGCGAACTTCTAACATCTAGCTAGGAGACCATAATAGAAAGTAGACACCAACAAATTAACCAGCAAGCTGTAGAAAAGCAACAGGATTTCATTTAAATTGGAAACTACATTTAAAACATGTGGCCAAGATGCAATTTCATTCCCTGCTTTTTGTTTCACAATAAACAAAGGGTAATAAAGGCATGCTAGCTTTTTTAATTATTTAGTATTCTTTCTTATTATTTGGATTTTTAGAAGTAGTAGTAGCTTTCAAAACTAGACTGGTTAAGTGACAGAAGAGAGACCATAACTGCTCCTTTTTTTGTTAAATGCATGGTGATGAGCTGGTCTCTGCCCTCAAGAATTTTCCATGTGAATGGAAAAAAGCACAGACAGACAGTGATATGGGGAACCTTTTCTGTAATTCCCTTTTGTGTCACAGCAAGTTCTTAGAAGGTCTAAGGCTGGGCAGCTGTCTGCTTTAGATAGCTTTATTTAAATGTGGCATAGTATAATTGGGGATGGGACTCTGACAAAAACCATGGATGATACGGAGAAAGCATATAGGCAGTTAATACTGGAAAAAGTGTTGAAAGTCAAATTGAAAGTTGCTGAATGTAGTTTCGCTCCTGTTCTCTAACCGCTGTTGATGCGGCTTTAGCAGTCAGTCATACTAGCTGAGAGATAAGGAATGCTGTCTCTTGGTAAACTTTGTAACAATTCAGGAATTTCATTTAAGTTTAGGTCTGCAAAGGCTAAATTTCTACATTGTTGTATGGTATGTGAGATTAGTTACGCCTTGAAGCATCAAGACAGCCAGCTGCATATGAGCCAGCATGTGCCCAGGTGGCCAAGAAGTCCAATAGCAACCTGGCTTGTATCAGAAATAGTGTGGCCAGCAGGATTAGGGAATTGGTCGTCCCCCTGTACTCAGTACTGGTGAGGCCCCACCTCGAATGCTGTGTTCAGTTTTGGGACCCTCACTACAAGAAAGGCATTCAGGTGCTGGAGTGTTTCCAGAGAAGGGCAATGAAGGTGATGAGGGATCTGGAGCACAAATCTTACGAGGAGCAGCTGAGGGGAGACCTCATTGCTCTCTACAGCTACCTGAAAGGAGGTTGTAGTGAGGTGGGGGTTGGTCTCTTCTCCCAAGTAACAAGTGATGGGATGACAGGAAACGGCCTCAAGTTGTGCCAGGGAAGGTTTAGGTTGGCTATTAGGAAAAATTTGAAAAATTTCATCACTGAACAGGTTGTCAAGCATTGGAACAGGCTGCCCAGGGAAGTGGTTGAGTCACCATCCCTAGAGGTATTTAAAAGACGTGTAGATGTGGTGCTGAGGGACATGGTTTAGTGGTTATTTGGCAGTGTTAGATTTGCGGTTGGACTCAATGACCTTAAAGGTCTTTTCCAACCTAAATGATTGTATGATTCTATGACTATTATAATATGTGTGCCTTACAGATAGACACATTAACAGTCATTCTTATGGAACAACAGTAGTTTTTCTAGGAGAATTTTCATTTTGAAGTCTTCTTTCTAATTTTACATGTTTGTTGTGTTTCCTCAGTATCAAGAGTTGCTTGGAAGAGGCAAATATAAACGCACGATGTTATTCAGTTATAATTCCTGTTAATAGTAATAATAGCAATGTCCAAAATCTACTACTTTGATTGAACAAGTGTCAATGCACTTAATATTTAACCATTAAAACATAATGTAAACTTAAGTATGTGTATACAGTATAGCTATCTTATAAAACAGTAGTTCAAATGGGACCGATAGCACTCTTACCAGCTCCTCAGTCTTAACTTTTCAAGTGTAAAAAATGGGACTGAAGAGTTGTTTTTTTTTTTTGCCCCAGTGGTTAGAAACTGACACTTCAGAACTTTTTGTTACCGCATGTGCAAGAGAGTTGGTGTTCTTTAATCCATAGTTTAAATGCTCGTATTCTGTAGGCTGTAGAGGATACTTCCATTTTCACATTATTTTATTAATGACCCAAAAATTTCCCATGGGTTTTTCTGTGCTTGGTAAGCTGGCTAGTGTCAGTGTAAAGAGTTTCTGTTGCACAAGTGGTAAGGTACTTAGAAAAGTAACACCAAAACTTGATGTGATAATCATTTGGAAATGTTACTAAACACATAGTCTGTAAAACCACTGAATTTTAAAAACTGGCGAGTTTCTGATACTCGGAATTTTTTTGGTAAGATTTAAGCTTTTCAGGAGAGGTTTTTTCCTAGTTTAAAAGTGAAAATCTGCCGGTCTCCTGCTTTCCTCAAAACCCTTTTACTTGTGTTATTGAACCTTAGTCAATATTTAACTGTCATCATTTCTGAATAGCAGGATGTGTTCCCTCGGAAGTGTTAATGTGTCCCACTAGCTGAGGATCCAAGATAGTGTGAAAGGCTATCTGCACTGAATTCCTCAGAAGACTGTGGCGTAGAGATATTGTTGTGAGAGATGAATGCAGGGAGATTTTTTGGTTTGTTTTGTTTGACCCATGGAATGGATGCTTTGAATAATAACTACAATATGTTAGCAAGGAGATGAACAAGGTGTATGAGGGAACAGAAATTGTTTGACATGTGTGTGCAAAATCTTTTTTTTCTACTTTACATGTCAAACTTATTCGTTACATTATAATTCACTTTTACCTTCAGAAAATCATCTTACAACTTGTCTAGCTGTGCCTGGTAGAAAGCCTTGCTTTTGCATTGCTTATTGTCACACGCATCAGAGTTCGAAGGAGAAGAGCAGAAATTCCAAATATTTTAGGATGCATTGCACAAATACTGTAAAGTGCCAGGACCTACAAAGGTGCAACTGGAGTTTCAAGTTGTCTTGATGATTATTGTGTTTCCAGATACTGTTCGGGAAGGGAAGAAAAGGATTTAGGTAGGAAAGTTGGGATGTTGCCAGAAAACCAAGGTAGTAGGTCTGCCAAGTTTTTTGAGGCAATGCAGATTACTAAAGCTCACTCTCTTGTTCATTCAGTAATGTAAATTTGTGGGAACAAAATTTAGATCAGCAAAAAAATCAGAGTTTAAATTTGAGTAGCTGAAATCCGGTAAAATAGAATTAAAAAAATGTGTATCAATATAAACCAGTTACTCTGAAAATACTTTGAATTGCCTAGCAAATATAAAATATTTCTGTACTGTAAAAATGCATCTCTTATTCTCTTATGTAAGATAAAAATGTGAACTCCCTGAATTTATTACTATTCTCTTTCTAGTCAAATAATCTTTGATCTTTCAGATTTCAAAGTGCTTTCATTCTCAAAACTGCCTTGTATGTTTCTGACTACTTGTAGCATCTTTCATCAGAAGAAAACGACCACAGTTCTTGTTACAGCCAGTCAGATAGTCAGTATGGTTCTCCTCCAAAGGGTTGGTCAGAAGAGTTGGATGAACATGGTCAAACCTTATATACCAATGACTATACTAATGAAAAGGTACTTTTTCCTTCTTCTCATCACATTTTCTAAATCTTTTCCACTAATTCACTGTTAGAAATGCAGATTTCGTTTCTAGAAGTGAAAAGCATACCACAGCAGTGTCTCCTTTTGTTTTTTAAATATGCACAAAACTATAGCATCTGAACTGACTTATTTTCCCCCTTTCTTTACCATCCAGAAAAAAGTTTTCTTATTTCCAGTCGGGTATCAGATTATATTAAATACACGTATCATGTATAATTTTTTTTTTAATTCCCACCCTCCCCCATCCTCTTGCTTACACTTAGGAATGAACTTCATACCAATATAATGTTTTTCTTACTGTGTTTTAAGAGCTGGTCTTGTCACGTAGACCTTCCAGATAGGATGGTTTCAAACTGAAAATAACGCTGCTTTATCGGTTTCGTCCTTTCCTTCACTAGAGATTTTCAGTACTGCTTTCAGATGTAAACAAACTTCTTAAACTACAGCTGTATCCGCAGATTTATGTTCTATTCTAATTATGTAATTGCTATTGACAATTTTCTGTGATTCTGGGGATGTCATAAAAATTTCTCCCATGTAGGATAAATGACAGTGTTTGTTTATATTTTTAAAGCAGTCCGTTTCTCTGATTGTTCACTGAAGTTGCATTTTGGTTGGTTTTGTTTTTTTTAATTTCAAAAAGTGTTCATTGGAGCAGTAGTTTGTTTACTGTATTATAGCACCACCTCTTCTCCAGTTGTTGTATGCAAGGTTTTTTTAAAAGAAGTTTTTAAATAATTGAGTTTCATGTCAGTTTTGGAATTTTATCCTGCTTAATCTATTTTTTCCAAACATCTGTAGTGCACATACTTATGTTTTGGCAAATAAGCAATTTTTTTTTGTTTAAATTGCACTGGGATTGATAGGAAACAGTATATGGGAAGGCAGTCTTGTGAAACCTGCTTGATCCAAGAGCCTTGCTGTGAGCGCTTCCGTGCATATTTTTGTGCGATCTCCTTGTAGACTTTTGCTCATTACAATTCTTTCCTTTCTGCATAACTATTCACAGTTGTCATAGTTTTACCTCCTTGACTGTGGGAGTTGCTTATAGAAGTTACAGAAATTATATTATCTCCTTCATGATTTATTTAGGAACTGCATCTCATGTTTCTGTTGATGTTTTAAAAAGGGAGTTGTTCAACAAGTGCAATTATCTCTTAAATTATCAACAGTTGCTGGTTAAGCTTCTTGTAATTCTGTAATTTTATGTATGAAATCCTTACACAGATCTGATGCAAAGATTGTGCCTCATTAAACTGACACTGTAATGTTGATAAGAGTGAGATATGCCATCTTCAAAAATACCTGTTTATCACAATCTCTTGTGGGATATTGCAGGACTACTTTCTGAGTAGTTACAGAAGGAAAAAATATTAGTGAACCCAATTCAGGAAGCTGAAAACTGTGTTGCTGTCATTGCTAACTAACCTTGGTTAAGTTAATGGAGGTTGTGCACTAGACGCTGCTGAAGTGGATGGCACTTTATTAAAAATTAACTTTAAATCCCAAGTAACAAAGATTTACTGTGTTATGAATGTCACTCTGATTACGTTTTCTATCATCACATTTCTTTCTACAGTGGATAAAACACGCAGATGAACAAGGTAGACCATACTACTACAGTGCTGATGGTTCCCGATCAGAATGGGAATTACCTAAGGTGAGTGACCTAAAAAAAGAAACTGAGGACTTGGGGCTTTCCTCTCCTCCTCAATAAATGTTCTGTGGGGCCTTTACTGGGAGTTATTCACAACAAGAGGACTTACATATTATGCTTGTTTATTTCTTGCATTTTTGTGGAATCTGTGATTGAAGCGAAAAAAAAAAAACTCAAGGACATGAAAAATGGATGTATGTAGCTATTCAGATGTCAAAGAATATCTTGTATCTTTGCTGATCTGAGGTTTTCATGCAAGGCTGCAGAACAATATCCGTGATTTTGCTGTGATAAAGAAAACCTCTGTAGGAAAAAATAATTTTATTTTTTTTTTTAACTACAAAATATTCCTGAGAAACTAGTCTATTTTTAGTAGCCTCCAAAATGCATATACAGACAGGTTTTGAAAAACAAAAGCTTCAGCAGAGTCTTGTGGTATATTTGAGGATGACACGGTTTCACCAGAAGTGTGTTCTGGTATGTATTAATTTTGTAATGAAAATAGGAATTTGTAGGAGAGCGACAGAACTAGAGACACTTGGTAGTCTGAGGATGTACCTAATAGTATTTCATTCTCATTTTCACTTTGAGAAATTATAGGACACTTGTCATAATACTTCATTCTATGACTTCTGCAATAGAGAAGGTTTTGACTGTGAAGAAGTTGCTTTCCACTAAAATAGGTTGAGTTTGGATTTGAACTAAATAGCAAATTAAGTTGGCTTTAATCCAACTACAATAAGTCACAGAGATAATCCAAAACTGTTACCTGAGGCATACTAGCATAGAGCCGTGGGGTCTAGTATTTGTGTGTTAGTGCATGATATTCTAGTGGTTCTAAACAAACATCTGAGTTCCGTTGTATTTATAGCCACCTACAGAATAAAACAGCCTCTGTTTCGGAGTTTGTGATCTGATATGCTTTCGTTCTTGTTTTTATGAAAATTATATTGCTGTTACAAATTTTCCTTGAAAATTACTTCTCGAGCCATTTGGGCAGAATGTACTCTTTAATTCCTTCTTGAAACTAGTAAGTCTTGGGTGTCAGCAAATACAAGGTTAGCAGAGGTGAGTGAGCAATTGACTCTTGGATTTACGATCCCAGAGCCTGTGTATTTCCAGAAATCCTTAGCTTTTGCCTTTAAATGCTGTGGAATACATTAAATATTTTAGCAAAAGATTTTGCTAATTTCTGTAACTATGTATCTGAAGAGCTTACAACAGAGATGTTACGCTTGTGAGTAATTGAAGCGTGATTGAAGATTGGTGTCTTGAAAATCTTACTGAAGCTGGTTCCAAAAGTGCTTAGGAACAAATGAATTGGAAAGGCAACGTAGACTGCGGAACTTCTTTGAAGAAAAATAATCTGGACTGAAAACTCTCACGAGTGGTGAGAGAAATTTGTAGAAAGACTTCAGCATTGTAACTCTTGCTTAAATGAAAATGAAGTTACTAGGGAAAAAACCCTACTCTTGATCAGTTTTTTGGCCAGTGTATTTAGTTCAAATACTGCCCCCCAAAATTTGTTGAGAGATAAAGTGATGGAATAGCATGGTCATATAGTGCTGTTAAACCAGAAGCAGAAGAAAATCATTTTGTTAGATGGTTCTTAATAATCTGGACTTCATTAGAACTAAAAATCGTCTGGAGGTTTCTGGAAATAGCACATTAGCTGAGCTAATACTATAACATTAAAAATCTTCTCTGTTTTAGCGTTAACTGTAAATTTGAACATGCTTGGGAGTAACACTTCCAGTATTCTTGTAAGCGTGTTAAACACTGTGAGGGTATATGTTGGGGAGCCGGGGGTGGGGGGCAGTTACAAAATAAATTACTTTAGACAGTCTCATAGAAAGCCCTCCAGTCATGTGTATTTAAATAACATCTAGGAATAGCTGAATGCCTCTGGCTAAAAATGATGTCTCACATGCAGTAGCTTTGACAACTGCTGAAAAGTCCATTAAGGCTCACAATGAGTGACCCAGCTTTTTTTGCAGTGGAAGAGGAGAACATACTGAATTATTCTTTAAAATGGATTATAATCTTTAACTATAATTTGCACTACATCTTGCAAGACACTTTAAGTTTTCTCCTATGCCTATGCATTCTGCTGCAGTCAGTTGTTGGTTCTTGCCAGTTATTTAAAAAACCAACGAACCAACCAGAAAACACCAGCAAATAAAAGTTTGTTCCTGCGTAGATCACTGTGATAAAATGTTTCTTTCCTATGTAGTGAATGAACAGTATCTAAATCGTGGTGAGAAAGGCTACAACCCTATTCCAGAAACCTAGTTTTCTAATAAGAGTTTTATAATTTAAGCAAATGAGAAATTGTATTAAGGAGAGGAAAAAGTTAAATTGATCTCAGGAATGAGAACTCTCTAATTTCTAGTTTAAAAAAAGTAATCTATCAAAATGACAAAAAAAGTGAGGAAAACTATGTAATAAATATTGAATAAGCAGCTCAAAGGGGAGGGAGAAGGGACAACCTAATAAAAATTTGAGATTAATGGTGTCTCAGATTTTCAAAATGTGTTCCTAGGCTGGTATTTGGCATAACAACATGATGTTTGACTGTTCTCTGACTGACCTCTCTGATCCAGGAGTAGACTTTGAAAGAAAATGTGTATCCTGTAAGCCTCTGGAGTGAACTCGTAGTTTTGGTGCTAATGTTTACAGACTGATACTGCAATTGCGCTTTCTCTTCTCAGAAGTTCCTTCAGCGTTAGCTCCTCTCGCTGTATACCCAGAGGAAGCACTAAATAGAGGAGCTTCATTTTTGGCGATCTGAATAGATCATCAGTCTGTTAATTCACTCTCTGCCCTGACAATGTCGGGTATGAGCTCAGGGACCTCAATTCTGATACTCAGGTGAATGATTTTCCTACTGGAGACCTGGATGCTGTCAAACAGCATGATCTCTGAAAAGTTACAATAAAACACAATACGGGTAATATCAGGAAGATATGCAATCAAACGGTGAAAGAAAATAAAGATGAGAACATGTAAACAGGGTCTGGTTGTCTTATGGTAAATTTGTCTTGTTCTGAGCTGAGCTACTTGATTTGAGGTAACATACGGTGTGCGTTGGCAGCTGTATCTACTGTAAGTCAATGAATTAAACAGTATCATTAGCAATAGTGAACCATCTTCACATTCTTGTCATAAAATTTGGGATTGCTTGGCAAGTTCAGGTAGTATTAGCTGATGTGAGGATCTAGATGGATTTTAAGGAGAACAGTTCAACTGATATGACAAACGGGAGATAAGTCTGAAAAGGCAGTCAGATTTTTTTTTTCTTTCTCTTTAATGGGTATATTTGTATTCAAGAGGCCTGGTCTGGTCTTCCTCATTTGTCCTGGTGTTTGGTGATTCTCACCCCTCTCCCCTCCTCCCAGATAAGATGGGGGGTGGGGTAAAAGTGCCCCCAGCTTTTGCTTGGGTAAGCAGCAGGGCCTGTGGCAATCAGTGGTGACTTGAAGCTCTTCAAAAACCGGCAGTCTTACTGATCCTGAGGGTTAAAAGGTGAAGCAATGGACATCTGAGGCAGCAAAGTGAGCAAAGTGGGAAATCCAGAGATGTCTTTCAGTCACTTGTACATTTGAGATAGAGCTGCTTGTCCCAGTGGTCTCCTCATTCTGTGTAGGTTCTGTTCCTTCAGTGCGACTGATGCCTCCAGCTGCTGCCACCCAGCAGTGAATGAGGATTCTTCTTTCCCTAGAGAAAGAAAGGGAATGAAGTCCTTAAAAAGATGAAAATCATTCTTTTTTTTATGTAGGTTTAAGAAAAATGTGTTACTGATTTAGTTCATAAGAAAAGCAAAAGCTGTAACATAAGCATTATGTCCATCGCAGCACCAAAAAAGTTTATTCGAAGCCAACGACAGTAGTAGCACTAAAGAGTGGTTTTGTTCTGAGGTAATATGTAAAATTTTATAAAAAAATTCTTCAGTTTTAGACAGTCTACTGGGACAACTGCAAATAATACAGTAGAGTATATAAGGTGCTAAGAGGTACTAGGGTATCAGAATATTTTTAAATGCTGCTGTTTTGATCTCTCATTGCAAGAAGGTAAAATGCCTAACTTCGGGTCTGTACTAATTTTCACTGTGTGTTGCTTCCCACTCTTTTCTTCCTTCACCCACCCAGTTCCTTTCATCTGACTGAGGATGTTGTTAACGCAAACCAAGAAGAATCTTTTTTTTCTGTTTCTTAAAGCTGACAGATCTGTGTCATCTTCATAAGAATGGGGACAACTGCAACAAATAACTCGGAGGTGTTGCATTTATTTCAGTCACAATTAGGCTAGGACAGAGCCTTGAGCCCTGCCACGGAGCAGGTTAAAATGAAATATAAATCACTTGGCCAGTTGAAAGGGTTAGAAAATTTTATTCTAAGGCAAAGAGAGCTTTTAAATACCTGGTGAAGGCATTGAACAAATTCAGCAATGAAAATAACCCTGTGTGACCTAAATTTACACCGCTGGTGTCCTTACCCTATGCCAAGAGCTGTTACAACAAGAAGTCTGTGTTACCTGGTGCATGCAGTCAGAGTATGAACAACTTGCTCTGGTCCTCCCTTTTTGATAGGAGATTTTCCCAATGAAATGGGGAGCAAACAGAGGTGATGTGCCAGAGGGGTTAATGTAATGGGAGAAGTTTGAGTTTGTGGAGGATTCTCAAAGAGCAGTATTGTGTATATTTGGAGTTGTGTGACACATTATCAAAAGCTTTAGAATTAAGAAAATAACATTGCACCCTAAGAAGTTGCTATTAAGGCACATAGTGCAGCAGACATCGTCCTACGAGGCAATGTGTAGTTTTGAATGGGTCAGTTTTACTGCAGCATATGTCCCTTGCCTGATCTCTGTCTTCAATATTACAACAAGGCTTAGGCATAGAAAGCCTGCTTTAGAGTTATGTGAAAATAAGATTTTGTGCGAAGCAAGGAGAGCCCAACCAGGTTGTTTATCATTGTTGATTGAAGTGGGAAATATCATTGTAAAGGCCTGCAGGAGAGGCAACAGCTCTGCAGGTGGGAGTCCTATGGAGTGTGTCCACAAGTGGTCCTGACCTGGAACTGTACTGCAAGGCTTTTTGAAGTAGGAGGATTGTGGGGAGAGGTGGTGCTGGTGGGGCAGACCAAGGAGTAGCAGGAGTGTAGGCATCTGACCTGGCCACTGAAAGCTCTGGCTGCTACTCTCCAGCCAGGGAGCTTGACCCAATCTAGAGCATGGCTAATTTGGTTGGATAATGCAGAGTCTGAAACAGTATCTCTAGCTCACTGTGATTCTCTTTGGGCTTCACAGATCAGTCCATTTATTTTAAAAGTGGAGGCTTGTCTTGAGCCCAGAAATACATAAGCTTTCTTTTTTTTTTCCCTTGGTAGTGTGTTCTACCATTTGTAATGAATAAAACAAACATCCCCCCCCCAAAAAAAAACCAAAACAAACAACCCACAAAAAACCAGTAAATGCTTCAGCAAAAAATGTTTATTTGACACCTCTGTTGTGAGAAAATGGGGCACAAATGTCAAATGTTCCCTTTAAGGACTTGTTAATTTACCAACACTGTTTATATCACCAATGCAAATTATTTAAGATACATGGCTAAGCTTTCAGAGTTGTTAGCAGTGCTTTGTTAATGAGCTCCACATACTGTTGCTTTGCTTTCTTGTTAAATGTTTTGTAAAACTTTAAATGTTTTGTAAAACTAGAATTCCCTATTACTTTACCGGTCCTTTCTCCTTCAAGATGGGGTTGTCTGTTAGCTAAGTTGACTCCTGGTGGCTTGTGATTGTATCAAAGGCACCTTGTAAATAGAGATCACCTGTAATTAGGCTTGTGCATATATGCCAACTCAATATAGATTTAAATTCAAGGAACATTACTTTAAAATAGCTCTTTGACTGTTTAAACTTAAATTCTTCAAATTACTCAAATGGAAAGTACCATAAATAATATTCACCAGTATCACTGAAGTGTGTATATCTTTTTCTGAAACAAATGGTTCTGTTTCATAGCAAGAAATATATTTGAATTGCTCACGTAAATGCTTTGGAACTGCCGCAAGGAATGCAGTTTGTGGCAACCTTCTGCGATTTAGACATAGTTTAGTTGAAAATTGTAATATGGGTTATTTTGCTGCGTATTGCTTCGCTTGCTGACACAGGTGGAGTTGTAGAAGCATCTGCTGAGTGGATACTTCCATAACAAGACAGTAAGCTGGTATTAGATTCCCTGCAGCATGAAGGATGGTTCAGCTTTGATTTAACAAGGAAACGAATGGAGAGTTGCTTAAACCTCACCATTGTAAGGAAGCAGTTGTCCTGCGAGTGTAAATGTGCTGAACCCAATACAAAGTCAGTGCAATGTCAGAGGTGAATCTCTACAGTGACAACCAATTCATTTCTGTCTTTGCATGAACTACCAAATTTTATTCTCAGTACTGCAACATCCATTTACTTCAACGTGTCTAACTACTGTTGTGCATACTGAAATAATTTAATGAAACACTGAAGTTATCATTTACCTTTTAAGCATGTATTGATTTACTGGAGCATGAACTTTATTCATTGTAAAATACAAAGCTAACCCAGGCATAGTGTCTGTCATGGGAGTAGTGATGCTGGTTTTTTATTTGGGCAATGCGAGTAACTGCATTATACAATTTAGCTCAACTTTAGCGTTTATGTTATTTGGGCTAAATCTTGCCATGCTTCGTTGGTGTGGATAGGTATAGGTTATTCTGTCTTTGAAGACCTGAGGCTCTGAGCTTACAGTAGGAATCGGCAGCAGAACTATAGAATTTGGTGTGCTTGCAAAGTTTATTAGTTTAGCCTTTTTAAATAAAAAGGGCACTTGACTTTCTTTGTTACTTCTTACCCAGTGGATTCTAGTCATTTACATGACCCTACAAATGCTGCCTTATGTTTCTGTCTGTGTGCAGTTTTTAGTCTTCTGACACTTAATAGAATCAATGAGATTTTTAATGACTTCAAAAAACCCATGTATTGATGGTATCTTTTCTTGTTTGTATTTTCAGTATTGAACTTTGTTTGAAATATTTTTATAATTCTTTATAATGCTACCTTAGTGCTGCTGGTGGTGACTTAAAATGGCAATGCTACTAATTATAAGTATGCTGTAATTCTGAGATCTAATTAAATGCGGAGTCTTTCTCATGGCCTTCGCATTTTCTCGGCCTGTACGTCTTTGGATGCTCTTGAGTTATTAGAAAAACTCTGTTCTGATAAATCCGTTCTCTCCTTGGCTATTACAGCTCTGCTGAGTCTTAAAATTACTTCCTGCTAAGTATTTATTTTCTGTGCTTATGTACATTCCACACCAGGAAATCCTTTCGTAAGTAATTTGATGTTATTATTTTGAAAAAGCAAGTCCTAACCCCTGTGTCTCCTCTCCAAGGCATCCTCAACCTTTAGGTCACAGAGTTGTATCCAGGCAATCATAACTCTCAATCTAAAAATACCTTACTGCAGGATAACAGGGTTTTCCTTTGCTTACACAAGAGCTGGACAGATTGTATAGTGCAGCTGACAGTTGCGCTGTCAGTGCAACATGACAACTGAATGTTTAAATCTTGTATTTATTGTAATTCCTTAGTGGTTCTCAAAATGCTGGTTGGTTGCAAAACCAGCAGTAAGCTGTTGCACAAGAAATCAAACATCTATCTGCCAATGGAGAGTATTGTCCCAACAGGCCAGTCTTAGTTACTGCCTTGGAGAGGACTACAGCAGAAAGAACAGTTCTGAAAACTGAATGCAAAATAAAACCAAGGCTCTTTGCACACCCTGGGTGACATCAGAAATGTGAAAGTTTGCACTGTGAAGGTGTGAGAGTGGTATGTCCAAGTCCTGTTTGCATGGATTAGATTCTACTTACAGTTTGATTTTTCTCTTCTTTAGTATAATGCTTCACCACAGCAACAGAGAGATATAATAAAGAGTAGGAGTCTGGACAGGAGGCTACAAGAACCAATAGTTTTAACAAAATGGAGGCACAGCACAATTGTGTTGGACACCAACGATAAGGTAGGAGCAAGTTAAACAGCATGCTGGAATACCAACTGTTTCTGATGTGTGAAGTATTTAATCTAGCAGAAACAAGTATGCATGAATTTCTGAAATCTCATTTTTCTTATGTTCTATTGTATCGTTGTGTATAACATTCAGCGAAACCAAAGGCTGTTTAATAACTTTACTACTATTACTTTGTGAGTAGTAGCTCTTTTCTTGTTATCCTTGAAGTATTTCAATTAGTGTTAGTTCAGGATTTGACGCATACAGCCATTTTACTTATAATTGGGAGTCTCCCAATTCAGTTAAGGCTGTGAAGTGTAATTAAGGTTTGAATTGAAGAATTATGGATGTGGTTGAGGTTCTCATGTCAGGTATAGTGATATTTCATGCCTGAATGTTTTAATTGTAGGAAGCACCAAGTAGGTGCTTTCAAGGTGCACTTGAAATATTGCATATGAATAATTGACATATTCATAGGATTGAAATAAAAGTGGCACTTGCTAAAGTAAAAACTATGCCTTGAAGATGTAAATAGTAGAATTATATAGGGGATTTATCCTTTTAATGACTGTTCCGTTGATCTCCACTGTAAATCTCAAGGAAAGAGGAAAAGCTGTGCGTGGTTACAGCAGGGTTGTGCTATTGTTATTGACAGACAGAGGACAGAACTGACAGAGCTGAAACGCTTGGCTTCGATCCTGTCCAGAGCTGAGCTGGGTGTTCAGTCTGAAAAGAGCTGTGGGTCAGTAACAAAACCTGTTGTCTTGCACGTTCTTAGGGCATGTTCTTGATAGTCTGTTTTGGACTGTACAGTAACAGATGCCGTTTAGGCCAACAAGGAGACAGAGACTCTCCCCTGCTCTCCCTTTGGTTTGATTTATTCTGTCCCAGCCGTTACTGCTTATGCTGGGACATTCTGCTCATGCGTGAGGAGAGTTGGCGTGAGCTGAGTGAGGAGGAACTGAAATGGGTGTTGTAGGGTGGAGATTTGCTGGTTTCTGTAACTGCAGCAGTCCATCCCCAGATTCATGGAAACGGAAATACTCTGTAATGTTGAAATCTTAGTGCAGACTACTCAGAATGAGATACTAAGAAATGGCATTGTAAGCTCCGTTCTTCTAAAGATACAGGGAAAAGAATTAATATAGATTTGGGAGTACGGAGAAAAGCCTGTAAGCGGGCCTGTGTAATTGCAGACATCAAAGGCAAACTTAACTGGACAAAACACAGTAGTTGTAATTAAAATGGATCTGCTGCCCAGAACGTTACTTGTTTGACCTGTTGTTTATGGTATGTTTTAATGGCTTCCCTTGTTGAAATGGAGTCTAGGAGAGTGGGTTGTCATGAGTTGACTTAGTTCCTCAGAATAGGATTTATTGGATTTGATCTTAAGCTTTTGAGCTGTCAGTTTAGACTATATCATAAGTGGTGCTGAGGAGGCAGTGGACCGTGCTTGGCTGGAGACTTTGCACCTGCAGGCATTAGTTTAGCTCAAGTGATTTTGAGGTCCCTCAACTACTCCTTTCCCCTCCGTGCTCCTCTGTACACATCCCTCTGTACCAAGCGTGGCACGGCACTGTATGAGAGGCAGCCTAGATGGAGTCTTCGTAAATCAAGGCTGAGTGGACACGTCTAGTCTCATGTGCAGTTCACCCTTGACAGGTATGAACAATTCTGCTGGAGATAGCTTAAGGTTTTGCCCTCGCTTTTAAAGGAAGACGTATCTTTTTTATTTTTTGGCATAAGATTTACTTTTGTTTTGGAATGACCTTTATGTAGTGCTGCAGTGAATGAAGAAGCTCTTGTAAAACATTGAATAAGTGGAGTTGTTTACTTTTCTTCAAGACACAATGTTCAAATATCAAGACCTTAAACGTAGTGAAACAAATATGAAAGTGTACGAACACCTAGTATAATAACCAAAAGAAACTGCATATATGAGCCACAATTGTAAAGTCTAGGTCAGTAGCTTTAATTTCCTTTACCAGCTTCAAAACATGCAGGCAACACATATTTTTTTAATGGTAAGGAGGCTATATAGTTCATATAAAGCACAATGTTAATGATTTGAGAAAACTAAAAACATGTAGTGGAGCAATAAACTGGTGCTTTGTGGAAAGACAAAATTTGTTTAGCGCATTGATGCACCCATTTTATTACCACTGGCAAGCATACTGTTACGTATTCTGCTTTAAATTAGTATGTGAAAAGGGAATAGTTCATGACTGGATTTCTTGGTCCAGAGTTACTTAGTGTATGAAAGCTATCTCAAATTCAGAATGAAACAGAAAGAAAAACAACTGGTATTTGGCTGGATAGGCACATCAACCCAAGTTAGCTTTTTAGCTGACTCCTAGGGAAGCTATTTTCTTTTTATTTTCCGTATTTGTTTTTCCTGGAAAAACAACACAACTCAATTCTATGAAAATAGGCCAGTCAAGAGTGCTTGAAATGTGTGTGAAAGTATGAGTTGCCATGGCTGACAGGATTAGATGATATCAAATGTACTTGTTAACTGCTTATTGGCTGTGGCACATAGGTGTATATAGCCATCATCTAAAAAAATTGGTAAACAGAGGAAAAAATACCTTCTTGGGAGGGACAACGTTGATTTGCTTAATTTGAACTTTTTTTTATCCCTACAGACATCTGAAAATATGGAACACTTAGGCTGTTCTTAGGATTGCTAGTGTTCTCTGTTATTATGCTACTAAAAGAACTAGTGGGCCACTTCTGTAGGTAGATTTACAAGTGAATTTTAAAGCACGGGTGTGCAGAGTGTTATGCAATGCTGGAAAAGCAAACTGAATTTGGGAGACCTATCAAGGGAATTAAAGAGAGAGAGGGGGAGAAATGTGTTAACGGTAACAGAGAACAAGTGACATTTTTCTTCTATTTGCAGTTCTTTACCAGGTTTTCAAGCGGTGTATTTGTGCAAAGCAGTCATTACTTCAGAAGAAACTCACATGCCTTTTTTGTTCCAGATGGACAATTTTTCTAGTTTTCAGAGATTTAGTACTTTCATTTGGTCCATAGTTAATGTCTAGTTTCAAATGAAAACCTAGAAATTTTCAGTGCTTGATTATTAGTAAATTAATGATCACGACTCACAAAAATTAATAGAGCTGGTATATGCTTTTCTACATGAATAAGAATTTATTGTACTAATCTTATATTTACTAACCACACAGAAACATAATCTGCATATTTATTACATGATGGCCTGTAATAAGTTAGTATAATAAACATGCTTCGTAATAAAGAATCAATGTCACACAAAAAAATCTGCCCCTTAATAAGGATGGAAGTTTTGCTTTAAGCTGATACAGTATGTATTAACATTTTTTTCAAATGGATATGTGCTAATTAACCCGGTTTCAGTGTTCTCTGTAAATCCTGTAAGAACACTGTTTAGTAAGCAGGTTTATAATATAACTATCTGAGAATATCATGAAACCTTAAAAATACATTTTTTTATAATGTGTGAGCATGTATGAAGAGAGAGAGCGACTTTAGGGTTAAAAAAATTTTAAAACAATTGTAAGAAAGATTATAACTTGTGTTGCCTCTTTGAATTTTACAGGAATCATCAACTGCTTCTAAGGCCAGTTTTCCTGAAAATGAGTCCTCTCCTTCTTCACCAAAGCATCAAGCCACAGTCAGTATGCAAAGTGTTAAAATAGATAAGTAGATATTGTAGAAACTGGGCTATTCATGATTAGAGAATTGAGGGTAAGCCTGCTTGTTATTGAGAAAAACAATGGGATAAAACTATTTGAAGGCTTTACATTTTAAAAGCAATGCATTGCATCCAACTGTGCTGTCAGAAAAAATGTAAATATCTTCGGTTTAAATATGGCTTGAGGATAGGAGATTAAGTTAAAAAAAAAATCACTGTGAAATAAAGTTATGTCAAATTATGTAGAACTCGGTTTACTTTCTCCAACAATCATGTCTTCCCACCTAGCAACTCAGCAGGTAAAAGCAGAAACAAACTCCCCCTCTCCACAGAATCTCTTGCTGTCTGTAGTCAGTAATAGTAGTATTGGATATCTTTATTTTTTACTTGTGTTTCAGGTCTCCTTGAAAAGACATAGAGTACCTGGCTTAAATAAACTGTTGTCGTTTTGATTTAGAAGAATAACTAATGGGAGGAAAACTTAAGCTTGTTAAACTTGTTATGAATGTTTAACAGATTTTTTTTTTTTGTTTCAGTTTGTTTTAAATGTGATCGTTGCTTTTTAAACAGTGGGAAATAATTAAAAAAATGAAGTTTTTATATATTTTTTTTTAATTTTGTAACTGTACTATGGTAGCATTGAAATATGTGCCCTGATCAATTTTAGCAGCCCTTTAGTAGGTAGCTTGGGGCATTAAAGGCACAAATTCTACTGTTTCATTCTTACTCTGCACACAGAGGAATGGTTCTCTGGCTTATTTGTGCTGATCCATTCTTACAACCCTTCAAACAGTTTTCCAGAATGAAATAAACATTGTTTATTAAGCAAGCGTAGTTGATAGCCTTACAAACAAGCAATTATTGCTGCATGTATTCTAATTTATTTCTTTAAATATGGCTCAGACCTTGAATTATTGAAATTGTATTTTGTAGAAGAACTCACTGCTGCTTTAGATAATAGAAAAAAAATCAGTATTTTCTTTAGCTGTCACATGGGATTTAAATATTACAAAGAAGGCTGGTGAATTTTTGTGTATTTTGACTCTTAACTTGCTTTCTACTTCCTTTTCCCCAATTACATTAATTTTCCCATTAGTACCCCCTAGTGTTGCTGCTAAGTAGGGCGTTATGATACTTTTTCTGAATAATTCTTCTTTGGAGCATTCCCACGGCTTCCACCATGAGTAGTTTATTAAAACCATAATTTATTTGAGAAAGTGGGCATGGGTCGCTCAGTCCCTGTGAAAGATGGGGACAGGCCCTTCCACTTACTAAAGCCAAAGGTTTGTTAGAAGGGTGCAGTGCATAGGGCTGTTAGTGGTGCTCTGCATGGATCACAAATAAAGTGATCTTAAGAACGGGCTAATTTTTTGTTTGGTTTTGGAGGGTGGGTGAGGGAAGTGACTCATTTCTTCTGTGAAAATATCAGTTTTGGAAAATAATGTATATATCACTGGCTTGGGAAAGCATTCCAGCCCAACGGAGGTATTAGATTGAGTAAGAGTAGCAGTTACCATTGGGCTGAAATAAGATTTCAACCACCAGCTAGACACCATTATCCTTGAAAACATGCCATTTTTGTATTTTATGTGCTGTGGTTGAAACACGTAGGTAAAATTTTTAAGGTTCGTGAAAAACAGATCTATGTCTTTGGTAAGAGTGTTGTCACAGTATTCCAGCAAAAAAGTTCTCTTCAATACTCTATTCTGCAGTTATGGTCCACTTAAATTTGAGATTTAGAGGAGAATGCTGAAGAGGATGTATCTTCTGTGTTCATTGGATCTAGAATTGAGGACATTTTTGTTATGATAAAACTAATTTGGATCCTTGCCCTAGTTGATTATTTCAACTAATAGCTTAGTTCTTAAATTAGGAACTATTACAAGCTGTTCATGAGAAGGAATTGATTAAAAAAAAATTTAATATTCCTTTAGCACCATTCACTGGTAGGATAATGATGGGGTGACAGGAGAAAATTATAGAATTTGTTGCCTCATCTTCAGAGTCACAAATGGTATAAATCAATGGTTTTCCTTTTTATCCTAGAACATTTTTTCAGATATTTGGGTTGTGAGGGGTTTGTTTGTTTGTTTGGGGATTTTTTTTTTTTTTTTTCTGCTAAGAAATGTTAGCAACTTNTGTGGGGTTTTTTTTTTTTTTTTTTGCATAGAAACTAGAAATATTCCCTCAAAATTTTTGAAACTTGCAAATACCGTTCTTGTTTACCAGTGTTCTTTTTCCACTGTTCACTGACTGATCTCCAAATTTGTACCGAGGCATACCAATATAAATTATTTTCATCAACAAGACACAGCTAAGTAGTTTAAAATTCTGATATTTTGCTTGGGGATAGGAAAAAATAGGACATCAAAGAAGTGTTTTTAAAATGAATATGTTAATATTTTTATGTATTTCAATCGTGTTTTATTTAAAATATGCAATTATGTTAAAATAACTTGGAAGAATTTTGTCAGAATTTAGGCTGTTTGTCAGCTATCTCTTTTTTTAGTAAAGGCACAAACACAAATGTACCATTACACAAATAATTATAAATTTACGTTTAAAATTTCCAGTCTAGTACCACAAATGATTTAGTTTGGCTTGTCCAAAGAACCTAGGCCTTGAAGAAGGAAAGCTTTTTATCCGCTGAATGGTAATGAGTTTTTCCCCAGAGAAATTTTGATTTTGCTGATCTCTGTATATTTAAATATACTTAAGACAGTTTCTTGAAGCTACAACATGGGCAAAGATGGCTCATTGCCAGAAATTGATTATTTGGGGGATTGAATTTAGTGTTGTGATGGCAATAGGAGGAGATTTTCTTTTATATTTGTTATATCTTATCCTATCTTACAGGGTCAAGAGAAGTATGGTTTATTGAATGTGACAAAAATTACAGAAAATGGGAAGAAAGTTCGGTAAGTCTTGGACTTTCAGAGGTACATGTGCATAAGGGTTTGTGAAAGGCATCTGATTTATATTAGGACAGCATTCTTACTTTTTGTCTAAATTTGACTTAGAGGTTTTCCTGTAGGGACACGGTGTTTCCTTATCCCAAAGTGCGTGTTTCTCCCAGTGAGCTAAAGAAAATGGACCGCAGAGAGCCCAAGGCTCCTGTGTGACAGGGCTCCAGACAGGGCCGTGATTTCATGAAGGTGTACTGATGAGAGACAGCTTTTAAAAATGTGATTGATTTATTTAAGAGAAAATCTGTATAGGTTATAGCCTGTCTTGTTCCTTGGATAGAATCGGTGTAAGAGGGGCTTTCAGACTTTCACTTCATCTCCTTTAATTTCCAAGGAGCGTACACATCATGCGCTCTCTAATTCTTCCTTCGCTCTGCTTGGAAAGGGTTTAAAACAGAATGTATCACCCAACGTGAGTCTCCCTGTAGGTGATGAATGACCTAATTTCTAACTTCCTTTCTTTGCCTTACAGGCAGGCATTTACATTATAAATCATAATGTATAATCAAATAATGCCGTCTAACTTACATTTCTGGTGTTTTGCAAAGAGTCAATGTTAAATACTGCCACATCCTCAGATTTAATTTAGGTTTACTTTTAATTTTTCTAGTTTAATCTTTTAGGTCTAATGCTGTGTTATCTAAGTCAGTGTTTCCCAGACTTTTGATAAGTAAAGCATGCTTTTCTTGAGGATTAAATAGTCAGCACCCAGCTGATCTTCCAGAGCCACCCTGACCTAGTCCAGTGCAGCTGGGCAGCACATCTGACCCCCAGTTTGGTTCCTCAGAGCTGCTTCAAAGAGCTTGGTAGGAAAGGGTGGACAGTGGCTCATGTAAGCAGCTACTGGTACAGTATACTCTCATCACTTATGTTGCCTCTCTTGGAGTTGTTGGTCTGTACAAATGGGCTGCTATACAGAAAGATGCAACACGGCCATCCTGTCACTTTGAGAGCTGTTGAATAATAATTCATGTTTGGGCAATGGGAATAGATTGTCAGGGCTTGTCAAGATTTTTATTTTTTAACCTCAGGAGGACAAGTACTCAGGCATAGAAGCAAATAGTCAGACAGCTGGAACAACTCATTTGTTCTTTTTCTGCATTTTTTAGATGTGTAGCAGACATTTTATTGCCAATGTAAATGAGCTTATTACATAAACGTGAGACACTTGCAACCCAGTTAGATATGATCAATCAATTTCAGAATTACGCAGTACTTTGGCATAGTCTGCTAAGTACACAGTAGGCTGGGTGTTCCAGATTAGCCCCTTTGAAATTATAATTGTATGGTGTTTCTCCTGGTGAACTGCTTCCACTACTAATTAGCTTTGTTTGATTTAGACTTTGATGGTCAGACTGGGACTGTTAACATATGTTCCCTTCTACAAATATGATAGCAATTAAGACTTACTGATGGCACTAATGACTGTATATATGGTTAAGTATATTCACATACAGGTCAGCTGGGCAGCAGTGATTGACAGTTTCAATATCTACTTTCAAAGACAATTTATCTTATGTTTGTTTACAAATATTTACAGAAAGAATTGGATGTCATCATGGGCAGTGTTACAAGGTTCATCACTGCTGTTCACGAAAACCCAAGGAAGTGGAACAGGCTGGGTAAGCTCAAGATCAACCCCTATCCTCATTTAAGTGTTAATCACGTAAAGCATAGTAAATTTAAGAGCTCTTGATTGTAGGGCATACCAATATGCATGCATAATTTAGAAAAAAGAGAGTGTGTGTATGTTAGCAGGAAAATAGTTTAATGTAGCAATTGTGATGTGGAATGAGAGGAAAACCAGTTGTACTTTCTTATATTTCAGAAACATTTTTGTATTTGATAAGCAAGAAATTGATAAAGGGGTATTCAAGTGCCCCGTAGGTTTGAAGTTTTTGCTCCAGGCAAAATATTTTTGTGATCCTTATTAATGTGTTTGTCTAAACAGTTTGTTTTACCGTTCTTGGATATTTTTTCATAAACTCCAGGTAATTTTTAATGTGATACATATAATAAAGAAAACAGTCTGATGCTTGGCTTGTTGCATTGGACTGTTTGAGTACTGCAGTATTGTTGTTTTATCATTTAGCCTTTGCCTTGCTGGATTCCATATTTTGTTTTATATTTGCCTAGTGCATGACAGGTGTTTGTATCTATTTTGATGTCTGATGAAGACCTAAAGAGAAACATCACACTGAAGATGATGATTATTCAATTTTTATATCTTCTCTAGTTTAATAGCACTATAATTAAATCGGCTATATTTATCCAGCTGCATTCCTACGTTAATAGGTATAGAAATGGTTCTTTATCTACGTCTTACCTGCTTTTGGAGGTCTGACATTAAACTGTGTCGATCTCCTAGAATAACTAAAGAGGGGTCAATTCAGTATTCATTATTCCAGCATATTATCATGCGAATTCCATCAAAATTGCATCTTAACAGATGTATGCTATCTTGCTGTGCTTTGCTGATCTTTCTGCTTGGTTCACTTTCTCCTGCAGCGCTTCTTTTTGAGTAGTGAATTGGTATTGACAATTCTTTTCTGAAGCATTGAGTTCATTTCAGAGCCAGAAACATAATTTTTTTTGCCCTTCTATTGTTGTAGAAGGGGTAGTTGGGAAAAAAAAAAAGGGCGAGGATGGATAAATAATATTTTGGGTAGAAGAGAATGGAAAGGGTAAAGTTGGGCGAGATGGTCAAGCAGAAGGAAAACAGAAGGGAAGGAAAAAGAATAAAGATTAAAGGCATGACATAAGGTAAATTTTGCTGTCTGGTAGGAAGTGGACTTGGTGACCTACGGAGGTCTGCCCACACCGTATGTGGGGAGGGGAAGGGAATGTGGTGCGCACCAGAGACAAAGCACAGAAAAAGGCATGGAAACGTGTATATATCTGAAAGTTACTGACTTTCCCACTTGTAAACTTTGAGACAGTAGGTAAATAAAACTACCATTATCCATCAGTGAGAAAAATAATTGCCAATGAGAAAAGGAACAGAACTTGTGAATTTTTTTTTAATGTAACTTTAACAACAAAGCGTGTTGAAGAAATATTAAAGAACCTTAAAAGGTGAGCGTTGAAGTAGGAAGTGCTGGGATTCGAAAGGTTTTGAAACTCATTCCTTTACCTTCCTTCATGCCCTTCAGTCATTGGCTATTGTTTAGTCAAGTTCAATTTCATCACCCTACTTCATAAAATGGAAAATTCCTAGCCATTCTGAGGTGAGCTTTGATATTTAGTCTCAATGCACAAAGAATACTGTTATTTTTGCAACACACTAATATTAATGATGGAAACTGATAACTTACGCAATTTATTTTTATAGCTTAAGGATCCAAAAAGTACTTTAGTTTTATAGGTATGAATATGCACATTTGGAAAGTAAAACATTTCACCCGAGTAATTAATCGAGTTCCAAAAACTCTATTACAGCTATTAATACTCTTAATCCAAATGTAGTTGTAGGTCAAAAAACGATTATTTTAACTGTGTGTTGATATCATTAAAACACACAGTGCTAAACTATGATACTGTTTATAAATGTATGATAATGTTATGAATTAATGTGTGCCTAAATTAATTATCCATAAAAGATAATCATGCAACTCTGCTTATTGCTTAGGGATACTAGTGTGAGTTGTGTTACACCTTCCAAATACAGTCATTTGGTAGGGAAAAAAAAAGGCATAAATTCTTTTGAGAATTTAAGTGGGGCAGAAGTATTGTAGTCACAATATTTCTGTGTGACACTGTCAGGTACGTGTACTGTCAAGTATTGGAGTAGGGTCAGCAAAATAAATACCAACAAAATATGAACAGAATAAAGTGAAGCTGGAAATATTAAAGTAGAGTCTCTTTCAAAGACTTTGTGTTGTATACCTGCATACTCACAGTTGTCTTTGTAAATATGCAAATAAATATTCAGCACACACTCTTTTTGCTCTCTGAATTTTTTGGGGGGGTGTGTTAAAAATTCCTCTTCACCTCTCAAACTTTGATCTGTGTCAGTATTTTAATAAGGTGAAGTCAAGTCTAACCGTTTGGCATGTGATAAGAGTTACATTTCTTCATCTGATGAGAAGAATATTTGTTTAGCATTCATCTAGTGATTGATATAACCATATCTTTTTTTCTGTGCATTGTTTTGTGACTTCATCACTTTTCTTCCTTTTTCTCATCAAGTCATTTTGCCAAGGGGGCTCAATTCCTGAGCTCTTGCTCTCGCTGCTTTCTTCTTGGAAAAATGCTCTCAGTCGTCGACCTGCTGTCACCTATGTAAACTCTGACCAAGTTTCAGCTGTCACTGTATGTGTTCTTGTTGCATGCCTCTTGTCACTGTAAGGCCATTTGCCACTAATCTTGAAAGTAAATTTCAGTTTTTCCAAGGTTTAAGTTTTGTCACTTCATATAACACCTTGTGTATCCTGTTTGCTGAAAGTCATCCAGGGTGCAAATTAACACAAGTGTATTGCAATAATCCTGTAGTTGTTCTAATGGAACAAAGTAGAAAGAGTATCTGGTTCATCAATACCAGAATTATAATCCCAAATACCTACTGTTTGGACCACTAGTGTCTTGACTAATAAACAGCATGATATGGTCAGTTCTTTAACAGGTATTTTGTGTCTAATTCTTTCTAACACAACTAATTTAGGATGTTGATAAGGTGCCTATGATGCCTTTGATACAATGATGTACAAGTTGTTGGTTAATTCTAGCTATAATTGGAATACCCAAAAATGTAGATGTTATGCATAAAAAGCTGAAATTAAAAGAGCTCAAGGATGTATATGCCACATACAGAAAGCTGATGTAAATTTGTAGGACTCTTTATATATAATTTACGCATCTGTAGTTAAGTCATGTTTTGAAGTGTAGATGCCAAGCATAGACGTGCTGCTTATCAGAAGCTGATAAAATGTTGGTAGCTAATGTGGTAGCTTGTTGCTCAAGGTGGACGAGGAGGAATTTAGATAACGATACTAGTATTAGAAGAAACAAACAAGCTTGACGGTTGCATATGGTTGGTCTTTAATATCCCTTTCTCAGCACTCTGACCAGAATCAAACTAAACCTTTTGTGGAAAAAAAATCATATGCTGAAGGCATTAAAAGGAATGTTTCAATAATTTGACTTCTTGATGATTTGAAAGTGTTGGTGATGTTTAAAACTATTTTGGTATCTTGGCTGGTATTTCCTGAAGAGTTTAGAGAGAGCACTGTATGTTTTGAATTTAGTTAAGATTCCTGAGATTTCTAGAATGGCCATTTCGATGACCAGTACCTTAATTTTTAGGGTTTTTTTCCTGTAAGGGGGATAACAGTAGGCTTATTCTTATAAACGTTGTGCTAAAAATGATGCAATTCTTTGTCTGTCAAATTCATTGCTATGTATGTGGAAGCCTGGAACGCATAATTTGTACACAGTTTGGTATTCTTTAAAATGCTACTTTCTATAAGGAAATCTGTGGATTTTTTAATATGTCTTTTCACAGAAATGTAAATTCTCAACTGTTGGAAGAAGGTGTGTCTCAACTTTTGGTGTGAATGAGTTATAATAGCTATTGCCAAATTTTAGCGATGGGGCTTCATAAAGCACAGCAAATGGTAACTGCGTAGAAGGATTCATCTGTCAACCTTCTGTAATGGGCGCATGTCCCCAGTATCAAGTACAGTGGTGGTTAACCAAAAGTGGGTAAACTTCTCAAACATCAAGGGAATAAACGCTCTTCAAGGTTCATCTGGGTGCAAACTCTTGTTTACTGTGTTATACCACCGTGTTCATAGCCCAGGATGTTACATGCACATTACTACAGTTCATCAGTGTTGCACAGCTGATGATACAGGAGCTCAGATAATTATCACGAAAACTATTTGGTGCAAACACTCCTATCAGAGTCTGGTTTTGAAAAACTTCCATCATTTTGCTATGGCAATAAAGAATACCTTTATATTTTTCTTTTTTTTGTTAAAGCAGTAAGTCCTGAAGCTCCCTTACTAGTCACAAAGGAGCATCTGTCTCCTCATCTCTATTTCTGCAGTCCATCCGCGGGTGAGGAGGACTTGGAATTGAAACGTTCTACCCAACTCTAATTAGAAACAGAATTACAAGACTGGCGGGTGTCACTTGTACATTCAAAGTCTTCCCATAAATAACATCCTGTTCTGTTTCCAAAAATGCGGCAATACATCACAATATGGACTGCGTGGTTTGTCCTGTGGAGACTTCCAGAACTTGGAGAGAACTGAAAAGATTGAAAAGACCTTCTATTTATTGATATAGCACCCATCTTCAAGTCAGTCCTTAAGCTACGCAGCATCTACTATGTCTAAGGCAAAAAAACCCAAACCTATTCTTTTGAAAAAGTAGAAGTTCTCTCTGCCATATAAGTAGCATAAACACATCCTATGACTATGCTATTTTCCTAGAGAAAGCTGTCAGAAGTGCGTGTAGGACAGCTTCATATCTAGGACAGCTGGCAGCACCATGTGTAGACTTCTCCCTCTTCCTGCCTTTCCAAACTTCCTAGACAGCTCAAAAGAGAAATCCAGTAAGAATAAGGTGTCTGCTCAGTAAGACCTGAATTTATCCCGACTAGTGCTGACTTGGTAGCGCGTTCTGTTTTGAGAAAGCAGACTTTATGTCTAGGTGGCAGCAGATGCTAAAGGGAAAGGTTTTCTTTTTCCTGCTCTCAACAAAACCTGCTTGCTTCAGGAGGGTTCCATTGCCTTTAGCTAACCTTTGCATGCCCAGCACCTGAGCAGCCCTCTACAGGACTTGCTCCTGGAAGCTTTCGAGGAGGGAAATGGCTCCTGGCACCTTGTTTTCATACACCCAGGAGCAGAAAAGAACCTTGAGAGGAAAACTCATGGGAGAGCGTGCATACTCAACTTAAAATTTTTTTGAAGAAATTGAGTTTATGATGAGTATATAAGGTATTGGTGTATCAGAGGAGCTTTGCAGAGAGGCTGGATTATTTTTGTGGGTTTTCCCCATCCTTGGATCTCACGCAGCAGTTCAGGCACTGCTTGTGTGAAGGAGCCGGGGAGGAATTCTTTCCCCCTGCCTCTGAGAAATTTTGCTTCTAGTTTTTGGTTTGTTCTGTGCTTCTGTGAAATGCTGAAGGGAGTTGGGCCAAAATGATGGGTAGAGTGCACAGGCGTTTGAGGTCGTTCTGTGATCTGTCAGATGGGGAGTTCAGCAACCTAATGTATTGGAGGGCTTTCCTTTTGGTCAAAACAGCAGTGACTCTCACATTTTTTTGTTGTTGTTTGTTGATTTCACCTGTAGCAGGTCATCTCCTGTGCTTCTGAGCATTATCTGAGCAGTGCTTTTAATTAATTCCACCACCCCCCCCCAGGATCCTGCAGAGGACTTTTGCACTAGGCTCCTGCTCTCTCCAGTGCCAAACTCTATAAATTGATTTATTTTTTTTTCCAACACGCAGCAAGATTGATCTCGGCTGTCAGGAAGTGTGTGGCTGGGGCACTTTGGTTGTACGTGAAGCAGTTATGTGAATCTCTCTGAAACAGGCAGCTGCTGTGTAGCCGCCCGCAACTGCAAGAGCCATAATGGCCCAGAGATTGTTCCTGTTCCGGTGGGCTCCACTGCTGAGCTGGGGCTCTCTCAAAAGCTCTGCTCTAATTAATAAGAAATGTTCTTGGATGGGATATCTGACAATTAAATTAGAAAGCGGAAGGCTTTTTTTTTCTTTCCAAGTGCTAGTTGGCATTGAGTAAATTTGAAATATTTCCCCTATTCTGGTATTTCACGGTTAAAATAAAGAAGTTAAGATGCTACTTTCTATTCAACACTTAATTGCCCTTAGGACTCAAGGCAGGGAGATTTTCCAGTGGTAAACAGCCTTTCTGAAACACAATTAGCATTAATTAACATCCATGCTGGGAATTTAATCAGAAGCAGCAGATTAGTTCTGTTTTCTGAACCGTTTTTTCTCCCCTTGGATGTGGCTGTTGTTGTACAGGCTGGAAATTTGTGTTCGCAGCAAGGAGCTTGTCCTGGGGCTTACGTCCCCCAGAGCTGTCACACGAAGAGCATTCGCACATCAAAAGCTTCTTAAAGACATAAAAAAGAACCTTGCTGATGGATCAGATACTACAAGCTTCTCCTAGAACTAAACCATTACGTTTCTGTGCTACAACCAAGCGACTTACAGCTTTCTCTGTTCCATGTTTTACTTATTTTACACACAGTTAGAGCTTTTTGTTTGTATGGGTCACTGAATTGGTTTCCTTGAGGAATGATATTTCAAAGCTACGTGGTGTAGGTTGAAACCCTAGTAAAAGTACTTTTTTTTAAAAAATTGTGATACCTAGTATAAATGTAAAAGTAGGAGGTAAAAATAGCTCCCTGATGTTTTCCTCCAAATTGTTTGAAGGGTTACTTGTGGGTTAAATGCTCTTTTTATCACTTTGCTTATTTGCTGTTTGTTTAGTAGCTAGACAGCGAAATTGAGTTCTGTTTACTTGCTAGGATATGCTCCAGTATTGCAATAGAAGCACTACAGAAAAATGTAAAATAATGTGAAAAGCATCATTGGAAAAAAAAAATATATACATGAAATATGTATGTATTACAAAAATGTAAAAACTAAAAGTGCTCTTTCAGTGCAGGAGGGATGTGATTCCTATCTAGCAAAGCTACTATTTGTGGTTTGATTTTTGGTTTTATATACAACCATTGATTACCTGACAGAATGTGGGGTTTTTTTGTTGAGTTACTTATTAGCCAGTTTTGTTTAAAGTTTGGGACTATCTTGACTAAAATCAAGCTACAATCAAATGCTGTATAGACTTCTACCATTTGTGATTGAGGGAAAAAAGCTCTGCTGGAATCTGGTTGGCATTTAAAGTTAGGGAATTTTAAGGGCTTTAGAGCAGCTTTTAATAGACATGCTTAAAGAGCATTTTGTGTGTGGTTTTTGTTTTCCTGATATGTTGATTTGTGGCAAAGTACTCTATTTGGGTTAAATTGTATAGACTGTAAATAATGTGTGGTATATTTAGAGGATTGCGAGGCTGTGTACCTGTTAGGATTTTGTTTGTTTTTTAAGTTTGTCATCATTGTTCCTTTTTTTCCAGAAGTTTGGTGTCAATCAGTCTAAGCCAGAATTTACAGTGGATCTCAAAGGGGCATTGATTGACTGGGCCTCAAAGGACAAATCCAGCAAAAAGAATGTTATTGAGGTGAATTATTTTATTTAAGTGTAGAATTACATGTACTTTAAGAATGTTTCTCTAACCTTAAAATCAAAAACTTTGTTGAGTTTTCTACATTTCTTCCTGCTCAAATGTAGACATATCTTAATACCTGCAAGAAATGTCCATTTTTAATGTGTCTGTATGGAATATGCTTTTAAATTTTAAGCAGGCTCTTATTTACTGTTTTCACTGGTAAGCGTTCTCGAGTGGCTATATATTATCTAAAAGTTTACCAGGGAGAAGTTTAATTTGGTTTAGGTAATTACACTTTTGAGTTCTAGTGTATTTATCAATTCTGATGATACCTGTTTTTATTTCTTTAAAGCTAAAAACCCGCCAAGGAACTGAGCTCTTAATTCAATCTGATAATGACAGCTTTATTAATGAATGGTATAAAGTTCTTAACTATACCATCAACAATCAGGTATGTGTTTGAATCTTGAAGGCTCTATTTTCAAGGTACTGTTATTTAGTAAAATAATTGATGTAACAACTCGTAGTGCTTCATGTACATCTCCATTTCCTGATTTTCTTGAGTGTAGGCAGGACGTCGAGGATATGGCAGTTCCTGGTGGATGGTCCACTGGGTTAAGAACCAGGAGATGAGGGCTGACCTCCAGCTCAGAAATGAGCTTCATTCTGTGGCCAAATACTTGTTCTGTCTCAGTGACCTGGAAGGTTCAAATAGAGAGGGAGTGAAGGGGGAAGGACAGCCAAGGGAGTGATGACATACATTAATCATCATTTGATACTGTTATTCACTTAATAAGGCTGCACTTAAAGTGCAAATTTAAAAGGTCTGGCAAAATACTGTGTTATCGCTTATCAGACAGCATAATGCCAGCTATTTAATCAACAGAGAAGTGATCAAGCATTTGCTCTTGATAACTGCCAAACAAGATTTACCATCTTTGTATTGAGGAGAAGCTGGAGGAGATCTTGGAGAAAATACTCCTCTCATATCAAGTTGACTTCATGTGTATTCTGAATTTTTATAGTTACAGCCCTGGCTGCTGCCCATAAGCTGCATTTATGTTGGTTTTGATGCCAGGTACTGGCATTCATTTCCCTTACCTCTGATAGTGTTTTCCACATACGGCTGTTTTCCACCTAAACACAGCAGGCTAATATGAATGGTTTAGTTTATTTCTGAGTGCTCATGGTTTAGACTCCTAATCTTCTGCTCTCTCCTGGTATGAAAATGTCATGACCCTTAATAACCAGGCCAGGCAGTCACTCAGCGATACCTTTCTCCTGTCTGCCCCCTGTAACGCAACTGAGGCCACTTCTTCCCTGCTTAAATATAAATGAAGACGGAAAGGCTGAGATATGCTGAGATGAGAGCCAAGTATTACATATTAGGTTGAGGAAGTGAATGGTGGAATAGGGAGAGTTTATCAGCACTCTGGAGGAAATGGTGATGTATTACTGCTGGGAGCTGGGAGACAAGAGACCTAAGATAACAAGGGGAAAGTTCAAAAAGTAAAATACTAGACTACCTGATAATTTGGATCATGGAAGCTTTTAATTTTGGGAACTTTATGGTATAGTAGCTGTGAGTCTCCTTCCCAGGACAGAGGCGCTAGTTCAAGCCTGACGAGTTCTTCCTCAAAAGAAGGTCCAGATTAGATTCTGGTCTCTTTGCTCCTTCAGGCTGCGGTTGTGACAATATGCTGTACAAGAGGAATAGCTATCTGCGAAGGATGTGGCTGCTCTTTTTTTACGTACAGAAATTTTGAAGTTATTAGATTAGACTCATTCCATAATGCAAACTAGATTCCAGGTGATTTTTCTTCCAAAGCAGTTTATGGTTTTAAAATTTATCAATCCTAAAAAGCTTTGAGGCCACTTGAGGAGAGCACTGTCCAAATGGTGGCAGAGGGATCCTTAGTGAGGATGTTAATTGAGCAGTTGAATGTATTTATCTTTGATGTGTAAAAAGGCTATCCTTTGAAAAGCAACAGGGAATGAGGGTTTTTAAAGCTAAGGTCTACCCTTCAAGTTAAAGTGCAACTTAGTCAATAAAGTCATGCTTCTGCTCTTTTAGTGCTCTAGAGTGCGCAACCTTGCCTTATTTTTAAAATGTCCTTCCTTGTAACAACAGACACTATACAGTTGAATTTTTGTAACTGCACAGAAGTCACGTTCACTTTAGTAGAAGTAGGAAATACGTTGTTTTGGAAGGGAGTATATTGCACTGAGAGCAGAGGAAGTTTCTTTTCCTGTTTTCTGATATGTCTACAGTTGTGTGTGTAGACAGGTACGAGGTAGCAGGTGGGCAATTTAACAGACTCTGGTATCTGCCTCCACCCTAGAACATGAGCTACATTTTCACTTGACTGTGTTTAATGACAATGTGCTGAGACAGCAATAACACAGGGCAAGAATTTCAGGCACTGGTGTATTCACTTTTTCAGTAAAGTACTTTACTTCTTTCAAAGCAAGACAATGTTTTGACAGTGGTGTAATTTTCCAACTAGTAGTTCTATTTTCTACTAAGAAAACTTTAATTACAGAGATCAGAAATAGGGTAAATGCTCTAGAAATGTTTTTTAGGCTCTGTCCATCGGATGCTTCTGTAGCAGACCGTGAAATAGCTGATGTTTGTCTACTGGATTTGAAAAAAAATCAACCAACAACCCACATTTCCGTTGTTTGATAGTGGATGTAATGAAATGTTATCATGAAAAGCTGGTTGTATTTTGTTCAGTGTCCAGCAAAACTTCTTTACTGGGTCTTATGATCAAACATAGTTATTCCCTCTGCTGGTGAGAATGGTATCATCTCTGAAGATATTTTTAGCATCTAAAGTTCAGGAAAGAACCTACTGAATATCATTATAGGGAAAGAAATGTATATTGTAGAACTGTCTACAGGAAATGTGCGTGTTTAATGCTGTATTCCATGAATTGGCAAACTGATCACTATATATCTTCTTAAATCTAATAGGTAGTAGAGTCTGATGAAGCATTAGAAGATGATATCCCACCAGATTCCCCTGGGGTGGAAAAGCAAGACAAAGAAAAAGAGAAAGAGAATAAAGACTCTAAGAAACTTCGTTGTGAGTTGAAAATTTTCCATTAATTGATTTTAGCAATGACAATTTTTATTTTTTGCATCTTCAGTATTATGTGTAAATAGAGAAGAATCCAAAAGGACAGCTAGGAATGAAACTACTCAAGTTTGGAAAAAGGCTTTGATACAGTTCATTCTACATCTTGGTGCCAGATAGTAGATTTTCTTCCATGTTTTATCAGTCATAATTAAAACAAGAAAAACAAAAAAAAGAGTACCAAATGTCTTTAGCTCCTGCTGTATGACACATGAAAAATAGGATAGAATAGGCAGTGCTGAAATGGATGATTTTCAAGGTGTTGCCAAATGCACAGAAGCAATTCGACATTTGTTTTTTCTGACTTTCTTAAATTATTTTGAATAAGAATTCTTTTGTCCTTTTAAGTGTTCAAAACTAATTGAACTGTTTTACTTGGTTTTTGTCTGTGGTACAGCATCTGTAAATAGTTGCATTATTAACTTAAACAGCAATTTCACTAATTTGCTACTGATGTTATATTTGCTTATTTAGGGAATCTAAACATTTTTACTTACTTACACCTTCAGAATACTGAGCTAAATTTCTTTTAGTCACAGAAATTTCTTTCAATGCACGGAAATAGATTAATCAGGCAGACTGTCTTTTACTTCGTGACTTATATGTAAATTGCAAGAAAGTATTTATTTCTTTCAAAATAGTTAACTTACTGAAAAGTAGTACTGGTTTTGAAACATAGCTATATTCTTAACACATCAATTCCATACGTAAGCTCTCATTTAGTTAGTTTCACAGGCAGCAATTGGTTTTACAAGTTTTTTGTGACAGGGTTGTCTCTTGGTGGTTTGAAAAATGGATGCTGTTTATGAGGAGTTCCAGAAAGTTAAGGAAAATAATGTGGATGTGTTTCAAATTTGAATAGGTTTGTTATGTGTTTTGAGCCTTTTTTTTTTTAAGTCTTGGTTCTGTGGCAGGTAAGTGCAGTGTTGGTTCTGTGGATACTCATGCTAAATGCATTTCTCTTTTCAGCAGTGAAAGCACCTAGCAATATAGATTCCACAGATCAGAAGAAGACCAAAACAAAGCTCAAGAAGTTTCTCACACGGCGCCCTACATTACAAGCTGTCCGTGAAAAAGGCTACATTAAGGGTAAATGAACCTTTCTAACAAAGGAAATAATTTGAAAAGCTGACTTTGGTAGCTCGTGTTTAAAATGGGGTTTAAATGGTCTAGTTTTAGGGTAGAACACATGTATATAGCTGGTTTAACAAAAGTCTTGGATGTGTAGTGGAACTGGTGATTGATTGTTATTCTTCTGAGCAGTGCTACTGGCCACTAAACTTCACAGAGGATGTCCTCTCCTTCAGCTCTTTGCTGGCAGAACTGCAGTGAAAATTGAGGGCTCAAGAGCCTGTTTGGACTCAGAGTGCTGCTTAGCTAGAGAATCCATTTGGTCTGCTGTTCTGAGCTGGAAACTTCAGACAGCTGATAATCATTTGTGCATACGAGGGAAAGGAAAGTCTTTTGGGTACAGAGCTGAATGCATGTGCTCATCTGCTTTCACGAAGGTATTTTAGTCTGAGTGGAACCGGACAATCATGTGCCATCTCATAAGAAATGACACATTTAGGCAAACCAGGATGAGGCTAAAGGAGTCTTAATTTAAATGTCTTTTTTCCTTAACCTTTTTGAATGTATACATTTTTAAAATTGTTTCACAAACAATGAGTCTTAAAGATATTCTTGAATCAAACTTATGAAAGACTTGATAATTTAATATATACTTCCATTTGTCACACTTGTAGAAACTTTGAGAGAACAGTATTTGCACAGGTTTAAGTTAATGTATTTGTGTAAATTATTGACTTGGTACTCACTGTAAAACTTTATTTATTTGTATGCTTTAGCAGGACTTGTAGGTTGTGCTTTACTAGGGTCAAAATATCACATGGGTAGGCAAATGTCAGACCAAATCCTACTGTGATTTGCCTAACTACGTATGTTAACAGGTGTGCTTCTGTTGCATGTGGCATTTGATATATTTGTGTATCTGCAAATATAATTTAACTGTAAATGGTGAAAATTTTGTTTGGGATAAGGAGGCATTATTCCCAGACTTTGACGTTTTGCTCTGCTTTACAGCTTAGTATTCATGTCATGGCTCAGTGACGTAACTTCTGACATTAGCAACAGTGAACGCAAAGCCAAGTTTAATTTGTACACATGCATGCTAATGATTGGATTTTTAATAAAGACGTTAAGGAACGGAGAGTTTGTTTTTATTTAAAAGCATGGTGTAAACTTTTAAAGTTGGATCTGCACTGTACAGATTTATGTTTACTGTATGAATGAAAAATACAGAAGTCTTTATTTAAAAGCCCAGTGTACTTTTGTTGCTCCTACAGAACAAGCACAGTAAATGGAAAACTTGGCAAACCCAGTATGAGCAGAAAAAATAAGGAAAAAAAACCAAACCACTTGAAACAGCATGCACTAAGCACAGAAGTAACTGTGCTAAAGTTTTGTTACATGGAAAAACAAAACTACAAAAGTTACTTTAAGATGGGAGGAAAAAATATGATTGCTCTATATGTGAAAATTACTAAAGTCAGAGGCAATTGTAGCAAATCAATTTATTACACAGTAGTATTCTCTTGTGCTACCTAATCTGCATTGCTTTACCTGCTAGAGCTGCATGCTAGCCTGGCTTTTTCAATCCCTTGCTACTGATTCTGCTTATACAACTGGCTGCGTGAGTAGCAGCAGGACTGAGGTGTTTTGGGGCACTGGTCTTATATGCATACAGCTAATAATAATACCTTCATATGTCAGTTTTCATACTGTATCATTGGTTTGGTGTGCTGTTTGGAATTCACAAAGCGCCAGTCAGATGCAAGTGTTGTTAATGAATCTGCTTAAATTACTAAATGTGAAAAACAGGCTAGATGCTATGGATGATGCAAATGTAAGAGCAGTTTCTCTCTTGCATAAGCTTTCAAGTAAGATCTGCTGGATACTGCAAAGACAGCTGCTTATGTACCTTATTTAACAGATTAAAAAAAACCAGCCAACTTTCGTCCCTTTAAGAGTGTGAGCTTTGCCTCTCTATCTCAAGACCCTATTTCCATCTGATGCATCTGAACAGGGGTGGCCATCTATTATTTGGGCATCTTTGGTAAAAACCATAGAAATGGGTCTGAGAGATTTTGGTGCTAATGTAACCTGAACAAGGGGAGTTAACATATTGCTGAAATACACTAAAACAGTGCAAAAACCTGTTCTCTGCCCAAGCTGATTTTCGTTTTTCTCTAGTTTAGGATAGAAAACACTCCCCCCTGGATTGTGTAGTTTTGAAAACAAGACTCAAAGTAACATTTGGCCATAAGTATCTGTATTTAGATTCCAACCTTACAGCCAGGTTGCATGTGCATAGTCATACGTGCATCCATTCAGAGCTCTGTGATATAAAGGACTGTCATTTACAAATCCATGTCAGAACTTAAAAATGTTAGAAGTTAAAGATGCTACATTAAAGTAAATTAATATGTAATGCTGGGTTAAACAGTAGGTGCAATGGAAGATGAAATTTTACAGGGTTTTTCCTCAGGCAATGCCAAAAGCTTTCATTCTGTTTAGTTCAGATTTTTAACAAAGATTACAGTAAATGTATTTTGAACTCAGAACAGGAATGGACTGTAACAGGACATTTGAATCCATTAAATTTCTCGTTGCAGTAATGAATATGAGACTCTTACAAGTATCTCCTAATGGATTAAAATTATTTCAGTAGCAAAAATTCTTACTCGGAGACTCACATTTGTGTAACTGCTGACACTCTTCCTTGCCGGGAGCTTTTTCTTGCTGGGAGCTGCTGAGAGCTCTTTTCAAAACTTTCCTATTTTCCACTCTAATACTGCGTCAATTGTATCCAGTAGTCTTTGCCCTTTGTAGAGGTTTGTTTTAACCTGAACTAGTTCTGTCACTTGAGTCCTGTTCCACTGTAAATCAGTCTCTTTACTTGGTTCCAGATCAAGTGTTTGGTTCCAATCTCACCAGCTTGTGTCAAAGAGAAAACAGCACGGTGCCAAAGTTCGTGAAGCTGTGCATTGAGCATGTTGAGGAACATGGTATGGTTGAAGTTTTTTGTTTCTGAATCTCTCTTGCTCACCACGCTATCTAATTTCAAACGTTTTAGTCCTTAAAATGCTGTAGAGTTACTTGGGGAAAATAATCTGAAACTTGTATCTGTAGTTAGCAATGAGTTTTCAAGGGTGGGGAGGTAGATGGGATCCAAAATGGGGAGATGGGAGGTAATCTTATATCTGAGAAATCTGAGAATTGATCTGCTTCAGTGTATTTCAAGCTGGAGGAGAAGGCGGGAGAGCCTCCTGGCAGCAAGGCTTTAAGGAAAGAGGGATTACAAGAAGTAATAGAAGAGGTCAGACCGTCAAGTTGGTTCTTTTTTTTCAGATGAAAAGAGAAAGACTGTCAAAATGCAACCATTCATTTTCGGAAGGCTTAAGCATGCTAACAATCATTTATATTAAAACTTCGTTGAAACAAACTTCTAGGAAAAAGTTGTGTTCCTGCTCTGTATATGCATTGATGCTGGAAGAGAGGTCTTACCAGTTTGATGCCCTGCAGCCAGTTACACAGATTGCTAAGTGAAGGTTTATGCAATTCTGGAGATTATCAGTGTCTACATAAGACTCAATTTTTGTTTGCTTTCATTGAAAATAAGTCTCTCCTACCTAATAACTGAGAAAATTGTATGTTTGAATGCAACGTGTCACGTTCTGGGTTGTCTGATGTAAAGGACATCCTCACATTTTTGTTGAAAATATGTTGGTTGTGACTTCTGACTTGGCTGTAGAATGTGCTGGTTTTCTTGCTTGTTTCTTGCTGTTGTCATTGCCCTATCTCTTGGAAAAGATGACTGAGAGGGGATTATGGAATCTCCATAATCATCATTCAATTATATACCAGTCTGTTAATCTGAGAACATTCTCTTGAGAATCAGGGTAAGTGTTACAGGGGAATAATATGTGTTAATTTCAAGGCATCTTCTATGGGAACTTCATGTAGGATTTTGTTGCAGCCTGTTGTTCTCTTTTTCAATGCTGCTATCTTATGGCCTGGGAGGGGAAAAACAACTGCTTCCATTGCCTTACTCCAGTTCAGCAAACTGCCACCTTGCTTGTAACAGCAGGCTTTACTCCGTTTGTGATTTGCAGTTTGTGAGAAAGGGGTTATTTTGCCGTGTTCTTTTTTTTTTTTTTTATTTCTTTTTGTATTTTAAAGGCAGGACTGCAGTGAAGATAGTGGTGAAGTTTTCCTTTTTTAAATACCTGAGGGGAAGCTGGCAGAAATGAACAGCTTTTTTTCCCCACTTCTCCAACTCTTCTTCCTACTGCCAATGCACTTCAAATCAGTTCTTTCTGTAAAGGAATGACTAGTGGATTATGGGGAAAAGGGATATGTCAGATGGTGCTGGTAACTGTGCTGTGTTGCAGCAGACAACTCCTTGAGGAGCTACAGGGACTTGCAGGTATTCTGGCAACACTCACCCTTCTCAGTGGCACTGACTCACATGCTGCATTCAAGTGGTGTTTCAATTAAATTCTTTACCTCCTAATCACTTCTGAGTAACCGCAGTAGCAACCACAGACAGAGTTTTCTTCTTTTCTGGTTGAGTGTGCAATACTGTAAAGGCAAGGGCTACCCATTTTAGTTTCGTAGGCTGTCGGGTAGTGATGAGTGTGCACGCACGTCATTGCTTCTCCATGCAAACCTGGTCACTTGACAACTTTGAGATGCTCTCTATGCATGACTTGATTTGATTTTTCTTAACCGTACATTAAAAAATTGAACATCCACAAAATACTTGGTTCTTGCATGCTGGACTCCCGTATACCCCCTGCCCACCCACTGAGAGCATCTTAGACAAGACACCTAGACTCACTGGGGAAACTTGGAGCTATTGCCTCATTGCTACTGTTCTACTGCGTAGGAAGCTTTAGAGGTTATTTTGAGCTTGACGCTACCAAACCTGTGTCAGCAAACCAAAGCTCCTCTGATACGCCCTGCCCATCAAAAAAGCTAGCTTAACTTGTCTTTTTTTTTGTTGTTGTTGTTGTTGTTGAACCAAATGTTCTTGGTTACAAGCTGGGTTTCTTTTCTTTTTGCTGAGTAGACGTATAAAGAGGCAGCCTAATGATTGCAGAATTCATACGTGTGTAAGGTATTAAAATGGATTTATCCCTTTGTTTTAGGATTAGATGTTGATGGCTTATACCGAGTTAGTGGCAATCTTGCAGTGATACAGAAGCTGAGATTTGCAGTCAATCATGGTAAGCTTCCTTCAACTATATTACAATTGCGTATATTTTCAGATTGTTGAAGTTCATAGAAAGCTCCGGAAAAAAAATTTTCTTTTTTTTTCATTAAATTCATGAGAAATTATTGTCATCTTCAAAGCAAAATTACTACAAAACTGCAGATTTTAGTGTGTAATATACATTATTTGAAAAACCTAGCATCCTGGAGGTTTGATCTTATGTGGAGCATAGAGACTGCTAGAACATAATTCTAAAGAAAGGTGGTAATAGAATCTGAGGGGGGGGATTGTTTCAAACAAAATAACTTCATGCCTTAAGGAAAAACAGTAAGCATATTAAGCTTCTGATAGCATTAAAATTGTAAGTTAATGCTTTTTAGCAAGATTTGCTGCTGCCATTTTAGTATGTGGGCGCTTAGCTCCTCTTCGCCGTACGCTGGGTGTAAAACCCTTTCGTGTGGCTGTATCTTGGTGTTTTGTGCAGTGGGAATCGATGGGCAGCTTGCAACTAGGAAGAGGACAGTAGCCCAGCTACAATCTGACCTCTCATTTCCTGATTGACAGGGTCTAACAATAAATTTTGTGTTACGTCAGCAGCTCCGATTCCCCTCTGGAAAATGCCCTTGGTGTAGGGAAGCTGCATGTAATGCAGAAGGCAGAGTTTGGCCATCTCTGTAGTGGCTGAGTTTCTGTATCCCCTTTTACACTGCTGCAGCTCTGTATTCCAGCAGAGAGCGGGCTGAAGTGGAGTAAGAGTCTTCACTGCTTTAAAAGCAATAAGTACAGAAGAGTAGTTAAGTTTATTAAAAAAAAAAAGCTTTAATAGTTAAATTATTAACATTCAAAACCCTCCTGGACGCGTTCCTGTGCAACCTGCTCTAGGTGAACCTGCTTTGGCAGGGGGTTGGACTAGATGATCTCCAGAGGTCCCTTCTGACTATATGATCTCCAGAGGTCCCTTCTAACCCCTATCATTCTGTGATTCTGTGATTAATTATTCATTTTTCTCTCTCAGATGAGAAACTAGACTTGAATGACAGTAAATGGGAAGATATACATGTCATCACAGGAGCTCTAAAGATGTTTTTCAGAGAATTGCCGGAGCCGCTGTTCACTTATAATCACTTCAATGACTTTGTCAATGCAATTAGTAAGTCTGGAGAACATGTGTGTGCTTTTTGTATAAGTTCTGCTCAATATGTACAATTCATGTGATTATTTTGGACAGTAAAAAGAATGTTTTGGTTATGAATATCTGTAAGGCTTACCTAAAATTGCCTGTCAGTAATGCACGGTCCGGTCAGGAGGTGGCAGTATTTTATCTCATATTAGCACTGCAAAACGTTTGCTTTTATTTCCAGTCTGTTAAATTTTATGCTAAAGTTTTAAACAAAAATACTGAGTTTTTGTTTCTACACCTCATCCATTTGCAGAACAAGAACCAAGGCAGCGTGTCCATGCTGTTAAAGATTTAATCAAACAGTTGCCAAAACCAAATCAGGACACTATGCAGGTACTCTTTAGACACCTGAAGAGGTAAGTAGCAGATAGAAGGGACAGCTTTGTATTGCTGATCCTCCCTTAAAGCTAAATAATCCAATTCAAAATACTAAGTGACTGTTTCCACTGCATTTTTCTTGCCTATATTGGTCTTGATGAAAACAATTTATCAGTCTGTATTTATACAAGCTTGCAGAGCACCAAACAGACTTTAGACAGTCTGTGTCGTAGTTGGGATGTTTATTGCCAAGTCCTTGTGTTCGAGGGATTGTGAGAGAATCAGGATTAGCATTTTAGAAAAAAACTTTTCCATAGAGGGGGGAATCACAGCAGCTGTATGTCCTAATAACAAGACTGCTTGTTAAATAAATACTGTGAATAGTCATTTGCTTTGGACTGTGTCTTTTTCCTGTCATCCTAGTACTCTAACACTGATAAGTCTCTTTTTGTGTATTTTTTTCTCTTTCAGAGTTGTAGAAAATGGAGAAAAGAACCGAATGACCTATCAAAGTGTAGCAATAGTTTTTGGTCCAACATTATTAAAACCAGAGAAAGAGACTGGTAACATAGCAGTCCACACAGTATACCAGAATCAGATTGTAGAATTAATTCTGCTGGAACTGAATTCCATCTTTGGACGCTGACATTTTTCTTCGACTAGAAACTGGAAGTGATGGGTTGGCAGCAGTACTCCATCAGAAAGAAAATCTCTCGCTGTACATGATGGATTATGTTTGTGGACCAAGCAGCAACTTGTTTTTTTGCACTTTTGGGGAGGGGAGAAACAGGAGAAATGTTTGACCACTTTAATGCGAATTAAAGACAACACTTTGGATTTCTTTGAAAAGTTCAATGTAAAAAGTGAATTGAAAAGTTTATAGTTTGCCTTTTTTAAAGTAGCATTGGAAAAATGTAATATAGGTTCATACACTGGATTTCTTGGAGAGTAAAGCTATTAATCTCAAACTGGATAATCTGGAATTTAATCTTAAAATTCTTCCTCTTGATAGGGAAGAGTCCTACCAACTGGTATGGAAAAATTCAGTGAAGTTACGTCTTAAGCTTGTGTATTACAACCTACTCGGATCTGTATGACACTTTTCCAAGGGGTTTCTGCATGCAGTGACTGTCTTAAACTTGTGCTAACAGTTTGGTTTAGTTACTCAAATCTAATTCCTCACTTGATACCTGCTCTCCTTTTTCCTTTTTTTTCCCCTCCCTTTTTCTTTTTTTTTCCCTCTTTTCTTTCTTTCCTTTTTTTTCCCAGCAACCATTCTGGAATTTCTTAGTTGCTTTCTAGAACAGCACACTATTTCAAACACTGAACTTGTAAGAATATCCAGCAACAGATATTTTTCTTGTGGCATAATAGAAGTCATATTTAATAAACATGTTCATTTTTCAGGGTATTTCCAGAGCTAAGTTTTGTGTTACACTGATTTGAAGCTAAAATCCTAAGTAAATACCAACTGTAACACTGTATTGAGTACTTGGTATAATGCTGTGGTAGTGGAAGTTTCTTGATGTAAATACAGGCTGTCCTTTTGATTCTTGTATATAATTCAGTTCCTGTATAGTTTAAGAACACTTTAGTCACACATTTCTAATCCCGGGTAGATTAGCTACAGTAACGTAATGTTTCCAGTGGACGTCTGGGTTTCAGGAGGGAAACAGGTTATGGGGAGGGAGGGGGGACCTAACTGTGTGCACTTTTAGATGTTAATTACATTTGCGGGCAAATAACTGTAATGCAAATGGTACTGGAGAAATACTGAGTGTGCTTGCTAAATTGTTAATGCACTACAAGAGGAGCCTTTTAGGTTATTTAATATGTACAGGATACATTAGAAATATGTATTATGAATTCTAACATCAACAAATACTGAAACTCATGTTTTGATAGATAGGTGTTTGATGGAATCCATGATGCTAAATTTAAGATTTTTCTTTTTACATTAATGTAGAATAATTTGTAAAATTGGTTTTGAAAGATTTTGTTACAGGGAGCATGGTCTGCTGAAGATTTTTTTAAATGTATTTTTCTAGACTAACTGCTGTATCTGACATATTTGTTATGTCTAACCTGAATAAAGAAAACCGTTAGTTCTTTTAGAGTTTGCCATTGCCGCTTCAGACAACATGAACCCCCTTTAAACAGTAAGGCGGATGTATCTTACTGCTTGGCATGGGTACTACTTGTGGCAAAGAGTTGTCATGCTGGATTAAAAGATGAATGCTTGCTTTATAACCTGACAATTTTAGGAACTTTCCAGTCCCTTTCTTTAACAGCTTAAATTCTAACATAAGGTTCAGAGAGGGCAGAAGTAACTTACGGATGTACATTTGTGGTCTTTAAAACATATCCCGACTTACTTGGAACCTACTGTACAGAAAGCAGATACATTGGGGAAATAACTGTATTTCACCTTTGATCTGTTGTACGCCTTTCACAACACAGTTCTGGCTTCCAGCGAAGGGGATGTGTGGTGAAGTGCTGAGGTGTAATTGGATGAATGATACGAGAATTTCACGAGCGTAGGGCTTGCATGAAAATTCTTTGGAGATAGAAGATGAGTTACCTTGTGGCTTTCTCACTGTTGTCTTGTGGTAATGGTGAAGTCTTGTGGTTTGTTGCAAAGCGACCTGGGTGAGAATTGTGAAAGCTCCACCTCGGCGTTGTGTTCTCAGCCTCCTGTAGGCTGTCAAACCCGAGCAGTGCCGAGTGGCAGCTGTGCCCTGACCTACTAGAAAACATCAACAAAGTTGGAATCTGTTGCTGTAGACTATTCAAATCCCAAAGCTGTAAAATAAAGAAGAATTCCTACTGCTAAATGAGAGGGCTTATCCAGAGGTCACCTTCTCTGTACGAGTGTTACGTTTTTCAAAGAAAGAATGCCTTTTTAAAACAATTTGAGGATGTCACATTTTTCCTTGTATTCCCCCCAAATAAAGCATTTTGTTATTACAGTATATAGTATGGTTTTGTGCAGTGAAGTTGTCACATGTTTTAATGTTCTCATTTTTAGTTTGGGGAGGGTATTCTTTTTATAGGAAAGAGGTGTAGCTAAACGCTCAATACATTCAGGAAGAGGAGGCTGTCCAGGCTGACTGTGCGTGTTGTGACCAACTTGAAACTGTGTGTCAGTCAGTACATTGGGTTTCTTCACTACTTGAAATGCCTGGTCTTGTTCCCGCAGTTAGCTTTCTTTTGAAAAATCAAAACCAGATTTTTGCACAAACACAGAAGGGGAAAGCTATTTCTATTAGATGAAACATAATTAAATTTATATATTCCTCAGTTTGGGCTTTAAATTGGATTTGGTTCTGGTTTAAAACCAATTTAAAGACTGAATATAAACTTTATGCAGCCATAACCTCTCAGAGATACTGGAGGTCCAATATTTTGTATCGGTGCCAGCTGAAATTTTGTTGCAGCACTAGAGCTGTGTCCAGCTCTAGAGTTCAGCTACAGCGTTGGCACCAGGCACCTGTCAGATGTGCTTGATCTATAGCAGTTACGGGCTGCTTCACTTTAAAGCTGGAGAGGAAAGAGGACACAAAAAAAGACAAGGCAATTATATACTGTCATTTCATGTAAACTAATTTTTAAAAATCAGAGTTGCGTGTAAATAAAGCTTCCTGCATGCAAGTGGATGGGTCACGCTCACTGCCCAGGCCCAGACTCTCTTCCCCATCTTCCCAGAAAGCCGGGATAAATTCCCTTTGTGCTGAATCCATTGTATCCTGGCAAGTGCATCCTCGACGCACAGCATGAGAGAGAAGGGAGTTTGTAGGTAATGCAGTATCGGTTTATTCCTTTGTGGAGCCCTGACTTTTTCCCCTTAAAGGAAACAGCTTTATTTAGCCCCAAAGTAATGATATTTTCAGAATCAATTGGTTAATTCATAAGCCATAACGTAAACCAAGCACAGTGGGGCATTCTGCTGGGCGAAGGGGGAGGAACAGCATGTCTAATGAGGCCTCCTGCAACCGCCGGGGAGAGCAGAGCTCCTCTGAAGAATCTTAATTAGCCTCCACAATTGCAAAGTTTTGTGGGCCAGCAGCTGGTCGGACTGGATCAGACCTTTACAAAAGTAGCCCTATGTGATTGTGGGACTCAAATGAAAGTTTTTTTTTTTCCCCCCGCCATAGCATTCTTGTAAACAGAGCACTTGTAAAACAAGATCACACTGTGTAACAAACCAACATGAAAGACATTCAGAGGCGACTTGGCCTCTTGGTCCTTTTTATTGCCTTGAGAATTAAATGGCAGCTCTAATATTAGAGTTTCCTACAGCTTCCCCAAATGGATTCGAGTTTGTTAAGGTACTTAGCTACTACTTTCTTTCAAAAGAAGAAATCTGTGTTGCAGTCAGCAAACTCGGAACTGCAAAGTGGAACAAGTAGGGATAGCACCGGGTTTATTTCTCATAGAACCTCGTCTTGTAGCTTATTGCACTAAAATGTAGTTGGCGAGGGAAGGGGAGAGCGGATCCGGGGTGTGGGAACGAGTAAATGCAAAACACTGAAGGCAACCAGCCAAAGCAGGTGTGATGGACAAGCAAGACAGCAAAGGAACAGGCACTTAGAAAAGCTGCAGGAATCCAGGCCAGGGACCTGGGAGAAAGCCAGGCCGCTGAGAATATGCTTTGTTTTGTTTGGGTTTTGTTCTTTTTTTCTCGTTTTTCTTCTTTTTCCACTTCATACGATACAGATGAAGGCCTGGCTATGTTTTGTAAAGGTAAATTGCTCTGTAAGCAGGTGGAGTTCAAGTGACATCATTGCAAAATGGCAGTGCCCACCTTTCTCTGGGCTTTTCCAGAGCTGCTCCTGTGTGTCAGCTCCTCAGGGAAAAGCTCGTGGCCAGGTTCCCTTGACACAAACACCTGAGTGCTAATGAGAGGCAAGAACTATGTTCCTTCAATGTAATCCTGAATGCACAACCAGCACCTGTGCGACACAAAAATAAACTTGTTCTCAGTTTGGCAGCATGATTCCGGTGGCACTGAGTGCCCCATCGGAGACATGAACCTTGTGGCACCAGATCCCGAAGAGCATGGGGAGCCCTGTCTGTTATTGTCTGAGCACACCAGAAGGAAGACATGTACGAAGCTGAAAAGTGGCAGTATGCAGAAAAAAAAATAGACCCCATGCTAAACTATCTTCACAACCAGTTCAGATTTGTTAGTATCGTACAAACCTGCTCAGGATAGTTTGTTAATTCATAGTGTGAAAGAAACACCTCTAAGAAAATAAATACTGTAATTAAAAGCTGTCTTTTTTTACATCAGGCATTGGGAGATAAATGTTAAACATTGGCCAGCTTGTCTAGTTCTTCATGTGCTGCAGCCACATGGCTGGAACCAAACCCCTGGCCACCGACGTGCCAGCGATCTCTGCCTTTTCTTTACCGAGAGGGTGATGCTGAGCTGGGGGTGGCTTGTTGGCTTTCTGCATCCGAGTGTCCTGCCCAGCTACTCGTTTCAGTAAAAGGAGGTGCCTAACCTAGAAACAGAACTGAAACCCACCTTTTTCCAAGAAAAACTTTCCTGTCAGCCGGGGGTGGGCAGTGCTTCGTCCGCAGGCGCTGCTTCGTCGCAGTGCGGGCACCGAGCTCGCCTGCGGGCTGCAGGGATGCACCCCCCCAGGGACCCAGCCAGTGCGTCGTCGGTGGGTGCTGGCCTTGGCAAGGCCCCTGCCAACATGCACGCGTGACCCGCTCCACAGCTTGCTTCTGTGAAATAAAAATGGAGACGTGGTTGTGCAAGCGGTAGAGCATTATGTACAACGAAGGATGCCACCGTATTTCCCACTATGAAATAGCTGTTCCATAGCTGAAGTGCTGTTCTCATGGATGCACTGGTCCTGCTCTAAGTTTTCTCTTTGAATTTTTAAAGGTAAGACTTCTTTTCCTACTAATCTCTCCTTTTCCTGCATCCACCCACCTGCTATTCCTGCTGCACTGAAAGTCAATCCGCCTTGGACCGTTTGCTTCCTTATTTGTACAAGAGCCTGGAGCCCGGGGGCTGGAATGTGCCGTGCTCTGCCCAGAGCGCTGCTTCGCCCGCGCAGGCTGCGGCATGGCTGCTCAGCCGTACACACTTCATTAAAAAGCAGTCATCAGCGTCAATGCTAAATGGTAACGTAAAGGAAAAAAAAAAGAAGGGGGTGTGTGTGAAATAGCACAAACTAGAAGAATTAAAAAATGGTCCTTTCCAGGTAATAGTTAAAGCAGGCTGCGTGCTGCTCCCCTGTTTCCCAGAGGGCCCCTTCTTCTCCTATACTGCAGAAACGTACACAAGCTAAGCAATTAGGTATTATAATTGGCACAAGACGGAGGGACAGCAACGCAATTCCATGCAACCATTGAATCGCCATCCGTATCGCTTGTGTAGGCTGAGCTGTGAGCCGGCTGTCAAGAGGACTGCACAACCCCCAGGTTTGCACGAAAACACTGGGGCTATAGGCCAGGGTCATAACTGTCCCCTTCTTTAGCCTGAGCCTCCCAGCCTGCCCCATTCCAATGCATGAAAATAAATAACTTTCTGAGCACCTTTCCTATTCGTGGAGTACAGCAGCTCCGTGCAGCAAGCCAAGTGCTCATGGGTACAGCTTCTTCCCCTGTATAGACACAATTTAGTTAAGAGGGGGAGAAGACAGTTTATTATAAACATTGAACAGTGGGCGGCATCATTAGCTCTTAAAAATCATAACTAACTCCCCAGGTGGTTGTCCTAATGTGTTCTGGGCTTTCTTTGCATCCCTGAGATAAAAAGAAAGCCCGCGCACGTGAGGGCAGGATGCAGTGCAACGAAGCAATGCCCGTGCTGTAGGAGCCGGAGGTGGGACTAGCACCTTCCCTTCCTTCCTGCTGCCTTTCTAATTTGCTGGGTCATGAGCTAAGGCTTGTGGCATGTTGCAGGCCAGGCAGCACGATTGTAATGGTCCTCGCTGCCTTTAAAGAATCTGTGAATGAAGTTGGCATGTTGCCTTCCATTTAGCCATTGGTTTCCTTGTTCCCACTTGGCCATTCATGCCCTGTATCAAATGAAAGCGCTTCTCCTGGACAAAGCTTCATCCCCATTTCTTTCCTAAAGTAGTGCTGCTCCATTGAGCAAACCTGTCTCGTCACCCACGGCAGCTGGTGCATTCCTGGGGACTGGGATGGCCGTGGTGGTACCCGCTACTGCCACTGTCCCCACTAGTGACCACGAGTTCAATAAAGTCCTGTTAAAGTTTCTCTTTCCTTACCATAGCCTGAAAGATGAGCGTAGGGTGCTCGCAGCCGCAAAGGCCTCCCTCTTTAAAATACTTCACACCAGATGCAAAGAAATCCTCAAAGCCATGAGACGCTGCCGGCTGGTGTAAATGCTCCATTACTGCCACCGTGCAGCAGAGCCAGCACGATCGGGCCCCAGCAGCCCGCCATGGGAAGTGGCACCCAGCACCGCAGCCTCTCCCCCAGCCCAGCAAGGGAAGCCTTTCTGGGAAAAAACAGGCAAAATGAGCCATGAGGCAGCCTGCCAGAGCTCCTGCCTGTCCCTGCCCGGGCACAGCCCGCCTGCAGCGCTCCCCGGCCGTAGCCAGGGGCACCAAAGGTGACTGCAGGCACAGCAGCCAGAGCTGGGAGACGCAGAGCTGTGTTCCTCCCAGGCCCAGCAGCAGTTTGGGCTGCTCTTAAAGACCTCCACTGATGGAGAGGGCAGAGTCTCCCAGACAGTCTTATCTAGCACATAATTCTCATCCCACTCAGGAAGTTTTTCATTTTGCACATCTAAGTAGCCCTTGCTTTTCATCTTTTTCCTTGCTCTGTCCTTAGCCGTTGCTTTTATCCCATTCTGCAATGTATATGGCGAGCTATTTTTCCCTCGTCTCTATGCACGCAATAGCAGTCCATGCAATTACAAAAGGTTACTGCATCTCATTTCTGCCTTCTCTAGACTAAGCAAACTCAATCCTCTTAATCTTTCCTTGGATGTTACACAGCCGTCTGGTCTGAGCACAGGACAAGGAAGTGTGAGTTCACATCCCCCTCAAGGAGACGCCTTCAGCACTCACCTATTAAATAAAAATAAGTTGCAGAATATTCTTCATTTCCCGTTCACCCCTTGATACCCACCCTCCAGGCCACCCCCAGCCTTTGCTTTATGGGCTTGTCCAACCCCAGTGGTGTGTCCTGCAAACTCCCACTGTCGGCTGACACAGAAGCTCTGGTCTGGGTGTCCCTGAATCCCTTATTTCCAGCCGCTTCTGGAACTAGAGACCTCACAACCCCTGGAGCTATGCAGCAATCAAGGCACATTTTGCTTCCTGACGCAATTAGCCAGCACTTAGGCACCTATGTCCTGTTTTACATATAGCAGAGTGGCTTAAGGGCAAGTGCTGTAGCTACTGTGCTGAGCACGCCCTGGTAGGGTTTTGAGGGAGAAAGGTGTGCAAATCAGTCTGCTTGACAACTGTAGGGACACGTCCTTGGAAAGAGCAAAAGCTCAGATTAAGAGCTGATATATCAAAGTGCTCCGAAATTTACACATGTACTCGGAAGTGTTGGCAAGGAAAACTGGCATTAATTAAATCACAGGGAGGAAAGTGAAAACCATCAGGGCTGCTGCACTAGGACTGTGAAGCTGAGGTGTTTATTCTTATTCCTTTCCAGAATGACAGGTTTGGGAGATACCAACACCCAGGCGACTGCAACTCCTGCTGTCTGTGCGAACACAAGCTTTGCAGAAGCACCAGGGACCATACTTAAAAGTATGTACCTCTGTATTGCTATTTCACCTGAGCTGGTGATCAGCGCTACACCTGCAACACTGGGAAGAACGTGGCAAAGCCTGAATTTCCTTTCGTTTCCAGGCACCCATGAAAAGGCTGCACACTACTGAAAAGCTGCAACTTAAACCCTGAAAAGAAAATATTGTAAAGCAATGCAGTGGTAATTTGGGGGCTAGTAGTGATTTCCCCCCAGCACATTGCTGTGTGGAAGATGTGCCCGAGTCCCCTTCCTGACGGAGCTCAAGGTCTGCAAAGCGGGGCCTCCGATTCCCTTTTTATTCCCACAAAGTGTTCTCCAATCAAGCCACAAAACTCTGGGTGAAGTTGGAAGAGCTGTAAATCATAACCCAGGGCAGAGGAGCAGATGGCGGAGTCACAGTGATTGAGTTACTGCTCCTTTGATACCACCATCTGGGCCCCCTCCCGCCTGCCCTGCAAACAAACCCTGGCAAAATTTGTTGTTCTCCCCCAAAGCCCTGTTCCCCACCAAGCTGGCTGACAGCATCTCGCACTATGGCACAGAGTCACTTTTTATAGTTAAAGTGCTGAAAAGAGAGGGAACACGTAATTAGGAGGACTCCAGTCCTCTTTTTGCAACCTTAACCCTGCTCCTGTTCAGGCCGGCAGAAGAGTGCTGTCGCCTTGCCCCGGGATAATGAACTGGGTCTGTCAGACTCTTTCCTAGGGAGGTGAAACATCTGGCAAATTCTGGCCCCTGTTACCCATTAAGCACAAATTGCTTCAGAATTGCCTTGACCTGATTGCATCGGTCGTCCTTGGTCCTGGTCATCGTCGTCATTACCTCTGCTCTGCAGAGCACACTCATGAACCCTACCAGGCTGCAAAAATCCCCCCTTCTCATCCCGCTCCTGCAGTCGTACACTGGATGCAGCTCTGCATGGCCACGGCTCACCCCACAGTGACCCACCACTCTGGGCACAAGCAGGAGGCAACAGCCCTGGCCAAGGGTGGGCTGGATCCTCTGGCTGAAGAGTGTCTTGGAGAAGACAGGCGATGCTCACCAGCTCATGGACAGGTGGGTTTTCCAGGGAAACTTTGGCCAAGTCCTCTCCTTGCCTGAGACCCCACACTCCTTTTCTGTTTTTTCGACTGCCTGGCAGGGCTTGGCTACCAGCGGAATTAAGGTCACAGCTCGGTCTGTTAAAAATATCCCTCCGATTATCTGTTGGGTCATGCCTATCCTTTATTTTCCTGGCTGCAAGTCGTCCTGGAAGGCACAGGACCGCTCCCCTCAATGAAGCCAGCCAGTCTGGGCATATGGTCTTTTTATTCTTCCCTGCTTTCTCCCAAGAAGGGCCGTGCGAGGGCTCTGATCTCCCTTTTAGAGGGGTCTCGCAGTCTTCCCTTTGAGAGTGCTGCGAGGTCTCCACCACGCAGCAATCTGTTCACAGCATAATTATTCTCCGTTAAGGCCTCGGAGACCGAGAGGCTCCTGACATTTTTCATTGCCTGGAGAGGGGTAATTTTTCATTCCTTTCCTGAGGACTCTTGCACTTCGCAACAGTAATGGAGCATCCAGCTACACCGAGATGCAGCCTACAGTTTATTTTTATCTCTTGATGGACGTAAGCTGAAGGACTTCCAGCTAAGATCGAAAAAATGAGGAAGTGTAAGCTAAGCCATTAAGCGAACTATTGCAGAACTTCATAGCAAACCACAGAGTCTTTCATGGTGGATGTACCATGATTTTGAAATTGTACAATAACAAGATGCGCTTTACCAAATACTAAGCTATAAGTGAGAAGTAGCAGGAGAGAAGGGATCTCCAGTTACACTAAAATAAATAAACTCTCAAATGCAATCAGCAATATCATACATGCCTCTAACTTTATCTGGCTCCAGCTACAGATCTAGAGGCCAGATCCCCGCTGCAGCTGGTATGTGATTGTGTCAGCTGAGCTGCTGATGGAGGAAAGACATCGCTTCATCTCCGGGGTACACACTGAGGAAAACAGAGCCTAGAAACCATATTTTGGCAGGATCTGCGCATCTCCAGTTAGTTATTGCATTTTTCCCCTAGTCTGTTTAAAAGAAAGTAATTGTAACAGAAACCGCTCTTGCAAGCAGCTGGTAAACAAACAAAGCAGAAAGGGTTGAAATTTTAGTTTGCATTTGAAATGCTGTTGCATGCAAGAAGTGTTTTCAAATACTTCTGAAACCTAACATCTAATTTAACTTACAAAAACAGATGAGAAACAACCTACAAGCCTGAAAAATATAAACATCTGAGTTTTGCCAAACCTTCCCAGTGCTTTGCCAAAGTATTTTTATTTCAAGCTCTTAAAGGGAATTAGCTCTGAGAATGAAACCGTAAGGCAAAAAATAAATTCTCTTTTCATTTATTTTTCTGGTAGCATTCCCAGAGGTGCTGAAGAAATGCAGGCGGGCTGGGCTGCCTTCTCCCCCTTACAAAGAACACGGGGGGGCTGGGGGGCACACACAGGGCCAGGGGACACTGCCCTGGGCAGGGCAAATCCCTGCTCCCCAGTCGACCAAACGCCTTTCTGTCCTGCAATTGCTTCTCCCTTCTATTAGACAAACCGCACGTGGGTCACAGAGTAGAACTCAGTTGATTTTGTCAGCACAGTCTAGGGCAAAAATGGGTATAATGCTGCTTTGCTCCAGACGGGGGCTTTTTTTTTTTTCCTCTTCTTTTTAAACCCAACCCTAAAATTCAAATTAGCCTCCAGCTCGAAGCCTTTACCACCAGGGCATGAATGCTAAATAGCCTGCTCCCAGTCCAATCTGTTCACTGCCTGGCTAATGATTATTCTCCATAGAAACCCTACCAGAGTCAGTTATTATTCTCTCCTCATGCACTTGTATCTCTCTTGTATTTATATAAGATTAAGTAGCCCTGTTAGGTTTTTACCTCTCTGATTGGAGCTTATTTTAACCTCAATTAAGCCATCAGCCCAGCTTTCTGAAGGCAGAGCAATAGCTTAGCCATTATCATTCTCTCCACCTTTTGTATGAAAATGATGTTGAGGATTGGTTGCTTTGGGGATTGCTCTGTGGCAGGTAACCAACGCCGAGAGTCAGGGAGGATAAATGGTGCCAGACTCCCAGAGGTGCCGTGGCACTGTGTAATTATTGTTCCAGACAGCTGAAAGCAGCAGGGTTTCTGGTTCCCCTGCTTAGTTTCAGTCTGCCATGATTGCTGGCACAGAAAGATGCTGATTATAAGTAAACATTAATTATGCCCTGCTACCCCACTGCTAGCGTCGCTGGGCTTGCAAGCAACAGAAGCACAGCGCTGCTCTTGGCTCCCGCTGCTGAAAAATCATCTATACAGATTTCAACGTCCAGATTTTCATCTCGCTTGGTCAGGGGACATTGCTCCTAAATACCGTCCTCGTACATAGCTAGAGTTATGGTGCTTTTTGTACCACTGCTTATGTGCTGTACTTCAATGTTGCTGCTAAAATAATGACTAATATACTTACTCTTTGAAGAAGGTGAGCTCAGGTGATGCAGCAAGCTGTTCTGTTATCTGCTCCGGAGCAGAGGAATCATTTTAGTGTCTTTAAAGGAAAAAAAAACCCAAGGCCAATAAAACTTATCAATCATCCTATATGTCAAGGTAATTTTCTTCAGATGATGTGCTTTTTTTAAATGGCAGCCTATTCCTTCTTCTTTTTTTATGTGGCTTTGAGATTATTTTTTTTCTTTGCTAAAGGAGGCTTAAAAATGCAGAGCCCACAGCATCGCAGACGGCAAACACTGCTTCTCGAGTCGCGTGGACAGTTACAAAGTGATTTCCGTGGCATTCGAAATGCAGCCTCCAACGCTGATGGAATTTCACTGCGCCCTGATTGCACCGCACTGCAGTGAAATAGGTTCAATTTGATTATCTGGCTATTCCATTTCGCCTATATTTACAACCTGCCTGACCTCTGGGGGAAGGGGAGGACAGGCAGCCAATCACGCCAGAGACATTTCAAAAGGTCAAAGCAATACAGCGTTTACCACTATAATTCACAGGCTCTACAATTCGGAGACTGTGCTCTCATGACAAAAATTGGCAGAAGAACATAGTTAATGTGAAATATTTGTCCATTCCCAGAGCAAACACGGAAAGTGGAGAATGTTTTAAAAATTCGACCCTTTCTCCTTTTGGCACCTGGTGATGTGCAACTGCATAAAAGCAGCACACGGGCAACACTGCATTTTTTAAAAGTTACCTTGGCTGGTGCCAAAAGGTTTGTGTTGGAGTGGCCACCTGGGAGCTGCCCCCCTCGTACGCAGCCTCAGCTCCGGTGTTAACATTTTTACAGCCCCTCGGGGATGCTTTTGAGCTTGCTGCCACCGCTGGTCCCAGATGGGTGTTCCCCTCTGCACCTCGTCCCTGCCGTCCCCGGTCAGCAGCGAGACCTCGCCGTCCCTCCTACATTGCATCCGCGGCTCGGGGGGCTCAGGGGCAGAAAGAGCTTTGCAGATTTTATTTAAGGTTGACATGCAGTCCACCCATTCTGAAGTACAGATTCACTAAGGTCATAAACAACCACCACCCGTTCCAACTGGTTAAGCTAATAAAATCATGTGATGAGTCCAACGCATTCTTTTAAAAATCTTGTATGCTTAAAAGGCCCCAAAAGTCAGGAGGGAAGAAAAGCAGCTTCGGGCTCATCCATGCCAGTGCAGATACCCAGTTCTGATTTTTCCATCCCTCCTAAGCCCAGGTCCCAGGTCTGCGTGGCCACACAATCTTTAAATACTATTTAGTCTTAAATCTCCACTGAAGTTAGGCTTGCCAGAGATCCTGGGGCCAGAGGCGCTGTGAGTTACAACAGTTTCATTTTGAAAACTGCACTGGTTTTTGTTTGTTTTAAAGTGAATACTTTGTATGACATCTCCTGAGAACTCCCGTCTATCATCTTACATGTTATTGGATTAATACAGTAGAGAGCAGAGTCTGAAGGGCAGCTGTAAGACCTACTTCTTAGCATCTTTTATCTTTGCAGGGAAGATCTATTTGAAAGGCAGCCTAACAGAGCAGACCTGCTTGAAATAAGGTCCTGCATCAGCTCCATGAGTCAGCACAGATCGGAAATACGAAGTGGTTCTTATAGGGAGGCATTTCATTTAGACGCTCCATCAACTTCAAAAAGATCACTTGGGGCTCATGCTGCCTCTCCCCACAGCTGCCATGAGCTCCTGGTCCTCTTCTTTGTCTCTAACAGAGGTCTCTGGTGACACCCTGCCGCTGCGCAGTGCCGAGAAGATGAGGTTTCTGTCTGGGCCAGGGGCAACCACTGGCTTGACTAGTGCTGCTCGGACTGTTTCAGGCAGAAAATACTTTGTTCACGTCGCTCCCGCCGCTCCAGTCAGCAACACATGGCACCACCACCTTCCGCCCACTCTTAGCAGGGGTATTTGATGAGACACCAAAATAATAGCAGCTTGCAGGCAGGGGAAGAAGAGGAAATAATGTGTGCCATTGAACACGATAAGCCAAAAGAGCAAGGAAGAAAAAAGGAGTGTGGCAGAGACACAGACCAGGCTTCTGAAGCATGTTCAAGTCTCACACACAGAGCATCTTCCCTGCATCCCAGCTCAGGCTCACAGAAGGAGGTACCCAGCTTGGGCCGAGGAGCAGCTATCTGGTTAGAAGGTGGCTGAAAGCAACTTTGGCTCACACACTGGGCTTAAAATGAGCTTTGTACCAGAGGAGGCAAATACTGGTTTAACGTCGCAGCACCTGGCACCAGCTGGGTGTGCTGCAGGACCAGGGTGTGGGACACGGTTAAGTGAGGTGCTTGGGGGTGTTTCAGCCAACCTAAACCATTGGTGCAGGTTTGAGTTTTTTTCATACATGGAAAAGGCTACAATTTGCCTTCACTTTTAGTTCTTTTTAACCATTCTTGTTTTTCCCCATCTCCTTCCATTTCTTTTTCCTCACTCTTCATTTTGTGTTTCCCATCCTTCAGCAAGAATCACTCACCTCTCCTCACCCCTTTCCTGAAGCATCTCAGTATTTATAACTATAAACAGTTCAGGCTGTCCAAAATTCTTTAATACAAGACCATTTTCCAGCGGATTAGAAAACCATCAAAAGCTGAAAACTTCGGCAAGGATTTACCATGTGGGATTTCTGCTTTGGTTTGTAATCTTGGAGAGGAGCTGTCACAAAAGCTGCCCAGAGAATCCTCAGAAAGAGCTCAGGGGAAGACCCTGAGGTGACAGACCCTTTGTTAGGGAGCATTAGCACATCTATTGTTTGAGGCAGAAATTTAGAAACCTGCTGAGAGATCACCCTCATGTTAGTGATGGGCCTTTGCCATCTCCACGCAGCCTGACCAAATTTGGCCAATTTTTGAGTCTCTGAAAACTCTCAGACTGCACACAAGCAATAAACGCCGGCTGGAGTTTGTCAGCTAAAATATCTCCGCGCTGAATGTGCTCCAGCTGAGGGGCAGCGAGGATCTCACTGAGCTTCCCACACCTCCCCTCGTGGGGCACGAGCAGTGGGGAGCAAAGGCTGGGGTGCCAGCCCCGGGACGGGGGACCGAGGGCAGGGGAGGCAGCAATGCCACAGAGGAGCACTGGGGATGAAACTGTGTGCTCAGGAGCATCTTCATTCGTCAGTTGTGTTTCTTGGTGCCTGGGGCGAATGGTTGATTGTACAAAAAAGACATTACCGTACAGTTAGTAAGACTGGATTTGTCAGTAAGGGGCCAAATTAAAGTTGTTTTAGTAATCTTAATTCTCGAGTTCCTTTTCCTGTAGTGCTCAACAACCCTACCCAAAGCTGTGTGGGTAGACAAAATAAAGATTCCCACCGTAACTGGGCCACTAGAGAACTTAATATTCACTGTATTTAAAGTATGCAAAAATTAAGGCTTCTGTGAGAAACATGCTCATGGCATCAAAAATGTCAGAGGTGTGTCTCTATTGTTCGTCAAAATAATTGTTTAATTATTTATAACTCCACACTGCATTGCCGAGATTTACACACCTGTTCAAATAACAGAATCGCTTAAAAGCGCAAGAAGATGTCTTTATAGAAAAAAGCTTGTGTAATTGGCATAACCTCATCTTGGCTGGGCTCTATCATAGATTGTCCATAACATTAAATTACAGGGATAGAGAGTTAGAAGGAGATAAGGCCAGCAGGCTAAGGCTGGGGGTGGGGAATGCCGAGAAGCGTGAGAGACAGCATCTGCAGAGGCGAGCTTCTCCCTGCCAGCAGGCTGGGAACCGGGCTCAGCAAAAACCTTTGTAAAAGTGAAGCAAGGGGTAAAAATAGCAAGGCGAAAAAAAAAAAAAAGAAGAAAAGAAAACAAAAATACCCACACCAGGAAACGAATGTATCTCCAATGCAGGATGAGAGAGTAACTCAGGAAATGTTTCTGCAGATAAGACAGCTCAGTAAAAAACCCCAATCCCTCCACCCCGACCCATGCACTGATCATGGGAGGATCGCGTTTACCCTGCCGTCAGCCGCCGCTAAACAAGGTGAAGGAAGGGCGCTGTGTTGCTTTTACAGCTCACAGAGACCACGGCTGCAGCAGAAACTGGCCTGCAAAAAAGGGTCAAAACGCACAAAACTCTGCCAAACGCATCCTCTGAAGTGTTGGGATTGAGCGGAGCCAGGGGAAGGTGTCTGGGGAGCGGCTGGTTGAGGTGAAGCCACAGCATCCAGGTGCCAGGCGGCAGCCGGGAGCCGGCTGGGACAGGTAAAGAAATGCCCGAAAGCAACATGAAGAAATGTTACACAATTAACAAAAGGTTACTTATAGAAAGCCTACACAGGAAAAAAAATATCCTGTTGTGCTTCTTGCTAGCAAACCTCCTTTCCTAATTTGTTTTTATTAAATTACAACAATGAGCAGAACGAAAAGCTTTAAGAAGAAAGAGGAGGAACCTCTAACCCAGCGCAGAGTCCTCTAGGCCGTTTACAGCCCTCCAACAACTACAGCTACACAGCCTTGGCATTCCTGATCTTTTGCAACGAACTGGGCATTGAAACAAGATTTTCCATGTTTGCTTTCTTCACATTACAAAAATTAGAAAGGAACAAAAAATTACAGGCTGCACCTAAACACACAGACCCAGAGGGACATTCCTGAATGTCCGCCCTGTGTATAACCCCAGGCTGGCATGTTTAACTCTAGCTGGAAACACCAGTCACACCGATGGCCATCATGAAGCTTTCCTGCCACAGCTGTAACTCCAGCAGCAGGTCGGTGAAGAGCCACGGATGCACTACAGGAGCCCTGTGGTCCAAATGAGCAGTCAGTGCCACCATCCTTCAGACACACCATCATCCTTGGCTTAGGGTCCCTGGAGCATTATCCTGCTGGAAACAGAGTCAGAATCACACAGAATCAAAGAAGGGCTGAGGTTGGAAGGGACCTCTGGAAGGGATACCTGGTCCACCCCCCTGCTCAAGCAGGGGCACCTAGAGCAGGCTGCCCAGGATGTCCAGATGGCTTATGAATATCTCCAAGGATGGAGGCTCCATCACCTCCCTGGGCAACCTGTGGCAGTACTCTGTCACCCTCACAGTGAAAAAGTGTTTCCTGATGTTCAGAGGGAACCTCCTGTATTTCAGTCTGTGCCCATTGTCTCTGGTCCTGCCACTGGGCACCACTGAAAAGACCACGGCTCTGTCCTCTTTGCACCCTCCCTTCATGTATTTATGTACATTGATAAGATCCCCCCTGAGCCTTCTCTTCTCCAGGCTGAACACTCTCAGCTCTCTCAGTCTTTCCTCATGGGAGAGATGCTCCAGTCCCTTAATCATCTTTGGGGCCCTTCATTGGCCTGGGAGGGGGGGGCGCCCGGCCCAGCCTTCCCGGGGCCCGTGCTCCGGTCGAAGCCCCCTCCCTCAGAGAGCAAAGGTGTGGAAGTGTGGGAGCCCCTCAGCACAGGAAGGACATGGACCTGTTGGAGCGGGTCCAGAGGAGGGCCATGAAGATGACCAGCGGGCTGGAGAGAGGTAGGGTTGTCCAGCC
>VYZM01008256.1:7540-128289 GCA_013398915.1 Dromas ardeola | reverse complement strand
AGCAACCTGGTCTAGTGGGAGGTGTCCCTGCCTGGGGCAGGGGGGTTGGAACTAGATGATCTTTAAGGTCCCTTCCAACTCTAACCGTTCTATGAGTCTATGAGTCTGGCCCAGAACTGGGCACAACACTCCAGGTGTGGCCTCACCAGTGCTGAGTAGAGGGTAAGGATCACCTTTCTCGGCCTGCTGGCAATGCTTTGTCTTATGCAGCCCAGGACACCATTGTCTTTGTCACAAGAGCACGTTGCTAGCTCATGTTCAACTGGGTGATCACCAGGACCCTCAGGTCCTTTTCCGCCAAGCTCCTTTCCAGCTGGATGGTCCCCAGCATATACTGATTTTGCACTTCTCCTTGTTGAACTTCATGACACCCCAGGCTGGCTTGAACTGAACCTGTAGCTTTGCATAACCTGACCTGAGGACCCGAATCTGGCATTCCCCCTCTCCACCTGCTAGTCCTCAGAAACACAATCTAGGAGGCTTGCTCTATACACAGTTCAGACCCTACAGAAAACACATCAGTGTTTGAAAGTCCCCTTTCCCTCCAAGTAAGCACTTCGTGGCAGCATCAGAACTGCTGGTACCTCCCCCCTCTTTCATCCAGCTTTGCCATCAGAGCACTCATGCAGCACGGATGAGACCAGTGTTCAGCTCCTTGCCTGGCTCAAAAAGTACCAGAGGCCACCACGCTGTGGACGCTCTCCACTCGCTAGTCGTGATGGCCACAGATGCAGGGACAGTGCTCATCCTCTAGCACAGGCCACACAGCCCAGCATCTCTGCTTGATCCTTGTCTCTCCTCAAGATAATGACGGGGCTCTTCCTCTAGGGTTGGAGCCCCTTGACAAGAGTGCACAACCACACCACTGGCCTGGGACAGACCAGAGCTCAGGGGAGAAACAGAAATTCCAGGATGGGGGGAATTATAATTCAAACCCCACTTCTTCAACTGGTGCTACTCCTAGCAGGAGCGTGGTGCTGGAGCCATCCTGTCATTCTCTGACCAGGTCTGGAAAGAAAAGCCTTTTCTCTCAGTCCATCCTCGGTGACTGCTTCAGGAGAAAGTCCAGGCAATGATCCCCCCAAATGGCAGGACCCATGTCTCTAAGCAGTACACCTCCTGGGTGCCAGGTCATGCATCCCCTCTTGAATTATTCTTTCCTATGGGGACCACACGCCCATCATAGGGCAAGCAGAGATGAACAAGGGCTTTACATTACAGATGGCTAGAGACCGGGTGCAACAACTTTTTCAGCACTTAGGCTTTAGGTTCTTGCAAAGAAGCAGCAGCAGAAGAGAATAAAACCCAACCTGCCAGGGTTTCCTCGGTGGCTGGCAGGCAGTGGGCTTCCAGCCTCCTCCCTTCCCATCACAGGTTTATTGACTACTGGAATCGTGGCTGTACCCACGGCCAAAACAAAATGAACATTCGTGCCCAAATTGTTAACAGATGTTGGGAACAGCTCAGAAAATACATAAAGCCCTAAATTGGTCTTTCACTGAGAGATTAATATTATAATGTCATCCTGGCGCAGTGCCGCTCACAGTAATCTGCCAAGCCAAAAAAAGTAATTAACAAAGTTAAGACTGTGCTGTAAGTCCAAATAAGGGAAGAGGAAAATGGAAGTTTATCTTAAGCTATCCTTAGCTCACCTTACTGTGTCTAGACGTGGCAGGTTGTCAGAGAACTGTCTAAGCGCCTTGGGAGTGGGTATGCAGCAGACCAAGTTCTTCAGCTCCCAGCCGAGCAAGACGTGACTGGTGCCTGCAGACTGGAGCTCACTGGGAACCTCGGCAAAGCACAGTCGGATTTTAAGCCTGCATTTTTCGGTCTTCTGATGTATTGAGGCACAGGGTGAATTTGGAAACAAAGCCAACATAACAAGTCTGATGCGGAAAGGTGTGAGACTTTCGCTGCTCTCTCACTGCCTCTTCTGGCATTTCAGAAGGGTCTGAAGAACGTCTTGCTAGAGAGACCTCCACAGGGCGTCCTGCCACCCGTTAGCTGTTATAAAAGGAAGACAGTTAAGTGTCAGCATAAGGGCAATACAAACCACACGAAATTTTGCATTGGCTATGATCTCACACTGCAAACCCTCTACACGTACACAAGAACCACCCTCAAGGAAGGAAGATCACATTGGATGAGAGGGGGAAAGATGGGTTGTGGATCCAACAATTTTGATAGGAAACGAACACATCCAAAGAAAAGGGCTACTAACACTGAACTATTCACCCTACTGCTTAGCTAAGAAGAGTTTAGTCTTCTCCTGTGTTCTGGTGCTCTTTGAAACTACATTGGTGCAAAAAAGTTTGCTTGAAACACTGGGTTTTAAAGAAAGGCTTTGACATGTTTTGCCTTAGAAATTAATACCTAAGATGCAGCAACAGAAGGAGATCAAGGTAGACAAGTGTTGTTTACAAAGAAAGAAAAAGGCAAAAGCCAAATGGAGCTGGGAAGGGTCAATAAGTGTGAGTGGAGAGGGAAGCAGACGATAACAATTACATCGTCATTTTGCTCTTATGCCGGTACTGTATTTTGAAAACACAGAGTTTTTCTGTTCCCTGTGGCATAACCCACAAAGTCGCAGACTTGCTGTGCCAAAAGCCTTCACGTTTAACGTGCTGTATATTTATATCATTAAAGAAATAAGAGGCCACTTCATTCATGGTATTTAAGTCTATATATTTCAAGATCTAAACAGGTTATGAGTGACAAGGCTTAGTAAGGTTATTCCATAATTACCTACATGAAATCCCTCTAAAGCTTCTGAATGACTGACTGGCTGCTGCTACAGACACATACTGGCATAGCCAGACCGCTCAGTACAGCAAATTCTCCCTCCTGCAAGTCTCCGTATTTGCACGCATCCTTACGCTCACCCCATCCCTACCTGAGATCAAAGATGCCGCCAGTCCTGGTTCACAGCACGGCAAGAGCTGAAACTGGAAGTGACATGTTTAGAGAGTGGTCATTTAGCACTAACTCAGGCTTCATGAGTTTCCACTCCCCTTGATATTAAACAGGTGTTAAACAGTAGGCAACTTTATAACTTTCTTTTTACTGGAAACTGTCTTGAAAGCAACAAAAACCTCACAGAGGAGTTTTTGTGAAATGTCAGAAGGAAACATCTGTTATTCAAAAACCTAATAGGAGGAAAGCACTCCAGTTAGAAATTTCTCTTTTGCACATTTTTCCCATGCTGGGAAGTGCTCCTCTGGGACTCTCACTCTCGCCTGCCTGCAGCTTTGCTGGTAGAAGATTTGCTTGCTGTAGGATGAGAGCTGCTGGTGACTCAGTTAGTACCCAAGCCACCAGAGAGCAGCTGGGGTGAGGCAGCTCAGCATCACACAACCCTTTCCAGGCATGTGAGGCCATACAACAGCTTAGCACCTTTTTGCCTCTTTAATTTCCTGCACTTCCAGCAAAACTTGACTTTTAAGCACTGACAGTGTTCACCAAATTGTGTTGCTTAGCAGAAAAAAAGATGATTTCAGGACCTGTCCTTTAATTGAAGTTTACTGAGGACATCAAAGAGGACGCCAGGAAATAACAGGTAGGAACAAATGATGAGCACTTACAATATAGACAGATTCATCATATTCCTGCTCTCAGCATCCACTATTGACCATCAGCCATGGGCAACTCACACAGGGATTATCCTAAGGGATAAATCTGAGATGGCTCCTGGAAAGCTGACGTTTCAGTTGCCGGGGCAGCCAGCCCTGGCTGCTCTGCTGTGCCTCAGGGAGGGAAAATGATACTTCCCAGAGCATCATGCAACTGGTGTTTCAGCCTCCCCTGACATCGTCTCCTTTGCTGCCCCAACTTCAGGCACAAGGGTGCTGTGGGTCCCCAGTTTCTCACAACCTCAGAAACTCTGGACAAGAGCAGTTCAGTGGCGATGCAGTCAGTCCTAGAGAGAGCAAGGGGATTGCTTTTCTATCTAGACCGGGGCTCAGGGTATGGCTTGAGTCTGATGACACCTCGATATTATTCATATGCAAAACCAGGAGATCTGAAGCAGATCAGCAAGACAAGACATACTCATATTCTTGTTTCTACAGTCATTTCTTTATTCTTCAACTCAGCCTGAGAGCAACAGGGGCTGGTATGCTCCCACGTAAGGGGAGAGAGGTTACCAAGAGGAACCATAAAGTTTTTCCTCTCTGTCCCATGAGCAGGTGATGGCCAAAGCAGAAAACAAAGCTGGTCCTGGGGGATACTTCTTAGCTCCATTTGGTTTAGGGCAAACTCTCTGAGCCAAAGACACTGGTTGTTTACTATTGCATTGTCAGCTTTAAACTGCTCAGTGTGACTGTTTTGGGTAGAATAAATAGCTTTTGTTTCACTCCTCCGCTGTCTTTTGCTCCTGCATGTACTGGTTTATTGGATTAAAACACACAGATTAAGGGGATAAGCTAATCAACAAACAGGCATTGAACTCCGCAAGGCTGGAGCAGATGGCGGTGCAGTGCACACTGACAGCTCAGCCTTGACACCTGGGACCATCGGTCCTCCCAGTGCACACCACTGTCGGTGTAGAGGTGGGTTTGCTTTAGCCATCGCTGGGGCATCACATTCATGGGTGAGCATCACTGCATGCACCCAGATGAGAAGTCACATCCACATCCTATTCCCCTGGACTCACCTTCTTGTAGGTTTGTGTGGTCCCGTTTGGTCTGTGTCTGCACTTGTGTTGAGATCTCCTGGCGTAATTTTAGACCCCGACCAAGTACTTGCAATGTCTGTCCTGGCAAAAGCCTCAGGCGAACTCAGCCCAGGGCCTGTGACACAAAAACCTATAAATAGGACATGCAGGCATTTGTTAGTCACACATTTTCATGGGGCCCTATTTAGCCAACAACAGACGACTGGCACAGGACGGAGCTTACGTATGAGGCAAACCCTTACCAGGCATCCCTGCACTGACTTACTCAGGCATGAAGACCATGTGGGCTACTGGCAGGATCAGGGGTGCTGGCTGACACTCTTTTTTACAACCTCCCAACCTTTAAACACCCCTCCGCCCCCCAAAAAAAAAACCAAACCAAAACCCCAACTTGTTTTTTTTTTTGGTAAGGGAAAGAGTGACACACATATACACATAGGCACTTTCTTGTCCAGGCGTGGGCTCAGCCAGATGCAGTCTTTTTGCTTTATTCTCTGAGTAATCGGAGACACCACACTTGAATTGTCTCAGCTCTTCTCACGGGCTGTTTGTTGCTGTGTTACATCCCCACAGTGTTTGCTATAAGTTAGGCTCCTAAAAGGCTTAGTGTGAAGTCCCTTTTAAGAAAGTTATTTGACATTCATCTGCTGCTCTGTTCCAGGGAATGTTACCTTGAATAGGCTGTAAAGTTATGATGTAAATACATGGAGCTTTACATTACAGAGCTAACTCAGCCCTGTATGGGGACCCACCACTGAGCCTGCAGGGAAAACCCAGCAAACGCCTCTGCAACCCTCCTGCAAAGCGCTCTGTCCTCCCTGGTAGAAGCAAGACTGCTTTTTTGGCAGACTGTCAAACCCCATGCCTCATACCTCACAGCTAGTGCAGTGCCACAGCCACCTCCTTGCTGCAAGATGCACCGTCACAGCCATCCTGACTACCTTTTCACGTGGCCATTGCAGTCACCCTCTCCTCCCCTCCCCGCCATCTGCTCTTTCACAGTCCTATTTCCCATGTCGTCCCCTGAACCTCTATGGTTAATGATGCCATTGCACGTCCATCCATAATCTGTCTGCATGCTGGTCATAAAAGAAGCACTTCTGATGCAGAGCCATCAGCTCACAAGGCAGGCAGCAGCTCAAGCACAGTGGATTAACTTCATGAGTTACAAAATAAGAATAACCATCCCATTTTCATTATTTTTCTAAAAATTCAGAGGGGAGCAGGAAACCTGACCTCCATAATTGCCTTCGCCTCTAAGGCAGAAATCATATGAAATAAAAAGGAGCCAGCTTCTCACCCAAAGGCACAATTTTAACCTCCTATGAACACGTGAAGGTGATGCAATTGCCCATATTTTATCTGCAAAGGTTGTACTGTGCTGAGACCGTACAGGCTGACCCAGATGGGTACAGGTTCTAAAAGCAAATAAAGTGTCCTGAAACACTATTTCAGCACGCGTTCCTCTTAGAAATATGGCCAAACAAAAAAGCTAGGTGCACCGATGGACAACTGCTTCAGCTCTAAGGAAAGTCAAGACTGCATTTTCCAGAGCCACAGCCACTGACTGCTGCACAAACTTAGAACCCCCAACCCATTCCTACCTGTGCTGTGCGAGCCACTTTCTCCAGCCTCTGTCCCATTTTTTCTCCTATCAATTGCCTTGATTTTGTGGACTGAAACATATGGACACTTACTGCAGGATCCTTTTCCCCTCCAAAAACCCCAAGCCTTGAGCGAAGTCACGAGCTTTGTGTGAATGGCTTAACCTTCACTAATTAGGAGCCCTCTTTTTAAGGATATATTTTTTAGGCTATACTGACATCTGCAGGTGCACCATAATGGATTTGGGAAATTAGACATGCTATGGTTGAAAAATCAGCCTCCAGGTTTGCAAAGAAAATGATGATTGCGCTGCTCTGTCTGAAGGGAGTAGAGAGCAGTGGAAGCTCCCACGAGAGGGTGCTGTACATGTCAATGGCCAAGCTCTGCTACCAAACCCATGCTGATGCTGTAAGAGCAGACTTAATTACTCCTTGCTCATGAAATTGTTCTCAGGCCAGTAAATCACATCCGGCCAATGCAGAAAAGTCCCTGCAAGCTGCAGCTCCTCAGGATTAGCAGAGTGTTGGATTTCAGTATATTTTTGCTGGTATTCAATCCTATGTTGACCAATGTTGGCCTTAATTTATTGTTAAACTAAAGCCAGTTAAATTTACATTTGGAAAAATGAAGAAGATTTTAGGTAGAATGTGGGTGAAATTAACTTAGGTCATTGTTACTTGAACTTGGAAACACCCACCGAAATTTTATTCAGAATATAATATGCTTTACAAATGTTCCCAATTTTCTACAGTTCTGCTCTTAGTGAAGAAGTATTACATTCCTGCTTGCTTGCAAAACTGCGGCAAGATGTCATGTGTTCTTCAAAATCAAGAGGGATTCAGAGTCTCTTGTCTTTAATGAAGCTGTACACAAAATACCCCTGAGACATGTAACCTGAAGCAGTTGAAAGGTAGAGTGAAGCCCGGGTGCCAAGACAGGCGGGCATTTCTGCAGCCTACGGCATGCCTGGAAGTTACAGAACTGAAAGAAATTGGCTGAAGCTTAACTGCCCATGTCAGTAGTATAGTGTAACAGTTTTGCAAAGGTGAGTTGTTCTTAGATAATTTCTTCATAAAGTAAGCACACACGTAGAATTATCCTCATTTTATTCCTAAAGATTTTTCTGGCTTCTAAAAGTATTTTATTACCAATGCAAGGCTTTCTGCTTTATCTCATCCTCAAAGTGTTTCAAGATATGAGGACTTGGACAGCCATTGAGTTACTTCTACGTATTCTTGAAGTATTAAAAAAAAAATAAATCCATGAAAACAACACACAGTCCTTTTAGTTTAAACAGAGAAACTTCCAGTATCCAAGCTGTGATTCATTTGTCTCACATGCGATTAAAATTCAGGCTCTTTGCCCACTGCCTAATGGGCCTCAACAGACACCCAGGCACACCTGGGCGCAGGAGCCCCAGAGGAGGGGGCTGCAGGGAGACAATCTGCGCCTTCTCCCCTGCAAACTGTCCGTGCTCAGGACCTGCCTTGCTGAGCCCGCTGGACACCTTGCAACAGAGGCAGCAGGGACCGATCCTGGAAGCTGTTACAATTTAAAATGAGATTGTCATGGATTAGCATCCAGTTATAAGAGGAATTACGTGCCATGCAAATGAACCCCGTCAGCCGACACACGGAACAGCAGGAGACATCTGGGGATTAAGATACCCCTCTCTCACATCAAAGGCCAGATTCTGCTCACTTTGTCTTTCCAGATACTCCCACTTAAGTCAAAGAAGCTACTGGAGCAAGTATAGAGAAGGGAGTCGGACTGTGGGTGTGCTAACATTAGAAGATCTTTCGCCCTCCCCAACCAAGACACTAGACCCCATTGTTGTCTCAGTGAGGGTGCTTGTGCAGAGCTGCCTTCGGCTGCGCTGCTGCTGAGACCTGATTGATCTGGAGGGTGCATGGAGCAGACAAGGTACCGTCTCCCCTGTGAGCAGAACAGGGAAGGACTCAGGCAGCCTCCTCTTGTGCTGGGGGCTAAGTGCCCCAGTCACAGTGTACAAGCAGAGGCAAGTCGGCTAACATGGTTATCCTCTGCACTGTGCCTGGAAGGAGCACCCCAGAGTCGGACTGATGCCTTGGAACAGCTCTCAAAAAATTGCTGCAGAGCTTAAAAATGACCCCAGTGTACATCGGTGCAGAGTGCTGGCTGGCTACGGATCAGGAGTGTGCAAGCATGAGCAACGAACGCCTACCAACACCATGCTGTCCGTACACATCTCTCAGGGCTAGATTCACAAAAAAGGGATTTCAAGACTTTAACTGTCAACTAGCACCCATCACCTTGAGAGGCATGCCTGAGCTCTCTGCGGACTGTATGACTGCAGGGAGTCAAGCACCTGTGAATAAGGAGTGGTAAAAACCAAGCTGCAGGGTGAGGAGCTACCCTGCGCAGCAATTTGGAAACACTCAGGACGTGTTTGTCTTGTGCACCTCTGTGCGTACCAAGAATAAGATATGGAAATCCTGCGGTAAGAACAGTGCCTTATCTCCATCTGAGATTCACAGCCTTGGAGCTACACCACATGAACTACCTCACCTGGGGAAAATCTGGTCCTTCTGACTTATCCGTGCTGTGAGATTTCAAACATCTTGTAGAGAAGATGGAGTCTGAAACAGCTTGAATATCAACATACCTTCATCGCCTTCTCTCAGTTTATATCAAGCATCCAGACAGACAGACATCTCGCCCTAAGCGTGAGCTGTGGAGCAGCACAGCAGCCTACAGGACATGTCCCAGAAGTCCTCAGCAGTACAGCATCTCCCAGGAGCTCATCACTTGGCCATAACTTTGCTGTGTGGATGCTCACATGCTCGTGGTCAAATTCAACAATACAACAAGCACACCCCCAAACCAAGCAAACTAGCCATGAACCCATCATTTCTGTCATAGCTTTATATATCTAGAGAGAAAACAAATCTCTCCATCTCTTCGTTTCCACATGAGAAGCCCTGGGACAGGTAAGCCCTGCAGTATACCTGCCATACATGGCGTGCAGAACAGCTGACAGCTGTGAAGACGAGACAGCCATAAAACAGATGAGTAGGAGAGGATGAGTCCAGTTCTTATACTGCCATCCCAGCAATAGTAAAGACCTTGGAAAGCGATCTACAGGAAAAGGACACAAGGGACAAATACTTAGTTCTCTGTATCGATAGGGTTGTAGTACCAACCACCTAATAGATGGAAGTAAGGTCATAAAAGCCATGGCTATAAAAGCCAGGGTGAGCCTCCCTCTTCTTCTGTTATGACGATTGGACACTTAATAAAACAGGAAAAAATCACTGCGTGCACCCACTGAAGTCCCTGTGCTGAGGACCTTGCTCACTTGCTGACGTGACACAGCTTTAGTTCAGCAAAGAGCAACGTGAGAGCAGATAAAATCCTAATTCAAGCCCTACTTGCTGAAAGTGATGAGGACAGGAGAAAGGAAAAAAAACCTGATTCAAGACCCAGAATATATGTTTTGGTTTGTGTTTTGTGATGGTCTAAATCTGAAGTCTGATCTGAGAGCTTCTGAAATGCAAGGCATTCAAATTCAGGTCCAGACTTCATATTGGAATCCATTCCAAGTAAAACCAAAAAGGATGTAGTCTTCTGCTGTCTAAAGATTAGACACCTTTATCTGCCAGAATGTCTGTTACCAAGCATGAGTTTAGCACAATTAAAAAAAAAAAAAAAGAAAAAAGAAAGAAAAGGGGGCAGTGGACTGCATTTCTCTGATTTTTAAGCAGTGATCAAATAGTCCATAACTGAAAATGCACCTCTAAGGAAGTAAGACACTAGCCCAGCTCTGAAACTGGTAGTTTTCCAAACTATTAAAAAAACATGTAACACATTGTCAAAACAAGCCACAGGTAAACAAGCATACAACAGGTGAAAAATGTGACTGCACGGGGTGTGATGACAGTTCTGTTTGCACAATACATTAATTTCAAGGTACTTGAACATCTGTTATATATTTAGTTCCTTTCTGCTAAAGACAATAAAGCAAGTGAGCATCACTTACACCTAAGAGACCATATGTTTGTGAGATGCTAGGAGGTGCACTCAGCAGAGAAAGAAATGCTTTCACTTCAGGGGAGAGCAAAGCAGACGGAATTTCTTCTTTGTGCAAACTGCTCTTTATTATCATAAAGTTATTAATGCAAGTGATTTAACGTCATGTACACAGAATACAGCACCTGGGCTAAAAGCCTCCTCTTCCTTGCTCCCAAGACATTAAACAAGAGTCCTACTTTGGCTTTTGTGGACAAATGAAGTATAGAAAGGGAAGTTAAAAATGGCTGCTTTCTTCTATCCTTTTTCCTCCATCCTCTCCTAAATTGTCAGGAGGAGAAATTGGAAATGAAAAGGTAGCTCCCGGGCAGGTTGCTGCTACTAAGGAGAAGCTCGAAGCTCCCAGGTGCTTTGCTTAAATCCTCATCTGGAGACAGAAAAGGAATAGGCTACTTTGTTTTAAAAAAATCCTGTTTACAGTGTTCCCATTTCCAGAAACATAATGATGGCTGCTTTTGCTCCCACTATTTGAGGTACGTTCTCATGTTTTGAGGAAGCAACAGACTGAAGAAAGTGGTGACTCCACTTTATTCGGCACGTGTGAGCTTGTACTGGCAGTACCATGTCCAGTTTTGTACTCTCAAGTACAAGATAGACATTGATATGCTGGATTGTGCCCAACCAAGATGGTTGGAGCCTGGTGCACATGATGCACCAGGAGAGGCTGAGAGGGCTGCGCTTGCCCAGCCTGGTGAGGGACAGCTGCCAGGGCTCCTACAACTGCCGAGTGGGAGGAAATAGGGAAAATGGAGCCAGACTCTTCTTGGTGGTGCACAGCAGGAGGCAACGGATGAGAAATTCCAGTTAGCTAGTAAGCTGGAAGTTACCTGCTGAGTCAGGTCTGGGTGAAATCTGCTGCCTTCTAATCTACGTCATTCTGTGATTCTACAATTAGGTACTCTAAAATTGGGTACTCCTACACGGAGGAACAATCCACCTTCTTCACACTTCAGGTTTTGATGGGAAAGGCAAAGAAAGGGAGAGAAACCATAGGAACAAGAAGATGAATTTTTATTTGACTACATGGCTTCCAGGACAATTCAGCTAGAAGGGCCCAAATAAAGAAACTCCCCCACTTGTAACTGCAGCAATGTGTGCTCAAATAGTGAATGTGTCCACTCTTCATTGACCACTGCACATCTGAGCCCATCAGGCCTCAGCCTGGAGAGAGCTTATAAATGTATAAATTAAATTTATCTGTGTGCACTAACTGGCCAAATGATTTGGTATTAATGTAGGTGCAACAGTAGAGTTTCAGAGGACTTTCACTGCAGCTGAGGAGGCTGGTCGAGTCATAACAGCAAAATATTACTAACTGTGAAGATCCCCAGACTGCTTGCTGAAAGGGTTTTGAAGTGTCTAGAAAAACAAATAAGATGATGCTTTTCTTTTCCAAGTCTAAGGAATTCAGGTGCTACACCACAAATCATGGCTGTGCTACAAAGACAGAAAAATTATCTCTGAAAGACATTGAGAGGGGACTGTGTTTATATGTGTATACTGAAGTACAGAAAGGCAAGTGTTATGGTGTAACTTTGCAAAATAAGTATGTGTAATGCTAACAAAGGGAAATTCTGTATGAAAAAAGTCAATGGATTTACTGCTCGAATGGGTTTTGTTTAAAAGTGAAGCATTGGTATTCCAAATAGTACTTAAAGTGGTTTTTTTTAATGTATGAAATGTTTTTTTATTAAGGAGCCATACAGTTTTATCTCGTTGATGTTAGTGACACCTTCGGTTAATAACTAAGATCCAGGTAATGTTTTCTGGGAGGACAGAATTGAAGTCTGCGTTTCAGGAAAGGGTTAAACAGACATCTCCAGCAAAGGAGAGCTGGATGGTTACACATTAAGCAAACCTGCCAGTGTTTTAGGACTGGCGATTTAAGGGTGTCCTTTTAGCATCCCCAGGCCACTGGGGACAAGAATCGGTCAGGCCTGGGAGCCATTTCTCTAGGCCAAGGGGCTGGTCCCTGCCCGGGCTCCTCGCTTTCCCCTGTACCAGTGCTCCCAGCACGGCAGTGCTGGTGGCAGGGGGAGAAGCCCTGGTGGGACACATGGCCAACAGGCTGCAACACATTTCCTCGACCTGGGGCGTTTGGTGGGGAGCAACTGAGCTGTATGAACTCCCCAGTGGAAAGCCGGTGCTGTGCCCTCTCGCTCTCCTGCCGCCTCCTCCTCAGGGCCTCCAGCAGCCCCGAGCCCCCAGAGCCCTCTGCCTGCTACTGATTTATTTCTCTTGTAAAGATGAGCCCGGAGCGTTTTGCCTTTCATCCCTTCCTGCGCCCTCGAGGGAGGAGGTAATGGAAGACCTGGCAGGAGGCGCACATGCTCATCAGCCCCGGGGTCCCCCCACCGCCTTTGGAGAACTCCCCGGCAGGAGGCTCCGGCCCCCGGGGGGGACCACACCGGCATCAATAAACATTTACCAGCGCTGCCGTCATTAATCCATATGCTTTTTTAAATAAAGAACATGAACCTAAATAAAGCCAGGGATAGCATATATATAAAAATAGCAGGAAACACTGGAGACTTGGAGTGGCATCTTTCCTATACTGGTGGGTTTCCTTCTGCATAAACACAACAATAAATAACAAGTGCTTCAACCGACAGCTATAAATAGCATCTCGTGCGCACACTCAGATGATTTACATGCTTGGCCCGGAGTGATTGGGCTGGAATGAGTTGCAGCCTGTTCCTCTTCCTACATGGCAGGAGTTCTCCCATTACCTAAGCTTCATTGTTTTTACACTTTTTATTCCAGGGCTTCACGCATGGCTTGTTTGCTGCTCAGTTCCTTCCCGTGTCCAGCTTCCCTCCTTGCCAGCATTTCCAGGGACGGAGATGACACCTGATGGTGAGCTGATCAATGGCTGGTTTCCTTCCTCTGAACTCACCCCGTCCCACACACACCACAGCCCATCAGCTTCCCAGATGTTCCCACTTGTTTTGTTTTCATAGGATATTTGAAAACATTTCAAATCCACCAACGGCTGGATGAAAATAATCCAGGCCTCGAGCAACTGTGCTGACTTTAATCGTATGTGTCCTGGTGAAGAGGACACACACACACACACACACACACACACACACACACACATTCTGTACTCACTTTTTTCACACATGTGCAGTATGTATGTTTTCCGATGCAAATAACGTGTTTCTTCTATTGGTTACTCTTGGTATGAAACAGTATCTTTTGAGACAGAAAATATCACACAGCAGCAACAAGAAATTTGTATTTTGTATTGTTATGGCAAAGGCACCGATGGAAATTTCCCTTGGGAAAATACATAGCACCTGAGAATTCTCCTTACATTCATGAACATAAATAAATGAGTCTTGATTGTATGAACTGCTAATTGCGAAGATTCAGTATAACTCCCCTTGCTGTCCTGACTTCATAGCTGTAGAATTGCATTTGCCTTCATTAAAGCTTTCTTGCCACCTCAACTAAACAGAGTCCAGAAAAAGGGAATTACCTTAGTAAAATACACTAGTCCCAGAACAGGGACTCATAATCTTTTTATCTCATGTGCCAGCTCTCAGTTTTTTGAACTACAGCTCCACAGATTGATGCCATCTCCTCTGCAACCCACATGTTGCTGGAGGTGGTTCAAAGACATATGGAGAGTGAGAGCCTGTGACAAGGAGAAGACAGCACCGCTTCTGCCGAAGGCAGGAAACAAACCAACTGAGCGCTTGCGATGTACAGATGAATTCAAGACTGTGCTCGCTTAGCCCGCTGCTCTGTCAGCCTTGGCAACTCCCACAGGCAACCGCAGAGTCACAACCATCAACTGAGAACTGTTGGCCCGGGAGAAGTCATCCGCTGCTTTGATATTTGTTGTAGGGAGATACTGAGGCAGACCTCCTGGTTTATCCCAGCCCCGTGAACATTCACGCTCCTCAAGCAGCAGTAACAACTGCAAAGAGGATGTGCCTGTGCTGAGGCTCCACACAGATGCAGAAGGGCTGGAGACACTCCCACTCACCGCGACTGTTCGCCTGCAGCTGGATTATGCACATGGCTGCTTCCAATGCCCACAAAAGGTTGAAGAATGCAGAGAAAACAGATCAGACAATTGTTTATTTGTGTTAAAAAAGGAAAAGAAAGAGAGTCTCTCAGTGCAGAGCATCAATTCATGGCCAAGCACGTGTCTTTGGGACTAGAATAAGCGATGCCTCCACTGAAGGAGATGAAAGCTGATATCTCCTGCCAGTCTGGGTCATGAAACCACCTCGTGCTTCTGTCTCACCACAAGTGACAGGACAGCCTCTCCCAGACTTGAGTTCAGCAGAATGAGGGTCTCAACCTCTTTGTGCATCTGTCAGTAGAGGGCAATGTAGTTACAAATAACTGACCCTCTCCATGTCCACACCCAGCAGAAGGCATAGACCTTACCTAGTATTTTATATTGCCATGTGTGACCTAACAGTGTATCCTGCTGTTATGTGCCGTGTTTAACATACCAGTAACACTATGTCATGCAGCTGATACTAGAATTAAGGCCTAGGGTATTTGTTTATGAAGGCAGGTTCCCTTGCGATCACTGCTATTTGTGTCAGGGGGAAAGGAGGGGACACAGCAGTGGAATGGGTTTCCAGTGCGCGTTTGTTTACTGTACTTTCGATGCACTGGTTTATCAGACCAGGGAATAAGTTATAGCTTCCCAGCCTGCCTGTCTGGTTACAAATTCCAGTCTGTTCCTCCAAGCTGAATATAGAGAGCAGCTGGCTGAAGCTAAATGAATAATACTGCCTCACAAAACAATAGTGCTGGGCTCAACATGTTGCACAGACATCTATTTTGAGTTTGGATATTTAAAGACTAAGGAGGCATGACAGGCACATTTATGGGGCAGCAATTACCAGCAGCCTGCAGACTGTGCCTTGGATGTGAACAGATTAACACCTTCCTCTCTGCATGTGTCAAATAGTAAAGAGTTCACCTCTACAAAGAAAGTGTCTTTGAAGAGTTGACAAGTCATTCCACGTCTTGTATGTCCAGCATTTGCACACTGGATAACCTACAGTAGGAAGTTTCTGTGCTACAATCAATCCTGTCTAGAACAAAACGATGAAACGTAATGTTGTTATTTTACTCCATCTTGCATCTTTTATCAGTGGAAGAAGTAGAAAGATCTAACAGGCCTTTATGGCTTATCATTTCCTAATTTCAGGCAAACTCTTTTCTCTGGAAGCACTGCTAAGAATATCCTTAGCACATAAGGTACCTCAATACTTAACTGCAATTATTGCTCTTCGAATGGACAAGGGAGATGATTATTTTCTGTTTGTCCAGGCGACCAGAGCTAGGATATAAACAGATATATAGGTTGCTTCTGCAGATACTTCATCTCTTTCTATTTCATTAGCTGATTACTGAATTCCTGCATATACCTATATTCCACAATAAGACTGGATTCCTATTTTGGGCAGAACCTGCTAGCCTCTATCCATTTCAGACAAAGCTGAACAGCTGTGCAGGAGAGCAATTTGTATAACTTTGTGCCCTGAGCCTGAAAGTATATACTGAAATCATGGTTCTCAGGACAGTGTCATGACAGACTGAACCTCTCTCATGCAGTGCAGTGCTAGGATGAGGCCTTAAAATGTATTTGTTTTACAACCCCGTGTCATAAAACTGGATACAAGCAGTCATAGGAACTTGCCAGAGCTTTTATAAGCTCACGGTAGCTTCAGGTGGTTGAAAGCTACAAACTTTGACTATTATCTTCAGTAAGAAGGAAAAATACTCTTGTTTAAATGGTGCTTAAGGGAAAAATTCAATCTTTCTTAACAAGCTCGCTGGCCAGTGACCCTGGGGTTAGAGAAAGTCCTGATCATAGTCGGAAGTGACACTATAACCCAGGTTTAGGGCCTGAGATATAAATGAACACAGGCTAAGGCTCCTGGTCCAGGCTTCAGCTGATTAGCAATGTGGACTGGCGCGCAGATAGCTTGTGCACTGATGCGTTAGTAGTTTCATGACAAGTAATTCAAAATGCCTAATAAAAGAAATTGAAATAGGTTAAAAAAAGAAACCTAGGAAATCCACAACAGATATTCATGCCAGCATTTGCTGTCTTTTTCTGCAGTTTTGAAACCAGCACAATTCTCATACCTCATCATGTAGTTCTGCATGAAGCAAACAACTAGGACAGTGAAAACAGGCAGAGGACAGAAAATCCCGGTGAAAAATATAGTATGCCACACTTCTGACTTTTATCTGAAGATGGCACATGATAAAAATGCTTTGGTCTCACCAATAATGTCCATACTAATGAAGTTGAGCATGTGATTAAATCTTTTGCAGTATTTAGCTCAGGCTTTTGCAAAGCTGAAAAAAGAAGTATATAACCATTTTGTAAGAAACAAAAAGATTCAGGTTCAGGTTGTGATTTTCAGAAAAAGTAGAACTAATATTGCAGCAGAATTAAACATTCACAGCTGTATTTGTGTCATAAGGTTTACAGCAGATAATTAAGGAGCATATTCCCACAATCCAATCCTGCATACCTATTTACCTGGCTAATCTCTCTAAGGTCTCAGTAAAGAGTGAAAGGCTTCTTTAGTGGGCAAATCAAAGAACCTAATGTGGAACTGTGCTCTGGAGCACAGGCTTGAGGAGACCAGCTGGCCAGTTTAGCTTGGACAATGCCTTAGAGCCATAGACTAATTTAGGTTGGAAGGGACCTCTGGAGGTCATCTTGCCAACCTGCCGCTTGGAAAAGGGCCAACTACAGCAAGTTGCTCAGGGTTTTGACCAGCTGGGTTTTTAATATCTACGGGGATGGAGACTCTGTGACCTCCCTAGGAAACCTGTTGCAGTGTCAGGACCTTCCCCTGCCCCGCTGACGAAGAAGGTGGTTTTCCCACTGTCTAATTGGAATTTCCCATGCTCCAGGTGGTGTCTGTTGCATATTGCTGTGCACCACTGAAGAGCCTGGCTCCATCTGTCTTTTTGGGGAACACGCTCTTGAAGCCTTTCCTTCTCCATGCTGGACAAACCCAGCTTTCAGCCTCTCCTTTTATAATCTTCTGCTGCCTCCGCTCATGCTCGTACAGCTCAGTGTGGAGCCCCTGCCTTTGCTGCACGGGCACACTGCTGTCTTAACATCCCATGTGTGGTCCACCAGGACTTCCACCTCCTTTGCTGCCAACCTGCTGTCTGTCCGCTTCGCTCCCGCCTGTCCTGCTGCATGGGGTTGTTCCATCCCACGTGCAGGACTTTGTGTCTGTCTTTGTTGAGTTTCCTGAGGTTTTTCTCAGTTCACTTCTGCAGCTTGCGAAGTTACCTCTGACCAGCGGCAGCTCTGCCCTCCAGCATATCAGTTATTCTCCCCATTTCAGTATCATCTGCAAACTTGCAGAGGATAGATAAATGTAGGAAATAATTCATGGGACAAAGTGCATGCAAACCCTCTGAACAAGCCATGCTTGAGGTCTTCTCTGCACAAGACCCTATGGCAGCAGTCACGCATAGCCCTCCTGGGAGCCAGCTGCGGGGACAGACACTCAGCACTTGCCAGCGCTGGGTCTGCTGGTGCAAACTGTCCTGCTGCTTGCAGACCGTCTTTCTAGGTGCCTGTCATGTTTCAGATAGTCAGAAGTGTAGGACTGAAGTAACTCAACGTCTAGGGTATGTGTCCTGCTCTACCCGGAGGATTTATTGTTGCAATAATGTAATATTAGGGCAGTAAGCAGGCGACAAAATGCTATTATGTTTGCTATCAGTCCTTTTTCCATCAGCCTGCACTGCTAGATTTTTAACAAGCAAGAGCATGGAAAGTAACTGAGAATCTCCTATTGAGCCAACAGTCTCCCCTGATTTCAGCAGTTCCCTGTCCCACTTTTCATCCTGATTTTAGAATGCTTTTGCTGGGACCAGCTCTCTCCTCCGCTGACAAGGTTGCAGCTGGTCCAAATCTGACAGGCTGCATGCTCTGTTCCTATCTCTGACAATGTTTTACTGCTCTGGAAACTTTGCCAGAGCCATGTCTCCAATTTGACTTTGATCTAATAGAAGTCACAGCGTCTAGACGGCGAAGCGAACTGTGTGGGGAACGTGCCGAGCCCGACCTCTGCTTGCCACTGCCGCCGCGACGCAGCGCGGTTCCTTGCCGTGGCCTCCTGCCCGGGCGGTTGGAAATGGCTCTTTGTGTCCGGTGGAAGATACCAAACCCTCTTCTGTACCAGGGAGAGCCCTCAAGCAAGAACAAACCACTTCTCCTTACCTCACGCAAATGTTATTTGGCACAAAAGGTTACGCTGTTTCCCAGGGATGTGATTACAAAGCAGAGGAAACACACTCACACTGCCTATTAATAAACGTTCAGTTAGCTAGACAACTTAAATCTCCTCTCTATACGCTGAGTTTTGGCAGTGCCGGCCACGCAGGATGCCCCGCAGAGCGCACAGTACTCTCCAACTCCACCCTGAGCAGACTCCCACCTGCTGCAAGACCCCGGGGAACTTGGCGTTGCTTACTTGTAAATAGCATACACCTAATCTGAGTGCTAAATTAAATCAGACTTAAGATATTGACACAGTCTACACCTGGTTCCCTGCTAATGGCAGCTAACAGCTACGTTAGTAAACGCTGTTTTTGCTCTACCAAAGCCCTCCAAAGGCAGCTCTAGCAGAGCTGCTGACCCCAGGTGAGCAAGGCTGGGCTGAGGGATGCGATCTGCCTCTGCCCCTCGCTGGTGCCGAGGGGGCCACCCCTGGGACCTGCTGCCATTTTTTTTTCCTTCAGAGAGTTCTTAAGTTTGCTATTTTTGCATCAGGAACAAAGTACCAGCTCCTTTTAATTTTAAATATTAAAAAAATAGAGAAAAAAAAGACACATCTTGCATTTTCAGAGATGCTGAGAGAGTGTGTACTGGGCACCTCTGAAAACACAAACCAGTATTTATTCAAGGTGTCTAACAGGTCTTTACCTAAAATCTTTCATTTTCTCAGTGACGCACTGAATACAGAGATTGATGACGTGGCCTTATAGTTTAAGGATTGCTGCCTAATTGTTTCCATATAATAATGAGATAAAAGGTGCTGTATTTTTAGCACCTAAATTTGGCCTAGAAGGCAACTTGCCCTGCTAGACTTCCAAGGAACTGCTGCAGGAGAAAACAGCTGCTGTGGTACAAGCGGTTCAATAAGCAGAGCCTGTACCTGCGCAAGTTACGCCTGGCCCAGCTCTGGCCACCGTGGCTGCCTTTACTGAGCTGGATGGTCCTGAAATTTGCAGGGCAATCGAATCTGTCAGCGTGTGTGAACAGTAAACCGCCTGGGCCAAAGCCCCCCAACAAAAACCAACTGCCCGAAACAGGAAGAAAACTTCGAAACTTCTGGAGAATTCATTTTCGTATTCAAAAAAAGGAAACATTTTCATTTTTATTTTAATCTTGACCTATGCTTATCAGAATGTTAAGGACAAGTAATTCAGAAAAAAAAAATTATTTCTGTCCCAAGGAAAATATTTGGGGGTTCACTATTTGTAGCAGTTTTGGCTGCCAGATAAAAAAAAATAATCCATTATTCATACAGCTGTATTCAGAATCTCAGCCTACATGTCCCATATGGCAGGGTTTAGGCTTTGAGAAATAGCCAATATCAAATATTTGATGCAATTTTGGGGTGGGGGGAGGAGAGAAAGGCTAAACAAATGTTTATAATTCAGGTTCTGTTTAACCCATGTTAAAAAAAGTCTTTGAAAGCCACTGTGGAGGCAGCATTTAATGTGTTTAACTCAGGACTATATCTCCTGACAAGCTGGAACTGACTGAAAGGCATTAAAAACAGCCTTCACAAGCTCTATAAAGCCCTTGTACGGTTCCTTTCTGCTGGTAGTTATGAGCCTTGTTCTTAGTGGTGTGGAAGCTGTGCCAAAAACTGTATCCCTACAAAAAGGACTTCTGACTTGATCACTCTGGAAATGATAAAATAGCAGTAACACTCAGGGCACCCAAGTAAATGACAGGCAGAGTTATGAATAACAGGTATAAAATATTAATCATTTGCAAATTGCCTATTATTTGCTGAGTATCGTGTAAAAATAGAGACGCTGCCTGTTCTGACAAGCGTATGGACCTTGGTTTTTAACCGGTAGCATGCAGCCAGACTGCTGTGGTTGAAGGTCGAACCACCGCTTTCATGTGCACTTTCCGCCAGCAGACTTACGCATTAAAAGCTGCTGCCTAAACAGCAGAGCCACCCAGTAGGAAGGATGAAAGGGAAATGAGGATTTTGAAAATGGCCTTTCTATTCCCTGCTTTACCTCAGAGACTGTGGGCAAGCCAAAAGCTCGTGTTCCCCATCCTCAAAAGACTGGTGACAGCACTTTGCTACCCTGCAAGGATGGTGAAGATATGTACACTTAAGACTGTGAGACTCTCTGGCACTAAAAAGAGAGAAGTGTCCTAGACAGATTCAGAGTAGACAGGCTGCCCTGGAAAGCCCCGAGTGAGGAATGTGGCTTGGTATTTGCAAATTATAGTTGACACTTTTTTTAGGACTTAGTATTTTCTGGCAATGATAACACTCTCAAGGGAACAGACCCACAGTCTCTTGCAAATCATGCACTAGAGCAGATGTCATATTTCTGATGCTTTGGTCCATTATATATATTTTTGGAACTCTAAAAATTCCTTAATCCTCCAAATCTAGATTGAGCACCCTATCTGTGTTGTAACATAAATATGCATAGCTGAAACCCTGGTTATGACTGTCAATACTAACCAGAGAACCCTAATGTGCTTAAATTTAAGCCCACTTAATTTGCAGAAAGCTATTCAGGTGCTGTCAATCAAGCTGGGAATTTGAAGAATATTTAAGTTGTTGATTAAGTACTTAACATTACAGGTTAATGCAAAATTGTCTGTCCTACTTTTCCTGTGGTTATATGATGACCTGTATAAACATTGGAGTTCTGTCTCATTTCTTCCACTGCAATCAGATTCACATCACCCCAAATCAGGTAAAGGAGGTGCAAATGTGCATTCCCACGTCAGGCTACCCACTAGCAACTCCCTCGTGCTGCTCATTTGCTCTCACCGATGAGATGCAGATGTTCCTTAGTTGTGTATGTGAGACCCAAATAAGGCAGGAGGAAGAAGTAGAAAGTCCATGGAGCTGTTCCTCTTTCCAGACCTGTAGTGGGGTCTCCTTGCACAGGAAGGGAGATGGACACTGCCAGCGAAGGCATGGATGGGAAGAGGCACACTCTTCCAAGAGCTGGGGTTTTATTAGAGCTCCAAAGTACTATGAGTCAAGGTGAAACTGGCAACACTAGATCCCTCTCTTCCCAAACCCGCTTCAGTCTGAGAAAAATCCTGACCCTGTCGTCATTTTGCACATGAAAGTGGGAAGGTAAAACTCTCTCCCCTCTAGAGGCTGAGGATTTGTGAGCAGGACAGCAGGTCAACATCACACCGCAGAATAGAGCATTTGCACTGCCAGCGCCAGAGCTTTCATGGTGAGGCTTTGATTTCTTTTTTCTTGAAGTCATAGACACTGCAACAAGGGTTTACAGGATGTTTTCAGCATAAAAACAAACAAAAATACATGCAAAACCTCCCCACCAACCTTCTAACCCTTCTTCTTAAAGAGAAATGCCATAAAAGATGAACAAATGCAATGTAAAAGACTTAAAATTCAGAAGGTCTGCTGTCATTCGTGTGGGCTATTGTAAAAACTTGTGATTTTAGGCAGATGGACGTGCTAAAAGTTGAGGCTGCCAGCATTGCTTTGCTGAGCACCAAGTAGGGCAGGACAATTCTGTACTTCTGGACTTAAAGGTGGAACTGGCCCAGACAACAAAGCAGAACTAAAATAAACCCCTTACTATGAATAATGCATGGACCCCTGGTACTCCAGGAGACCAAATCTGTCCCTCCAGCCACTGTGTTAGCAGTGCTGTGCTACAAAGCTCCTATGCAGGTCTGTTTCTTTCTTGTGAACCTCATTTAGGGAAGGGGAAGCTGAAGACCTTAGATGACCTCTGTCCTTATAGGTCTCACTGTATGTGTTTGAGGCCAGGAACAGTTAGAATCACAGAATCATAGAATTGCCTAGGTTGGAAGGGACCTTTCAGATCATCTAGTCCAACCATCAACCTAACTCTGAAAAAAACATCACTAAACCACATCTCTAAGCACTATGTCTACTTGTCTTTTAAAAACCACCAGGGATGGTACCTCAACCACCTCCCTGGGCAGCCTGTTCCAATGCTTGACAGCCCTTTTGGTGAAGAAATTTTTCCTAATATCCATCCTAAATCTCTTCTGGCACAACTTGAGGCCATTTCCTCTTGTCCTATTGCCTGTTACTTGGGAGAAGAGACCAATCCCCACCTTGCAACAACCTCCTTTCAGGTAGTTGTAGAGAGCAATAAGGTCTCCCCTCAACCTCTTTTTCTCTGGGCTAAACAATCCCAGCTCCCTCAGCCACTCCTCATAAGACTTGTTCTCCAGACCCCTCACCAGCTTCATTGCCCTTCTCTGGACTCGCTCCAGCACCTCAATGTCTTTTTTGTGGTGAGGGACCCTCTACAACCTCCTTTCAGGTAGTTGTAGAGAGTGATAAGGTCTCCCCTCAGCCTCCTTCTCTTTAGGCTAAGCAACCCCAGCTCCCTCAGTTCACATTTACCTCCCCCTGCTGTTGTTTCAAGAGCTGAAAAAATCCAGTGTAGGTGTTGAAACTCATTAACTGGTTGGGGCAGAGATTACCCAGCGGCAATGATGTCCTCCACCTCCACATATGGTAGCAGAACTCACCTCATCTCCTTCAGCTACTGACATGCCATCTCCATAGCTGCTGCAATTACTCTTCTATGTGACACGAGGGAAGAGTATCATTGATTTCTTACTTGTTTTAATGGAGTTTAGCAGATAGAAGGGAGGTAGAAGAAATGCTGCATCATCGTCCAGTTCCAACAGATAAGCACCAAGTGGTCCTCAAACCGTAACTGGAAAGCAGCTGATAAAGATGGTATATACTGACATATACATGGACTCAGTGTGATGGAGGGAGTTCCTGGTACTATTCAAGGATTAAGTTTTTTAGGGTTAGCTACACAAACCTATGTATTTACTGAGTCAGCTTCTCTGCGGTTAAGGAAATCAGATTACCACTTGCCTATTTGTCTAATGGACTGTAAGGATGTGGTGGGTCATTAAAATAATGTATTCTTACAACATGACACACACACTTATAAAAGGCCTAAAAATCCAGGTCTTGTAACCGTGGCATATGGAGTATGTGCCTTTGGGTTGGTTTGGTTTAGTCCTAAGTGTACACGTGAACTGAACCAATATGTTGTTTAGTTCAGCATTAAAGAAAAATGCTCATGACTTAGAAATAAGTCTTTACTCTAGTATGTGTTTACTTCTCTGGGAGTTGGTTTTTTAACTGTATTCCCAGGGTAGTCAGGATGTTGGTAAATATTCATTGGCAAAAACATCCCCACATGACTGGAATTCACTCCCAGCAGGCATTAAATTGGAACAGAGGAACAAAGGATATGCCAGACTTGATCAGACCACTGGTCTGTCAAGCCTGATACCCTGCCTCTGGCAGTGGCCCATTCTTTACGATTCACACAAAAGCAAAAAAAAAGAAATAATAATAATACACCTGTCTGGAAATGCATCCCAGGTGCTTAACTCAGACTTACTACCTCACCTGAAGTAGCTGAGACTGGAGTTACAGCGAATAAAATAACTTTATACAGTATTGCAGGGATTGATTGTATTCACTTAATTTTTGCTGCACTTTATTGATCATCTAATTAGGAGAGAGCCTACTTTAATATTTATGCAGCTTCTGAGTTTCCCTGACACTGTTGAAAATGAGCTGTGGCTTCACAGGGGTAATTCTGGTGGGTGAGTGTCTCAGAAGTCAGTCGGATTTCACTCTGGCAGTTTGACACACAAAAACTGCCTTTCACTTACAGCTTGACAGCCCAAGTCCAGGGGAGCCGAGCAGTGCCCTGAAGTCAGCACTTCAGGTGGCCTTTGCAGAAATTGGTTGATTACAACAACTAGGTTATGCTATTATTATTGTAGTTTATCCCGTATTAAGGCTTCTCCAGGCCACCCCGCCCAGGACCCTCTGTGGTGGTCCGTTCACAAGCCTGTCCCAGGTCTGACGCCCCCTGCACTCAAAGTCTTTATGGTCCAGAAGAGAAATTGTGGCAAGTGAATGAGACAGGTAAGCCAGCAGAGAAGATGGAGGGCAGACTAGTATCTTCATCAGGACAAAATTAACAGGTTTCTCCCACACTGGTACAATGACAGATCCGATCTACACATTGAGTATGTGCTTTCATTTGCAGTGTCAGCAGAAAAGCTGAGGTTTCAGTGACATGGAAGCTGAGTGCTGCTCTCAGCCCAGGTATATTGCCCTCTGGAGCAGGTCTAGGGCGTGGTGATGAAGAAGGTGCTCAGCACCCAGGCTTGGGTGGCAAATAAAGGTTCTTAGAGAACCTTAGAGGCCTCCCATGCTGTGTTCTTTATGGGCAACACATGAATAATACAAGTATGCCACATCTTTGTGTGCATATGTGCAGGCCAAATCTCTTCAGGTGTGTGAGCAAGCAGACCACCTCTTTCCAGGTGAGGAAAAAGGGTCTTTAGACATACTTTCTTCATATTTTGCGTCCCCCTGCCTCAGGCCTGTCTCAAGCACTTCATCTGAGAAACCTTTGATCCCCACTGCCCCATATTACACAGGGGATATGTGTCATGAAGTACTTGTTTTTGACCCTAATAAGTTGTAACCCCTTAGTCATGTGCCAGTGCTGTGTGAAACTAGTGTGTGTGAAAAGTGATGCTCAGAGAAGACGGGTGCAGTGAATGCCACTGGCAATAAATGACTGAATGCCAGGGGAGGCAGGCATGGTAAAATGGGACCAGTGCTTTGACCTTAAAAGCTGTTCTGACCACGTCCAGTCTGTATGGAAAACTCAGTCAAGAATGGACATCTGTGTTTTCGGTCTGTTAACTTGTATTTGACAGGTTGGGTTTTGGCAGCCTGAAAAGATTAAAAAAAAAATGCAGCCCAGCCAGAGCTACCCTTGCACTAAAGCAGGTAGCTGTGAGGGGATTAGAGAGGGAAGGGAGGCTGAGATGCCAGGCGCAGCCGTAGTGGTGCACCCAAAGCCCTGCAAACAGCCACAGTGCTCACTTTTCCTCAGCTGGTAGCCATTTCTTTGAGGATTTGAGCTGTCTGGCTGCTGGGCAAGGGTTTGCAAAGTGCCTGCATGGAATACATTTCCATCTGCATTTCTGCAGGCAGCTGCCATTGGAGAGGAGCATGGCCTGGGAGTCCAGCAACGCTCTGCACGCCCCATCTCCCTTGGGCATGCCCTGGGATGAGCAGCTTAGCTGCCAATTTCAAGGTCTTCCCAGTGCTTTTAGTGCTGGTAGAGCTCTCCCCCTGCCCCTAGGGAGTGTTCACTTGCTGGAGATAATTAAAAAGAGGAGCTCACATATCTGACTGCCATGGGGTATAAAACGGGATGAGAAGAAAAAATGTTGAGCCTTCAATGGATAACATAAATGTCTGAGTCTGTACCCATGGTCTTATTTGCTGGTAATTTTTTCTTTTTGTTGTTTCATTGCCTTAAGAAAGGAATCAAGATTTTTGCCTGATTGAGCCCATAACAGGACAGCAGATTTAGAGAAAGGCACTTGTCAACTTTTTGCTGTTAGAAGGCTAAATGCCAAGGGAGGTAGATGCATGCAATACTCATGCCAAGAGGTTTATTAACCCTTGCCACTGTTAGGACTGTGTCAGACCAAAATACCCTTCATCACACCAAAGCATCTAATGGTAATATGCTGATAATAATAATATACAAATGACAAAAAATTTTGCAGGCATTCTCCTTCCCCCAGCATCAAGAACAAAGAGGATGAGACCGCTGTGTTGATTGTGGAAATGCATGTATCCTGGTAAAGAGGTACTTATGCGCTCTGAGACGGGAGCTCAGAGTACTGACAGACATCATTCTGAAATATGTCAATTTGGTGGTGGGGGCAACTGTTGTAACACCCAGCAGTGTTGCCTTCTGCCGGTGCGATGAAGGCAGGAGCCAGCTGGAAGGCAAGGATTTGTCGGCTGTGCTGCTCCAGAAACTCACCCCGTAGCTGAGTGGCAGCACTAGCTGAACCTTCCAGACTTCTGAGAGCCTGTGACCATTCCAGCTCAGGGTCATTTATCAATAACGTCTGACAGAGAGGGCATTTCTTAGAAGCTAACATGTGACTGCAGATGTTTTGAGGCTGAAAAATAATCCAGTCAGTAAAGAGCAATAGGAAATGCCGACCTGGTTGGTCATTGCAAGTAAACCATTTGTTTAAAGTTGTGACTGCTAAGAGGGCAGGATTACATTCCCAACATCTGTAATGCTTATAGTGAAGTAAGGAATAGAAAAGCACCGCAAAATTCCAGCTCTATTCTCCGGCAAGGACAGAAACACCGAGCATTTGGAATTATTTTTGATTACTCCTCTAGAACAGCATGCACAGCCCTTATGGAGTGTCCAAGCTGCCATGTGGCTTGTTTGGGGGAGTCGTGAGTGTCTGAGCAGACATATGGTGAGGTGAAGAACCAGCCGGTACAGGTTGACGCAGACACTGCCAACTCACTTGCTGCTGCTGCTGGGCAATTAGGCATATCAGGAACCCAGGGATTTTTTTTTCTCTCTCTCCATGTTTGTAAGTGAAAAGACATAAAATGTCTGCAGGGCTCACACACACTTTCCCTGCTATTGTCTTCATCTCTGTCCCCTCCCTCAGCAGTCACCAAAAAATAAGACAAAAATTACTCTGTTTGAGCTGAATGTATCTCTGTGCAGAGGGATCGTGTTATGCCCTCTGCAGTATTCAAGCCTTGCCTTGGGACTGCCTCTGGCTCATGGGTGAAGCAGTCGCACAAAGAGGGCTGTTGTATCGAACAAGTTCCTTCGGCACAATGAAAGTCTCTGCCATAAGAATAAAGCTCCTTTGTGCAGGCAGCGGAGCATTTCCAGTGTGCGGTGGTGGAAGGAACACCCTTAGAGACTGGGCAGCATCAGGCATCCGCCATCGTCCTTTCCCAGTGCGAGGCGTCTTTCTCTGACGTTGGCTTCTCGCAGCGAAAGACATAGCGGGCATTGATCTCAAAGACACAAGGTACCAAAAGAGGCCTTCTCCTGCACCTGCCTCCCCTCCCAGGCCTTGGACCAGCCAAGAGAGGCCCATGGTAGTCACGCTGCGGCAGGAGGGAACTTGGAGGGCGCAGGGCTGAGACGCCACTGCTGCACGGCTGTCTCTGAAAGAGAAAGGGTGAGGGGGCTGGGACCTGCTGCCATTGCACATCCAGAACGTCCTGGGACCTCCTGGCAAGGATGCCAAGCAGGCCAGGACACTAGGAGCTTGTGACCCCTTCTCCTAAGCCCTGCATGGACAGGGTTGCAATTCACGTGATGGCTGGCAAGCCAGAAAGCCCCAGACGAGTTCTTACACCCTATGCAGAGATGGCTGTGCTTAAATGCTCTTCTGACGCTGGTCCAGACCCAGCCATGAGCTGAGGGAGACCTTGCTGCTGCTCCTTCCCAAATGAAAAGCACTCTGTAAAGGCAGGAGCACTTGTGAGGCCTGTGCTCGAAACCACATCTAAAACCAGACCATGTCAACAGAATATCAAACCAGACATTGGCTACCTCTAAAACCACATGCAAGGCCTGACTTTAAGCTGAATCTGCCAAATGTGCATGGCGAAATGGCTGGTGTGTGACCACATTTCCTGCTGTCCCCAGCCCCGGGCCGCGGCGGTGCTGTGAAGCAGAGCATTCATCCCCAGCAGTGCTGGCCGGGGGACGGAGCGGCCTTGGGCACCGGGGTATGAATGCTGCCATGGCTGCCAGTGCTCCCCAGTGGGAGAGCGGGCAGGGCATGGGCTGTCCAAGCGCTCCAAGGCTGAGCTGGGAAGGGCAGCAAGACCTGACTCCATCTCCTGTCGCCAGCGCAGAGCACTTTGCTGGCTTGTGAGGTGGGAGAAGGACAGGAGTGGTCCCAGATGAGCAGGGTCTGCAGAGAAGCAGACTAACAGCATCGGGCCCCGTGGGCACCTTGGCATCTCGTTGAGCAACACAGAAAATGTTTTTGTCTGGACCTGTGGAGGGTAGGAGGACCTTTCCCAGGGGCTCAGGGGATGCAGGCAGAGGCTGCAGGTAGAAGGAAATGTTTCTGGATTTCAGGCTTCTCCTTGTTTTGGGGAAAGGACGCTGATGGTGGGAAAGCCAGGCTGAAGAGAGCTCCTGACCTGCTGTGATCGCTCCTGTTGACACAGCATGAAACACAGCCCAGTCTCCTCTCCTGGGCTGAGGGAAAGGCTGCCGGCTCCCGGGTACCTCCGATGGTGACTGCCAGGGCTTTGTCTGTGAGCGGCGGCTGCTCCGCACCTCTGGAATGCCTGGGGAATTTCTGCCTTAAAACCCACCCTGGGTCCAGAGCAACCAAGTGCCGGGACAAGAGGGACCAATTAGAGGGACCCGTGGAGAGCAGGAGAGGCTGCAACGCTATTCACTCGCTGTCACTTCAAAAAGGTTTTCTTTTCTGTATGTTTAATATGCAAATATTTAATGGGGTGTATTAGAGCATAACAGCCATAACTTGAGACCTTTCAGTCAAGATTAAACAGGTGCCGAGTCTTTCTTTTCAAGGCCCGGCACAGCTGTGAGCCTGCCCTCCCCGGTACGTGATTATGGGATGCTGCTGGGGCCTTTTCCGCATCCCTCCCCCACGATGCCTCGCCCCCTCCTGCAAAGACCCTTTTTCTGTCTTTCTGCAAGAGACTGTCCTCGCTGTTCAAAAGGAGCAGGAAAAAAGAATGGTGATTTATTAGCTCTGGCATAGAGGGCAAGGTTTTGACCTCAGGTGTGAATCTGAGAAAAATATTATTTTCCTGACAGGCAGCCCTCTTGGAGTGAATTAAAACTGCTATTGTGAGGAAATGGATTAAAGCCATTTCAGCTTTTATGACAATATCAAGGCGGTTACTTTATAGAGCGTCTAGGATGTAGACTCGCCCCAAGGTGCTTTATAATCATCGGTTTAAAGGGAGAGAATTTGCCTGCAGAGATGAATCAATGGGTATATTTTATGAAACATTAATGACTGCTTTTGTAGATGTAAATTTGGGGGTATGCGCCTGCATCTCTCCGTGCTGTCCTGCAGCTGCAACTTAAGCTCTTTTACTGTTAGTGAGGATCATAATCCGGCAGCACAGTTTTGCTGGAGGAGCTTTACATCATCTTCTAATGTAAACAATATTGTAAGAGAGCCCGACAGCCCCACAGGATTTTCATTGAGCGATGATTGATGTGGAAAGGGATGGAACTGCAGTGATTCTGCATCAGTCACAGCTCTCGCTTGGCTCTAAAACTGACCCTGTTAGCACAGTCTGACTTGGATCATTTGTCTCAGAAGTACCAAGGGATTTTAAAACAGCTGTGGATTCAACCATTTCAAATGGGAACATATTTTTGGTTTGTGGTAAGAACAACATAAACCGTATGTGTTTCAGAACTTGGGCCTCAGCATTCCTGGCTTGTTTTGTCAGCGCGTCTTTGCTCTCCTCGGCAGCATTCGCACATGCAGCTCCACAGCGGCTTTTTTTTTTTCGGTTTTGTTTTTCCACTTCAGGTCTTCCTCCTTTTTTTTTTCCCTCCCATCCCCAAAGAAAGACAGAAAGAAAGAAAATGCATCACCTTTGCTTTTTACAGCTAGGCAAGGTTTAAGCTGTAGGAATGCTTCAGTAAAGGAAGTATTTGTTTTTCAGCCTTTGATGTATCCCCCATCTGATGTGTTTTCTCCTAAATGCTGTTGATCGTACAAGTGCCAACTGGTAAAAGCAAGTACCAGACATCATGGCAGAGCCCTGTGCAGTAACTGTGTGCTGCCAGCCCTCTCTCTGTGTCCAGATGGGTATCCCATTTCACTAATGCAAAATTACTCTGATTTTCTGCTCCTCTCCCCAGCCCTTTCCATCACTCCTCCCCTTCTCCTTCAGCAGGTTCATTCCCCACTGACATCTGTTCCAAGGAATGATGAACTGAGCTTTGGAGCAATTATCACAGTTTGCATTTCCCGGACCAGCTTGCAGCGTGTGTATTAAAAACACCAGCACTAAAAGTCAACAGGGTGTAAAAGGTAACAGAGTCTCCCACCTCAAAGCTAATGATGTTTTGCCGTGTGAACAAGAGCTGTGGATCTTAATTTGCTGGCTCCTTTCTCATTTGTACAATTTTCAGCCATTGCTTAATGAAGCCCGCCTGGTTCCCATGATGTGATATTATATTATCACAATACTCATGTTAAAGGCCTTATATTTCACCCCAAGCACCTGTGGCTGCTCAGCAAGGAGGAAAGCTCTAATGTGCCAACTTGGATTCAGATTTTGCAGGAGGAAAAGCCTGATTTTGGAAACGGTCCTCCGCCTCCCTTGTGGCCGAGCGCAGCAGGGACTGGGGAGCCGGCGGGCTGCTCGGGGTGCCTGCTCTGTGCTACAGCCAGCGGCTGGGGATTAATATCACAGAGAGAGTGAGCGCCGAGTTATTTCCGCAATCCGTTCACATAATGGATGTGAATGTCAAGATGCCGCCATCTGAAGTATGAGCACCTTGGAACAAAACAAAAAATTACTGGCGGTGTCAGCTTTCAGGAATGCTTTTCAGAGGTGGTGGAAAGCTGCACACACAGCACCGACTTTCTTCAGCATCTTCCTTTCTGAATAAAAGGTGACCTCAGGCCCTCTCCTCTTCCTCCACAGACAGTCACGCACAGGTCTGTTATAAACTAAACCCTGTGCACGCTTACTACAATGTGAGCAGCTTTTCAGCAGGCAGTTTCCCAGGCAGGTGCCCTGCTCAGGGTGGATTTGTGGCTCCAGCGTGTGTAGACTCTGCCAAAGGGCTGTTAACAGACCAGAGCGTCTACAAACCCTGTCTGAGTTTTTGTCCCCCTCTTCGCTGCAGACTTCCCAGAGCTTGTGTCGGACATGAGACACGGGCTGATTTGGCAGTGTCCCCTGTACAAGCACCACCTCTGGATCTGGAGCTCCAGGACAAAACTGAAGCTGGAGCAGGAATTAGTGCTAACCGGGAGGTGGCTGTAATCATCTTGGTACTGAGCTGTGCTTATGAGCTTCCTGGCTGGAGGTTTAAGTACTGTCCACATCATCACCATCACCACAGCTGGTCAGAATAACTTACCCTGACTGTGAGCTGTGATTACACTGGAGAGCTGTCTGCTCTCTAGCTGTTAAAATACTTCTCTCTCGATCTGGGGACACAGGTAGAGAAAGCTGCATTGCTCACATCTTGGCCTTGGATGCCCAGCAAGCCTCAGCCCCCAGGGCTATATCACTGCAATGTGGCATTTTGAGTTGTATTTTCCCTAGAAAAATGCTACTGACCTTGCAGTGGGTCAGCGTGTGGGAGAGCGCAGCTCCCCATTTGGAAGGATCCCAGCCCAAATCCTGTAAGAGCTTTGTAATAGGGCCACGGAGGCCAGAAAGGGAGTTTTCCCAAGAGTTCCTGTGTTTGGTGCCCAAACTGCACAGTGTCTCATGTCTTGGAAATGAAATAGCCTGGCTGTTACATCAAAATACCTGTGAAAATAATAATTTTCTCCCAAATAAGCAATCCTGCCTGAAAGTACTGGCCAAAAATTTTGTTGGTAGAGAGCCCTCAAAGCCTGGATATTGCTCCTTCCCTGCCTCAAGTCAGCTGCAAGGAGATCATCTATATCAAAAATATTAGATGCAAAATAAGTATTAGATCCTTGGATCAGACCCCGCCCATGGTCTGTCAGGCTACTTCATGGGCTGAACAGTATTTTCAGTCTCCCGCCCCATGTCACCAGCTTTCACATCATGTAATGAAGTTTCATTTCTAGGAGAATGAGACTGCCCTGGCATTCAGACCTGATTGCCTGATTTGAATTTAGATTATTCCATCAAGGTAATAACAAGATCTGGGATCACAATCTGCTGGAATAATTTAGTAAACCATGTGAGGTCACTATTGCTTCTTACAAATATGGCTTAGACATAATTTACCTGGCAGTAACTTGACCTGGAAGAGAGAGGTTTATCTTCTTGGCATGCTGTGTCTGGGTAGCTCAACAATCTCTTCATAAATTTGAGATCTTTCATTCTCCAGCTGGTTGTTATTAGTTATAATCTCTTAATGCAAAAAGTATTCCTTCCAGAGGCCCCTTTCCTTGCCTTTCTTACCTTTTTTTTTTTTTTAAAAAAAGAAAAGATTTATTGCGTGTTGTTTTGTCAGGCCCACGCCCTTGCGGCCATTATAATTTGGTCATTGCACCAAAACCCTTTGTTATGTTTTAGGTGCCTCTTCACTTCTAAATGTTACGTTATATCATAACATACGATTTTCAGGAAACATTGATTAAAGGCCCTATGTTGAAAACTTTTCCTTGTAGATGTATCCCATAGTGTTGCTTAGAATCCCTTTTATGGGGAGATTACAGGGGAATTATAGGATTACAGTAGAAATGGGGAAAAATCACTGCAGGGAGTCCTGAGGGAGGCCTGATCCTGGCCTCTCTTGGGATAGTCACTCTGCAGCTCTTATACATCCCGCTCCATCCCTCTCTGGGTGTCTGAGACCAGCAGTGGGTCGGTGTCTGCCCGCACCGTGCAAGCGCACTGCCCTTCTCCGTGTCTCAGGACACACTCCCTATCCCTTGTCCCCTTCCTTGGTGCCAGCAGGGACCAAGTGGCTCCTCATCACTGCCTCAGCTGACGCCATCTGCTTCCTTGAAAGGCTGAGGGAATTGGGTCTGTTTAGTCTGGAAAAGAGACGGCTGAGGAGTGACCTTATCAATGCTTACAAATACTTAAAGGGTGGGTGTCAGGAGGAGGGGGCCAGGCTCTTTTCAATGGTGCCCGGCAATAGGACAAGAGGTAATGGGTACAAACTTGAGCATAGGAAGTTCCACCTAAACATGAGGAGGAACTTCTTTACTTTGAGGGTGGCAGAGCACTGGAACAAGCTGCCCAGAGAGGTGGTGGAGTCTCCATCTCTGGAGACATTCAAAACCCGCCTGGACGCGTTCCTGTGTAACCTGCTCTAGGTGGCCCTGCTCTGGCAGGGGGGTTGGACTAGATGATCTCCAGAGGTCCCTTCCAACCCTATGATTCTATGATTCTATGATTCTGATGTCTGCGGTGCTGCCCCTTCTCCCATATCTACTGCTGCTGTTAGCTGAAGCACCGGGGGATTTCTGCTGCCCTTTGAACCTCTCTGGCTGCTGGAGCATGAAACACCCCCTCAGCATTTCCATGTTCTAGAAAGGGCAGTTTCACTTCTCTTTTGGGTTTTTGGGTTTTTGAACCCCTGGAGGGCAGCCCACTGCAGGCTCCGCTTCCTGCTCCCTTACCAAAAACAGCCAACACCAAAGAGCTGCCCTGTCCTCGTGACCAAGTGCTGTGGGAAGCCCTTCACCACCGAAGGGTAGCGAGGGAGAGACAAAGCCCATCTGGAAGTGAGTTGTGTCTCTGGTGTTTGCCCATCGCTGGCATGACCCACTGGGTGAATGAACTTACTGGTGTGCCCCACTGCCTTGATCACCAATGGTCCCACAAGCACGTGGTGGCTGCTCCAGTCTGTGCACTGGGGCTTCTCTGGGGGAATCCTGGAGGCATGGCCCATGGCCAGGGCACATGCGGGGTGAGTCCTGAGGGACCGGGATGCTGGGGAGCACTGCGGGGTCAGCCTGGCCTGCTGCACAGACATAGCCCCTGAGAGCTGTAAGGCATCAGACCTTTGGTGTCCAGGCTCAGCTCCACTTGAGGGTCAGTGCCTTGACATTTCCAGCACCAGCACTGGGCTTAAAGGATGGTTGTCAAAAGGCAGTCACCCTAGAAGGCAAGAAGAAGCTCTCTGGAAATGGTAGAATGTTTGGTAGAACACACTGTTCTTCAATGAAATACATTGCAATGCAAACATCCAGTTCGATATAGCCATTATTGTCGTTGTCTGGGTCTATGCAGTTTCTCTCAACATTCTTTTATCTTTTCTGCTATGATTATCTGGACCCCAATCATTACCAGTGCCTCCTTACCATTATCATTGTACCACATTTTAGCAATGTGACAAACAGCGGCAGCCTCAGAAATGCCAGCTTTAAAGAGTTACTAAACCCTCACCCACACTTTTAAATTGGGACAGCTGAGAAAGAGCTTTTATGTAAGATGATGCAGAGCATTACAGCCATCCTCATCAGGTTGGGTTTGTTGATTTGTTTTCTTTTTTTCCCCTCCTCCCTCGCCTCAAGACGTTGCAATTTTAGCTTGTATTTGCTTTTTTTCCAGCTCATGACTCCACTTCTGACTGGAAGGCACAGCCTCTGAACAGGGCTCTGCTGATGTCTGTAACATTAGCGCAAGGCTGTCAGGGAGCAGACGGCATGTGATCAGGAGAGGCTAAACTGGGACGCTGTGATTCAGATAACCAGCTTCCCTATTTCTGGCTCCGCTTTGAGGTCCAGGTTCTGCTGTCCTTGTCTTGGAGGCGGGTGTGCAGGGCCACTGCAGCCCACCACAGCCAGTGGCCAGGACCACGTAGAAGAAGCATGTGCATGAAGCAGGGCATCGGCTATGGAAGAGGAACCAGCAAGGGGAGTGGTCTGGAAATACCCCAAGGAACAAACATTTTTACTAGTCCCATTGCAGAAGCTGAAGGATATCCTGCTTCTTCAGTGGTGAGGAGTGCTTGGCCCCGTGTGAGGGAGCTGCTCCATCCCCTCTGGCTCCTCTCCCACTGCTTTTGCTTTTGCTGTGCGTTTCTCAGCAACTCTCCCAACAGACTGTCACCCCTAGTTCTTCCTCCCGCCACTTAGTCAAGTGCCAGTGGTGAAAGAGAGGTGAAGGGGGGTGCTCCTGGGGGATTTATCCAGCAACCTTCAAACTACACAGAAGTGTACAACCTCAGCAACATTTTAATCTGCCCCTGGAAATTGTAGGTTATTTTTTATTGAAAGAGAGATTTAATTGAAAATTCAGGGCTATGTCTCCTGTTGGGCTATTACTTATGATGAGTGTAATCACTTAAAGTGAATTTTACTTTTAAATTATGGGGCAATGTCATAGGAAAGGAGCATAATTTCATTCCCGTAAGAGTGTTGCCCACACACATCTGAGAGAGACACTGCAGTCCACATAAACCTACAAGAGGCAGAAAGCAGAAACGAAACCGTTGCTCACCAATCTGCACTGCACAAAGTGCTAAGAAAAAAGGGTTGCTCAACACAAACCACCTATTTAAGTCTCATCTGCCATTGCAAATATTGCCAAAACACTTATTTAAGGCCGTTCTGCCATTGCATGATGGCTGATGACAAAAAGGAGTGGGATTAAAACGACTCTCTTGATGTTCAGCAGGTGGCTCTGGAAGAAGCAGCTGCTGCTCCATTCCCACAGGTACATCGTAAAATCTTTAATGGGGCAACAAACAGTGACAGCCCTGTGCCATGATGCTGGTTGCAGGCGGCCTCCCCCTGCCCCAGCCAGCAAGCCCGCGGTGCAGGCAGACTGTCGGGGTACATCTGCCTGAACTTTGAAGTTCCTTTAGCCCAGCTTCTCAGCCTAAAGCCTGTCCTCAAAGACCACCTCAGCCCCATCGCTCTTCCCAGTCCTCTCTCCCCCTGGCCTCAGCCTGCTCCTGGCACAGGCCTAGTTCCCTTTTTTCCCCCTTTTCTTCACAATTTCTGCCATGTCTCTTCTGTTTCCCGTGCGTCTCGCTGTCCGTGCCCTGCCAGAGGGGTCTTCCCCACGGCATCTCTCCCCTTTCCTCCATCCCTTCCCCAAATTTCTGTGCCCTGGGGAAATGGCACTCACTGCAGCTGGGCTGCTTCATGCCCTCTCCATCAGCTCTGCCCAGCTTCTCTTGGTTCTTCCCTCTCATACCTCCCTGTGATTTCCCACACTGAAGACCAGCCCCACCACTGCCTCCCTGTATCTGCATTTGCTTTAGGGAATCCTCCTACTTCCTGGAGGCAGTATTAGGCTCAAGAGGATCCAAAAAATAGAGACTTGCATATCCTTCTCTATGAGCAGATGAGAAAAAACTTCTTAGCTTGACCTGCGAGTACTCCTCTGTTGCCTTCACTATGGACATTTGCCCTAGCAGAAATGGCTTTCTCTCCTGACTGCTTCTCCCTCCCGCTCTCTTCAGTTGTGCTTTTTGCCTGTGGCTTCTCATATTCTTCCCCGCCATCCCTTTACCCATCAGTCCTTTCCCCACCGACAGCATCCATGGACCACCGTATGGTTTGACAGAAACTGCATCGATTGCACCGCCGCCTCTCAGTCACAGTCATGCTGTGCCATGTGTCTTCTGCACCTGCCCAGCATCACCCCATGCCTGACACACACAGGTTTGCCTCCTGCTGTCACTCTTTGACTCAGACCAGCCACCCATCAAGGTGGCAGGATACTGCCAGGAAAACAGGGGGAAGGAGCTTACCCTCAGGCCCCACCTGGCCTTCTCTTTGCCAGGCTTTCCTTTTTCCCTACTCCATCACAGATTTTGTGTGTTAACCTGCCCCATTCTGATTTTTCAGTCCACTCTGAGAAGTAGCAGTTCAATCCTCTTCTTGATCTGGACTGACTTTATTTTCTTAGGAATTTTTGCTACCTTTTTAGAAGCCTTTCTAGCTCTCTCCAGCTCATGCTTTTCTGTTTGGCCCTGCCACTGCCTCTCAATGGACTCCTCCCTATTTTTTTTTCCCCTCCCTCTTGCTCAAAGGCATATTTAGATTAGCAGAATTGGGGAAACTTGTGCTTTCTAAGTTTCAGCAATGCTCTGGTCTTGGCAGATTTCACTGGTGTTGTAACAGATTAATCTATTGCCTGGGAAACTGAAACACCCCACCTGCGTCCCACCCTGCCTTTGGTGGTGACACGCACTTGGACTCGGCTGGGTTTGATGTAATTATTCCTTCAATATGTCTCTCTGGGCTTATTATTTATCCCATGTAAGATCCACTCTTACCTTTTTATTTCTGACACTGACCACATCTCTCCTGCCATGACCTCTCCCTTACCCCCACGTCAGCAGATCATTCCAGTTCATTTCTTAGCAAAAATTATGCGTCTTCATCAGTCTCTACCATCGTGCTTCTCTTTCCAGTCAAAAGAAAACAGAGGTGAAATGAAACTGAATTACTTTGTGTGTTTTCCTCTGCGTGTTTGTAATCTCATCCTGAGGAGCACTTCAGAAAAGTTACAGAAGAGCTTGTGTTGACTAATACAGTGCAGTCAGGCAATTGGCACCATACTCATTTAATACTCTGTCTTAGGAAAGAAATTGCTATTATATCAAGAAAATTTACCCAAATTCTCAAAACGCTAATCATCCCGACATCAAGGTACCAGTTGATCTTTTCTCTTCAGTCACTCACTGCTATATAACCTGGGTTATATGCAGCAAGTCTGCGTGTGTGAGCCCTTTTCTTCTCCAGAAATAATGGTTTGTCCCACCATTCATGAAGAACAACCCAGTCCAGGAGATTTTCTTCAGCCATATTTGGTGTTGGAATTTCAGAGGAACATCTAAGCTTCATTTGCATGAAATACGGAAAATTTTTTGTGCCTCTACCTGGTAATGAAGTTAGTCACATGCTTAAGGAGAAAAATTGCCTCTTGTGTAGTTTTACAGTCTCTAGTGTAATTACAGGTACAAATTGTATTGTTACCAGTACGCGGACTCTGTGCTTTTGGTTTGACTGTTGAAAAAAACCGCTAAAGCCTTATCTGAGTGGAAAGCTTTCCCTTGCCCCTGCGGTTTCGGGTGCTGTCTGTCTTTCATCTTACTCCATTTTCCCGCACAGTGCAAGCTGGGGGTGAGCCAGGCACGCTCTGCCATGCCTGCAGCACGGAAAAAAACATTTTAAATTCATCTTTCACCAGCGCAGTGGCGAGGAGTCAGATGAAGCTGTGTCGGGAGTCACAGCGATTTCATATGCCATGACTCCAGAGGAGAAACACATGCTGCAGCAAGTACAGGGTCTAAAATAATAGACACTAGGGGGAAATAAAAGCATGTCAGTGGGTGGACTGTTAAACCCACACAGCCAAATCCTGAGAGGTCCTAAGCCCTCACAATTAACTCCTGTTGGCTTCAAGAAGATTTCAGGTGCTCATCTCCCCTCAGGATCTGGCCACAGGCATTTTTCTTGATAAAAAGGTCTCCACTGACTGGGTGGAGAGCGAAAGGTTTTTGAGCACATTGAAATGATTTTTCGGGATCTGTGGAGCATGGATCGGGGTTTGTAGCAGCAGTACTTGTTCCGCTGGAAATGGTGGTCATGACTTCTGGTGCTGGGAATACCTTGCTGCTTCTGGACTCGCTACTGCAAAACAGTGCGTAAAATGGGGAAAAAAAAGAGCCGCCGTCAGAAGGGCTCGTAGGTAGCAGATGCCTGTGTGGCTCTCTGGAGGGAGGAAAATCTCTTAATTCAGATGGCTTTGGTCTCCTGACTCTTCAACAAACTGCATATTGTACAAAAAAACCCTTATATTTAAACAAAAGACACTTCTTTGTTTCCATGTGGTGTGGAAGGGTTCCCATATGACTCTTCCCAGGGATGCAAAGCCATTGCTAATAAAACAGCATTTTAGTGCTCGTTCATCCCACAAAGGGCAAATCTTTACCCTGAAACTGTCTTAATATTATTGTTACAATTTAAAGACACTGAACAGAATTGCACTAACTTGGAGTATTATTTTCAGTAGATCCAACAATGTCTGCAGCACACCTGCTCTCCGTGGTCATTTCGAGCCAGCTCCTGCTCTGTTGTTATTGGCTCCATACCAAGAGCCAGCAAAGCAAAAAATTTTTCACTTAAGCCCAAACTTACTGTTCTCCTGTCAGCTTCCCCGTAATGTATTACTTCACCATGTCCTTTGACCTCTTGCATTTCTTTGTAGAGAAATATAATTAATTGTGAGCCACAGCTTAGCTCTGGGGGTTCAAAACAGTTTCACGTGTTTACTCAAAACATTAACTTTTTTCCTTCTTTTTTAATTTCCAGGCAGAAAAGGTGATGAGGGTTAAACAAAGCATCGCTCCTTCCAAGAGCTCCAAACCCCAGCAGGGCTGCAAAGAGCTGATGGGAGGGAGGTGGGTGAGAGGGATGGACAAGGGGGTTTCTCAGCCAGACCCCAGCAGCCAGAGCTGTGTCTGGGAGCTCAGGTGCAGGAAGGTAAGAGGAACACCTCTACTGCACAAATAGCCTCAGCCTCAGAGCAATACAGAGGAAAAGAAGATGATGTTCTAGAAAAAACACAAACCAAACTATGGTTGTCTAGTACATAACTACCTAGGCTCTTAAATGGGTATGGGTACAATGCTGCAGCCCTGCAGGAAGCTCTCACCATGCAGGATGGACAGTGTGGTCCAAGATCCCACCAAGAGGGCCATGGGGGACCAGCCAATGTGTGCAGCGCCAGGCAGCCCCGGGAGCTCATGGTTCGGCAGTACGGTGTCAGCAAACTTGTCACCTGGGATTCAGTGCACAGCCTTTGTCTTCTGGCTCCAGAGGGTTGAAAGCAGGAAACCAAAGACAAAGCTTGCAATACCAATAACTTGAACTTATACTGCGCAGTTACGCTGTAAACTTTACACTGTAAACTTCATCATGGTCTTCTGTGCTGGCCTCGAGAGCTGGCAGCTGAGGGCTGGGATAAGGCTGATGCATCCAAGCTGCTGATATTCTTTCTCTTAGCACCACAGGGGTGTAGGTGATGGTGGATCTCTGCAGACCTTTCTGTGTTTTGAGGGAATATAATAAGCTACAGCTGCCAACAGCAACATCATCACTTGCCCTTCTCTTGTGGGTTCCCTCATGGGGAGAGCTCAGCGAAAACAGTGGCATGTCCCAGGGAGCCAGGGCAACACCAGTATCTTTGCTTCTCACTGAGAAATCGGGACACAGAGGAGGTGTTAAAGTGACCTGCCACTTTCCTTACTCACACATTAATTCATGAAGATTTGTGACACAAATGATGACAAACCTCCTCACTGGAGGAAGGTCTGATTTACTTGTCACACCAATAGCACCTCTGTAACAACCCTACAATACTGTAGAAATCCTGCCTCATTTGTGGATTATTGTCAGAATCATAGAATCATAGAATCATAGGGTTGGAAGGGACCTCTGGAGATCATCTAGTCCAACCCCCCTGCCAGAGCAGGGCCACCCTAGAGCAGGTTACACAGGAGCGCGTCCAGGCGGGTTTTGAATGTCTCCAGAGATGGAGGCTCCACCACCTCTCTGGGCAGCCTCTTCCAGTGCTCTGCCACCCTCAAAGTAAAGGAGTTCCTCCTCATGTTGAGATGGAACTTCCTACACTCAAGTTTGTACCCATTGCCTCTTGTCCTATTGCCGGGCACCATTGAAAAGAGCCCGGCCCCATCCTCCTGACACCCACTCTTTAAGTATTTGTACACATTAATTAGGTCCCCCCTCAGACGTCTCTTTTCCAGACTAAACAGACCCAATTCCCTCAGCCTTAAAGACCCAAGAAGAAGACCCAAGAAGAAGAGCCCTTAGAAGACCCAAGGTGTTCCTAGAAGCCCTGAAGGACCCAGTTAAGTCACTTTTCCCATCCTCTTTCTGCTGTAGAATCATTTCTTATGTTGTGGGACATGCTCACAGCCCATCTGAGGGCAGCTGCTGCAAATCCAACATGTGGGTGCTGTTAATCCCACAGGAATTTTCTTAGGAAATGGAGGATGTTGCGTATAGATACAGGAATAAACAAACAAAACCCTCATAAAGCTTCAGCACATTTCTGTTTTCCAGGCACAGAGAGCCATCCAACACCATAAGCAACTAAGAACCGGAGAGAGAGATATTCAGTAATAATGAGATGCATTTGGGGTAATACTTTCAAAGGGATGTGAAGTTTCTAGTCCTTATGAGCTTAACAGTAGTCTCCTAGCTGATACTCCACAGAAAGCCCTGGTAACCCTTTACAAGCCCAGTCAGCACCTTTGAGGTCAATGGCAACATCGCCACAGTAATGGCTCTAAAGAGCTGTGTTGGCTCTTACATGGCTGAAAGATCATCTAGTTTGTACCACTCAGGTTCTTTGAACTAACACCACTCCCTAGGCTTACAGCACCTGACACATCTACTGTCAAGATGCTTCGCTTCTTTCTTACTGCTTTTTCCAAACAAACTCTCCTATAACTTCATTTTTTTAATTCCTTTTAATAGAAAAAACCCTGGTTCCATAAACTCGATGTCTAAGTTTGCAGGAATGTTATGCAAACAGCCTTGCTGGGATTAAAGCAGCAACCAATTGCTGGAGGTCTGTGTTTCTACGTCCTCTTCCTTGAATTTCTTTTCCTCAATGCAATACTGAAAACACTCTTGCATGGAAACTAGCAGGAAAAAGGTCTAGGTTTAAGATCAAAAAAAGGTGCAAAACTAGTTGGAAAAAGGACTGTGAGGTTTTTTTTACAAAAATCAACATTTCATTGTCATACTGGGAGGATTAAGTAATATCCCAACAAGGTTTGTCACAAATCTGGCACAGAGTAGGCAAAGGCAGCGGCCAAATGCAACTATAAAAGCCAACGCTGGTGTGTAACGTTGTGCATCAGCTAAGAAAACATGAAATCTCACAGCACAACTCTGATCTAATCATGATACATTTGACAGCTGGATGCCAGAAAGTTCTTTGCAGCTTACCTAATGGCATGATGGAGTACCAAAACGGCAGGGTGATGCCCTGCCCAGGCCTGGCGTGGTGCACTCAGCCTCGAGTCTATGGCATGAACCAAACGTTCAATGTTAATGCATGATGCTTCCCACAAGGAGGGCGTAGTAACCTGTATGAGATTGCATGCCCAAGGGTGATCTTGCCCTTGATTGTTTTCTGTGCACATAATGAGAAGCAAAGTGCTCGGTCCTGGGCGCTAGACTAGATCCCACTGCACCTTGGCTGCTGCTCACCACCTACCATACTGTCCCAGTAACCTGAATGGCAAACCCAGTACTGAACCAAGCTTCAAGGCCACATCACATCTGGTCCTTAGCGGGAGTGGAATAAAAACCAGTTCTGGAGTAAGTGGTTGTAGCCAGGCACCAGGAGGATCAGCTCAGGAGGCAGCAAACAACCTGTACAATTTCTTTTATCTGAGAATTGTCTGCTAAACATCCATATGATTACGATATTTAATAAGGAGGGAAAACAATAGTAATTTAGCTGAAGTGTTATGGTCTTTTGGGGAAACTAATTCTCCCTGCCTCTCAAACATAAGTCCATACAACCGATGCAGATTGGCTACTCTTTTAGTACCCAAACTAAGATAAATGATCATCTTGTCCATGAGTCATCTAGACCGTTTTCCATAGGAAGACAAGGTTTGAATTCAAATTGATCCTGAAAAACGCAAAGGAATGGCCAGAAATCAAATAGATGACAGTAAAAAACACTTAAGAGGGAAATGTCAAATACAAAAGTCCCCAACAAACAATCCCAACCTGTGGCACCTGCCAGGCATCAGTGTGCAGGGAGGGACCCACAGCCTTTAGAGATCCAGAAACTGTGGGAGTCCTTGGTCTTGTCTGCCCACAACACAAGGAAAGGCAAATGTCATCCTGGGACACACCTGCAAGAGAGTTTTATGTAAGACACAGGAGAAATTATTGTGCTCTACTTGGCACCAGTGTGGTCTCAGCTGGAGTTTGGTGTCCAGTTCTCAGCACCATGCTTTAAGGAAAATGCAAGTTGGATAAGGTCCAAAGGAGCTCATATGCAAGACAAAAGGTTTAGAAAATGCAGCCCAAGACAAAAGGCTGATGGAGTGGGCATCTTCTGTGTGGAAATGAGAAGATGCGGGAAACCTAACACCACTTAACTGTCATGCAGAAACCTGACTTCTTTCTGCCCATTATAAGCTGGTGATGTGAAGTGTGATGTCTTCTGCTCTCTGCTTTTGTTTGGTGAGTATGGTACTGCAGGGCTGCTTTCGCAGTGCAAATTTGGACCACCTGTTAGAGCATTTTCAGGCCTTTAATATGTCCTTAGAGGAACCAGACCTTCCTCAGATCAAAGTCCCTCAAGGTTCCTCTCAGGATCCAGTTTTGCGGCCAGCATTCATCACGACCAACTGCATTTGAACACATCCAGTTGTCTGGGAGACTGTATGGCTTAGTCCTGCCTTAGTCCTGTGATTAAGCTGAGACAAGCTCTGGGACATGATGGTTCTTACTGCGCAGCATCAGTCTGCCCAGTGACTTCTTGCCCTAGGAAACATAACCTGGACACACAGGGCTTGAGTCATTTCCAACATGGGCACCTCCAGTGGTGCACCTGCCAGGGCTGGCAGGCATGACACAGGACCTACAGAAGACCTGGATGTTTCTGGACCAGCAGTTGGACTCAGGTGGCACTTCCTAGGGGAAAATGGCAACTAGCCTGCGCTCAAGCAGCTGAATCGTGCCCGCTGCCCAAGCAGAGGAAGAAGCATCGGAACAGCATTGCGTTTATTAAATCACATTTATCGGGGACGCCCAGTGCATGGGTAAAGAATTACACCATGCTGCAGTGACACTACTGGGCAGGAGATGGGGTTTCTATCCATCCTGCAACAGAGGCTCCCAAACTGAAACCTGGGGCATCCAGAAGCACAACTTGTCCAAGGACCAGCGGCAATGCAGTGTCCAGTGGGGCTGGCAGCGGGGTGCACACGTGGAAGCCAAGGAAGGCAGCAGGACAAGGGGACTGGCTGGGATAGGGGCTATTTCCCCAGCACGTTACTGCAGCTGCTGCATATCCCTGCAGGCACGGCCTCCCCTTCCCTTGCTGGAGCCGTTACTCCCCAACCCTCTTCTTACCCAGGATGTGGAGCTGGCACAGACCCCCATCGACCCCAGATCCTGTTTCTGGGCCGCGCTGACCAAGAGTGCAGTCATGCACACTTCCTTCCACATTTATGCAAAAAGCATCCACCCCACACGTATTTCCACTGTATTTGAGGCCTTGTGTAGTCTTGGCAGAAGTGGATGGATTTTGCCCAGAATACACAATTTAGTGCTAATTATCTCTTCCTGCTGGGCTTTAGAGCACAGAGCTTTCAGTTCAAGAACAACAACTACAAGAGCTAATGGATTGCTCTGTTACCAGGAAGCAAACCCTTTGCAGAGTGCAGAGGATCCTGCCCCACTGCAGGTCTCAGAGAAAGCTCAGCTCCGCAACAATAGGAGGACGGAATTTGTTAACTCTTCAGGGAACGTGAGAGCTTCGCCAGCGTTGTAATTGCCTTCCATTGGTGCTGCTGGGGGGAACACCCCAACATAAAAAAGCATCTCACCCCTCCCAAGGCATAGGAAATTGTGTTGTAAGAGAAGAAAACTCCCCTTGTTGGGTCAGTGAGAGGGTGTAGAAGAGAAAAGGAAGGAAAAACTGTGGCTGAGATTCTTTCCTTTCCATGTCACATACTGTAAAATCTGTATTTCCTGTTCTCATTTGGGATGAGTGTATAGGACATGGATTAAACTGTTGCTTTCCAGACCCCACTTCTCATGTGCATTTATCCCACATCTAGGATGGCCTCTGGGCTCCACTGACAAACCACTTCATTTTTGGTGGTACTCCCTGAGATGAGAAAGAGCCTTGCACCACTCAGCTGGCAATTCAGCTGCAGGTAATGAATTATCAGCATATGGAAGTCACACTTGGAGCCAATAATAATTTAATTCACCTGCACTGGCACTTAACCATCCAGCAATAACCGTTGCAGAACTGCTCTCTGCACAGCTAATTCAGGAGCTTTATAGACCTACATGTGGTGATCATTTGATTCTAATGCTGACACATTACCTGAAGGAGAGTCCGAAGTACCCTCTAGCATAGCGAGTGTTTTGGCTGGCGGTGACCACATCTTAGCTTCTCTTTCAAATACAGTCTTTTAGATGTAGATGCTCACCTACTTGAATATCCTTACAAGTGTAAGAAATAAAATACTGAAATATAGAGCAGATGCTTCAGTACATTGGATTAAATCCACTATTGACACAGGACCAACATTACTCTCTTCTCAAAGACACTTTCTCACTTGCTCATATGGTGCACAGATGTAGGCTGCTGGCAGCGATCTCTAAGGCAATGCGGGCAACTTCCAGATATTCAGCTACCCTTTGTCTCCATTTCTTGTGCAAGATTCTGGACAGTTTATTCTCATTTGGGTCTCTGTAGTTATCACACTAAAATATTGCTGTATTTAATATCCCTCTTGAAAAGGGGTTAAAGGAAACACTGCTGGATGAATGGAACAACACCCTGCAGGTGAGGGTGAGGTGAGGGATGGTGTCCGTCGCCGGCAGCGTTACTGCAGATCACTGAGATAATCCCATGACCTGCCTGCCAACGTGCACAGGTTTCAGTGACAGCTCTTCTAGAGAGCTTGCTACTACCAGTGGCAAAGGTCTTCATGGCTTGGAATCGCAACTACCGGCATGGAAAAGTAAAAGGCTGTAAGGAGTGAGAATCCTTCTTCCTGAGTCAGTTGAGGAAACAGCTGTACAAAGCCTGACGCCCCTTTGCCGAGATGGTCGCGAGCATCCTCCATCACGTTTCCTGTCTCTAGAACAAGTTGTCCAGCTGTGGCTTGCTGGAGAACACCAGAAGAAAAACAGAGAAATACCAGATTGATCCCAGGTGAAGATTTTTTTCTGTGAAACAAAGGTAAATAATTCTGCTGCTTTATGACTGGTGGTTTTACTCTGAGGTATTGCACAATAGGCTTAAATAATGCTGAAGTATGACTGCCTCCAGTTTTATCTGATTATAATGTTTCTCCTTAGCTTGGTGCATCTCAGAGAAGGTTGGTTATGAAGAATAAAAGCCTTTCAGGGCTCAGTCTCTTGCACATGAACCCTTCCTGCCCGACCACGGTAATAAGCATGTGAAGTACATATTGAAGTCATTCTTCATAATGTTTTTGCCTCATAACATTTGAAATTGAGGTATGCTTTTTACTTTTACAAATAAATATTGAGCTAATTGCATTAATAAACATAAATCAAAACTGTATATTTTGGCGAATAAAAGGCAGAATGTACTCTTCCTATCCTGCATGTGGACAGCCCTGGTTTCCAGCATAAGCAGGTCCATGGGGGACCTGCCGTGGGGGAAATCAAAGCGACCAGACACCCCATCCCCAAGCCCCCGGAACCCCCAAGCATGTCAGCAGGGTGGTCAGACTGTAAATGCTGAGCAGGCCCAGAGACGTACCTCTGCTTCTGTCCCGTCTCCTCGAGCCCAATGCCCTGGCTGTGCTGCAACCACGGCAGAGTCGCCTCGCACACGTGGGATTTAACGTGTTGCAGCAAAAGTGCAGGAAAGCCATGGCTCGTCTTCCCTTCAGCTGAGGCTTGGGATTTGAGCAGTAAGCACAGGACAGCCCATATTGCACAGGGCATCTGGTGACTGAGCGCCAGGCAACCTCCGTACCACAGGTAATGCTCCAACCCCATCCATATGGCTTTGCTCTCCTAGAGCTCCTACGCTTCACCGACTAGGCATTACTGAAATTAGATCCCACAGCATGCCAGTGGATAATGATTTATACTTATCTTTTCTCTAAAGATAGGGAAACTGGAGCAGATACAGGGATTTTTTTCCTGCTGTAGAGAGGTTTCAATTGTTTTCATCCTTGAATCTGATATTTGTGGTCCAGGATTTCTGCCTCCCACCCCACTTATTCCTGCAGTGGGGTGGGATGCGGTCTCCTGGCTGTCCCCTGTGGGCAGCTCTGCCACCTGGCTTTGACAGAAAGGGACAACGTAAGGCAGGAAGACCCCTTCAGACCCCTACAAAAAATATCTTAGGTTTTTTAATCAGTAGGGCAGCACACCACTTGCTGGGGGCAGGGGGAATGAAGCTCATCTTCGGGAATTTTTTGGAAGCTTTGCTGACCGTCAGTCAGATAGCTGTAAAAACATTAATGTGGGGTCAGGTCTGAAAACACTGCAGGGCCATCCTCTTCTCTGGAGAGATTTTGTACAGAGCCTGGGGGAAAACCAGCAAGGCAATGGACATTGATGTATTTCTTTTTCATTCTCATGGCTGGTAGAAAGAGATGGTTTATGTATTTGCTGATATGATGTAGATAGCAAAAGCTAGATCTAATGTAAGTACCTGTAATAGCCCTTGGCCCCTCTGGCAGGCACCCAGAGGTCCCTGCTGCCCAGGCATCCAGGGCCACCCCGGTGCCAGTGGGTCAGTGCTTCTTTCCTGCCCAAGGCAACAAGGTGAAGGACATGTAGTTTTTGGGAGATCCTAAAATGTCCCAAGGAGCCTGACCTGCTGGCTGTGCCCAGAGCCCATCTCATGTGTACCGATGATTTCTGCCCCTTGTGAAACACAGGAACAGCCAATATTTTCTTCTAAAGCTTGGGTGGAGGAGGGACCTGTTCCTTATGCAGAAACTTGTAGCGAAAGCACTCACCAAGGATGCTGTGTGGTGCTCAGGGTGGTGTTTGTCATCTCCTACTTGTCATCATGGTGGCCGAATGTGTGCGGACTGGTCCTTGTGACACAGCAATGAGCACAGGGGCATCTCCTCTGCCAAGGGACTGCTTTCCCATGGGATCAGAGACAGGTTCCCTCTGTGCCTGTGCTTATTTGTATGACTCTTGCCTCCTTTCCTCATCTTCTCCCTTCACTTAGGTCCTGAAATACTGTCTAAAGAGGAAAACATCCTCAGGAAAAGGAAAGGCAGTGTCCCAGCCCTGCTCTGAAATAGCCTCTCTCTGCTGGGTTACGGTTTTCAGTCACTGAGGTGACTATGTGTGGATTAAATAGGATATTGGGTTCCTCCTCCTGACATGAATGACTTTACCTTTTGGACGTGGGCAGGAGTGGAGTTTGAAGGAGCACAGCGAAACCTGTCCGGCACACGTCTGGGAAAATGCAGGTTCTCAGGGAGAAACCTGTGTTTTGGAGCGTGCACAGACAGAAGGACACAAGTGCATCCCTGAGCCAAGGCAGTACCAGCTGATTTACATCACATTTTGGTGCACCCAATTTTCCCTTTGCACTATGTAGTTTCCCAACAGAGATGCCTGGACTTTATTCCAGGGTCAGGCCCTCAAGTCCTTTCTTATGTCTAGACTGCAGTCTCGGCATGATGACATCCTGCTGCCAGTGGCTCATTTGTAAGCAAGGGAAAACCCAGCCCATTCTAATTTTGAATATGCTAAATGACTAATAGGGCTAATTGTGGCCTCTGCTCTTGTAACAGCTTGAAAGTGAAAAAGAGATGTTGACGCAATAGGGCAAAGGACATATTTTCTAGCACTAACAATAACTCAGCAGCCTGGACTAAAGCAGCCCTGTGCCTTTGCAGAGAAGGCACCGTGCCGCCAGCAGCCCACTCTCACCGAGGTCTTGCTTGCCTTTGTAATTTACTTCAGTTTTTGGCTGTCAGTACATCATCGTTCTTGGCTTCACTCTGGTACCTACCAGAACATACAGAAACCTTGTGATGGATATAGCAAACCCAGAAGAGCAGAATACCTGTAAACCAGCCCCTACTTACTATTTTTACCAAAAGCAGCGGCACGCAGAGCACAGACATAGGAGTGGGAGAGTGGGGAAGCACTATTTTAAGTCAAGCAGCACAGGAGGTGGTTCTTAACTCAAAATCAAAATGACCTGCTTGCATCATAAAATAAATGAAGTTTTTCGCAATAGCTGGAAGCTGATGCAGCCACATATACAGGCAACAAAGAAGTTTGTTTACACAACACTGGTTACACTGCGCTTCAGAGTAATAAATGTCAGTGCAGTACCAAGAGCTGAGCAAACTCAGGAGTTTGGGTTTAACTGTGAGCTGTTACTGCCACAGACTGCAGTGAGAGACTCCTTCCTAAATTGTTTCCCACCACTGATATTGGGGCACGTGTCTTGGCCAAACAAACTGTATAGGTTATTGCTCTTTGTCAAACCAGCTTTAAATTTAAGGGGAGAATATTTCAGAAGGACAAAATCAAAGGAAACTATAAGCTGATGAATCTTACAAAACAGCTTTAAAAAGCAATTCAGCTACATCCACTACCAGGGCCAAACTGCTCCATCTGAGCTAATTCTTACTTTCAGCAGCTGCATCCCACACCGTGGCCCTCAGAAGGGCAGGGATGCTCTGGGCAGCCCCGGGCGTAGCTCAGCATGTGCTCAGTGCCCACCTTACGCCAGTGTAAAAGCAGCAACCCCGCGCCCCAACCTTCCTTTCTCTTGCTCCAGTGAAAGTTGTGTTACTCAGTGAGCTGATCCAGCTGAAAAATAACCCAGGAAAAATGGCTGGTTACTTGTTAACTGGATCGGTCCTGCCGGGGCTGTACCAGCCTGGGAGAGGGCGGCCGACGAGAGGGGGACGGATTCTCCCTTCCAGCAGCAGCAGCAGCTCTTGCTAATGCTGACTGCAACGGTTGTTGAATCGCAGGCTCAATGTTTGGAAATACAGTTCTCGGAAGGTTTATACATGTTTCTGGCATTCCCAGAAGTCCACCCGCAGCAACATGCTGACTAATCCATCAGAGCCCGCAGACCTGCTCTTCCTTCACCCATATTGCTTGGGGAGCACGGTGAAACAGGCTTAAACCCACTTAAACCATTTGGACTAAGCAGCACACTAGGGTGGGAATAACAGGATAATCCATGCTTATGTCCTTGTTACAGCACTCATGAGGGATATATGAAACTTGTGCTCAGTTTTTCCATCTACGTGAGGAGGTTCAAAGGCAGCATGCTCTGTTCTGGCCCTCCTGGAAGACAAAGACTCTGTTGCTGGGTTACTTCTACTTTGCATGACAGAATTTCATATTTGTTTGGCTGGAAGGTGAACAAATAAACGGGATTCTTAACCTGTGATGGAGACAAGGGTGTGAGACCTATTGGCAATGTCCAATGTGAATAATGGCCAGACACCGTAGTTAGTACCATAATTCAAGTCTCCTTTTTAAAGAGAGTGCAACAAGCAACTGCTAATTAGAAATTCATACTTGCTTTTGTGTGTTTTTTCTTTACTCTTTTGTCTTCTCAAATAACAGCATTAACAAGAGAGCAACTGAACCAATGACACCCTCTGCCACCTTCCCTACCTTTCTCAGCTAGACAAGCAGTGGCACATGCTGGGGGTGGTTCATAACTACATTTACGATAGTAAGGGATTGAACAATCCCTGCCTTTGCCTAACAAGGACATTAGTTTGGTCCTCTGCCCTAGGCAGCCAAGTTTCACAAGTCACGCAAGGACTTCACATCTTTGACACATCACCTTTTCTGTCAAAGTTGGCCAGGAATAGTCATCAGGTCAAAATGTATTGTAAAATGAGAGAAGGGAACACACAGCACATGTTCACAAATCCCATTGCTTAGGAGACCAAGGCCAAAAAACAAGGTGGATGGTTACAGGGTATTTATAGCAAGGGAATGGTATTTTGCAAGGATCCTTAATTTATTGCTGCCATTTTTTGACTGAGAAATACGTTATTATCCCAAATTTAGAGCACCCCAGTGATACACAGCAGGATTCTTCCACCCCTTAGCACCACTGGTCATTCAGCAGAGCATCTCTGCGTGCTGCAGGACACCGCCGGGTAGCACACACCTTTTGGGGGAGCAAAGGCTCTGCTTTCCACAAGGAGAGCTGGGTGACAGCATGCACCCAGCAAACTCCACAACAGGAGCCACCACACCTCTAAACACCTAAGGAGAAAGGTGGGCAAAACGCTCTTCAAAAGCTACAGAAGATGGCTCATTTAGTAGAATTACAGGAAAGGCTAATTTGCAAAATATGGTAATTTCTCATGGTATTAACCATGAGAAATCCCACAGAAGTTTAAAATTTGTGTTTAGACAGAAGTATATGTCTAGACTACGGTGAATTATGTGCAACAGGCTGGTGGACTGCATAAGCCAGTTCTGCTGTGACAATGAAGCCAGGCTGCCTCTTGTTTTGGTATTTTCAAGGGCTTGCTTTTCCAGCAGGAGAGACGGTCACTGGAACATGGCTGCGACATGAGGAGAATCTTATTCACCTACGGCAGTCACAAGGGGCGCACACGTGTTTGGGTGGATTGGTCCCACAGGGCAAAACTGAGAGCAGCTGGGCAGAAACTACGTATCAGGAAGAGCAGAAGATGGACTTGAACAGTGCTTTTCAATGTGCAGTTTAAAAAAATCAGGAAATAAATGTTCTTTGACATATACGTGGTTCTGGTCATGAAATATTTGCATTTTTTGGCATCAGATTCTCCAGCTATTTTCAATTAGTTTTAGATACAGTGAGCTGAACAGATTCAGATTTCACTGAACTAAATACATTTCCATTATCGGAGAGTAAGCAATGCAGTACTGCACTTAAACAGAGATGGTGGGGCAAGAGTTAGGAACCAGATTAGATAATAAACTACAGTAAAGCAGGAATTAAGTTTTTGTTTTCCTTAGCATTAAAAAAAGCAGAATATTTTAGCTGCAAAGGAGAAAAAGCAGATCCTACAATGGCTTTACTTACATAAGTAATCATGAGTTGAGCGATTTCTGGAAAGAAGGATTATTCATACATGGAACAATTTGCTGCACTGAGGTGGTTTTTCCCCTCCACTCCTCTCCTCCGGGGGTTACGTCTGGAGCACCCACTTAGGGAGCCATCAGGACCCAGACAACATGTCCCTGCTGGGTGGCCTTCACAAAAGAACCTACAAGGAACAAGATGATGTATTGGGACAGCAGGAGCCGCAAAGAATCAGCAAAGCTTCCATTCTTTCCCCTCCATAAGAGTCACCGCCAGAACCTGAACTCCCCTCAGGCTGAGAGCACGCTCAACGCTCCACTGAGAGCAGCGATCCCAGCATCAGCCCGGGCAGGGAGCAACTAGGCACAAATATTACTGGATATTACTGTTTTCTGGAAACAGTTCTGGAAGTAACTTGCTGGTGGCAACCTGCCACCTAGCCAAATGTCCCACCTGCCCTTTTTTTTGGCATCTGCTGGCCCTGAATAAGATGCTTTTATTGTATATAAAATCTGAGTCTTTGCTGCTTGAGCTGAAGAACCGGCCTTTTGACTGCAGTGTAAGAGGATCAGCTTGTCAAGCAGCATAGCTGCTAAAGGTTGAGCTCCACTGTGCCAATGAAAATCACCCAAATGCTCCATTTGCCATATTACTTCAGAACAAACTGCATGCTAAAGTAGAAGGCAGATGGCTTGCCCATGTTAGAGACCTCGATTCTGTGCCCAACACTGAATAACCCTGTGCAAGCTACGTTGTCATTCCTCAATTATTTTTTTTTATGTGGTTTGTTGTTTTTTTTTTCCCCCTAAAACAGGAAATCTGACCTTATAATCAGCGTTGGAAAAGATACAGAAATTGTGATAGCACTCATCACAAGTGCAAATGCTGGAATTCCTTGTTCCTTGGTTTACAGAGTGCCTCTCACTAAGCTTCAGGACCTTTCAAGAGCACTTGACACAACAGATTGTCTTGGAGACCAGAATGCCCGTAAGAAGCAGCGTGATTAAAAACATTAAAAAAAGATTCTAAAGACAATGCCATGTTTTTGGGTACATGAGTCACTACTCTCAAGAATTTGTAATTTACAGACTAAGGGGTGGCTCTTCTCCGTCCTCAAGCGATGCAAGCTGGCAGCTCCTACAAAGCATGGTTGCTGGCTTCTGCCAGAGGCATTCTTTGGAGCTAAATAGGGGAAAAAGCTGACTTGAGGTCAACTTAGTCAGCTTGTCTTGATTGGAGCCCCTGTTATCTCTGCAACCACAGCTGAGATCATTTGACCTGGTCAGGCTGTAACCATGACCACTTCAAACACTCCCTGCCTGGTAGCAGCAGCAGCTCGTGGAAAGGTGCTGCTGGCAGGACAACCAGCTCCAACCCGCAGAAAGGTTAAACCTTCCTCCCCCTCACTCTGACACTTACTGCTCACAAGGACTCAAACCGAAGCATGTACAAGTCAGATAGCTGTTCAGCTCCTGGTTTGGAGGAGACCAGCCACAGCATTACGTTCAGCCCAAGGAAAAGGAATCGAGGACTGCCGTCCACAGAAAGGTTTTCCCATTACTGGGTTGATTTGAAGGGGGGGGAGGAATTCCAAGTTCCCTTTTTGTGTATAGCGCCATGGCCTTTCAAAGCTGTTGGAAGCCCTTGTTATTTCCACAATTTTGCATGATTTTCCAATGAACCTGTTTCTTGAACAATTCGGTCCGGCTTTGAACAGTTCAGTCCAAGGGATTCTATTCCTGCACACTGGAAGAGCAAAATGCTCCCTCTACACCTCTGCAACAGCTTACCTGTCATTACAAATTTAGAAAGTTTCATAGAATTCAAAGGTTCCAGTGATATTCATCAATAGTCATGTGGGATTTGGCCTAAAGAGAGACCTCCTGAGCAGTCAGGGATGGAAACAGGACCCAGCCACAGAAGTGCTGTCAGACTTGTGGTCTGTCCTTGGGCGCAGGGTGCGCTAACAGTAAGGAGGCTTTCCAGGCAGAAAAGGAAGAGAAACGCATGAGGAATGACACAACGTTAATGTAGGTGTGTTTCAGGTTTTTTAGGGTTTAATTCATTTATCCCCTTACTTCCTGAATTAACACGCAATGCAAATCTTGTGGTTATTACACAAACCCCAGTGTACACAAAGATGATCAAAACCCAAGGACAGTCCTCAGTACAGAAATGTTAACATCTAAAAGCAGAATCAGAGAACTTGAGATTCACCGGAAAACTGAAGGAAAGACCAAAATGGCACTCTCAATATATTTATTTTAAAGATTACTTCCCATTGTCCTCGTAATTTTTAAAGATCTTTTGGGGGATCTTCTAGTGTTGACGTAAGGCTTTGGAGAACTTTAAGTAGTTGTAGATTAATACTACATGACTATCACATTTGGCAAGCTACGGAAGTGCTCCTGACATCAGCACATTTCATGTTTAATCCCAACTATCAGTTTATTTTCTAATTACAGTTTAAAAGAAGAGCAGATTTTTTTCTTTTGTGGAGCAATGTAATATATTGTTTCCCCTAGAGACAACATATATACAATGTGTTTGATAGGCATAATACACATAATTAAGATGACTGTGTGACAGATTAGTGACCAGGGGTCACATGAGCGAGAAGAGGGAGAAAACAAAAGTTGTAAATATTTGATCACTTTTAAGAGTTAATTTGATCATCATAACCCTTTTGTATTCATTTTTTTGTGAAAATCAGACTGTGCAAATATCATTAGAACAACTGCCAAAGAAAAACATGACCAATAAATAATAAAATACAGACTTGAAAGATCCTCTAATATTGAATGTCCATTATGAAATTTAGAGATTGTTCTAGTGACAATTAAACAAGCTATTCTGCCACGGAAAAAGAAGACAAATACTTTTGTGTTTAAGTACCAGAATGTGAATTGCAAAACATACAACGAAACCTCTATCCAAGCAAAGAATTGCATGTGGATTTATACACTGGTAGTAAATAAATTAGAAAGAACACATTTTGAAGAAGTGTTCAGGACGGCACAGATTAAGCTCTTTCCCCTCTCCTCCTCTGCTCAAAAGCCATCCTCTATCTTCGCTACAGCCTCCATGAGCAAAATGGGCTTTTCTCATCCTCAAATCATTATCCTCACCGCTAATGGTCTTCTGTACACTGGGGAAGTATTTTCATTTCTCTGCTACAGACCTCTATGTTGGTTCAGAGTGTGAACTCCTGATCTTTCATCGCTTTGATGATAAAAGCCCCAATATAGCATTTTCCTGTGGCAAAAACTGTGCTTTTAGTACTAGTGTCATATTTTGTCTCTTGTAAATGGCTTTGCTTTCAAATTGCCACTCAGGCTTGGGGCCACCACCATCCTAGGCAACTTTGCCAGCACAAACATCAGTAAAGTGCTGCTTGTACAGACACCGACTGTGGGTTTAACAGCAATAATTGCATTAGAATAATTTTACTCAAGAGTGCAAACACAACACTTCTCGCCAGCTTAAACAATTGTTAGTCAATCTGTCTGAAGAATAGTGCCTTTTAGGGTAACTACACCGCATTCTGGGTTCACCTGCCATGGTGCATTCTTTTTCTACTAAAATTTAAAATACCTGTTGAAACACACTGACACTTGGGGATTAGCCAAACTAACAAAACTTCCCGATTTCTTTTTTCAGTACCCATTAACTTATCTGATTATTTGTAATTCAATACAATTTTTTAAAGAAAACCAAACTTTCAAGCTCATGCATACAGCACTGCTGAGCATTGCTGTGTTACCAGTTACACATATGGACAGGCTGCTCCAGATAACTGGCAAGTAGACAGCAATATGGCTACGGAGAATTTGAGAATGCCACCAGAATCACCGCTGGGATGCCATACAAATACTACTTAGCTTAGCTAAGAGGAGCATGAGGTGAGCATGAGGAAGAAGCAGGCACAGACAATAGCCTGGGCACACAGGGCAACTGATGCACTCTTCATCTTCTGACCAAAGAAGAGGTCACAGGACAGTGAAGTTTTATTAAAACTATATTCCATTTTTACTGCTCTTTTAATCTTTTATTTATCTTTAAAGGACAGAATACAAGGCTTTACACTTTCACTTTTATTTCATGTGTGAAACTTACTCTCCTTGAAACTGCTTTGCCATTAACTTAGAGAGAAGGTCCATGTGCCTTCAGCTGGACTGCTGCTGGTACCTTGGTGGGCTCCTTCCCAGCTGCCCGGGCTGTCTCTACACTGCAGGCATCTCACTGATGGGGCTGGAAAGAAAGCCCACGTCTCCCAAGCACCTCTTTGTTCCAGCTGAGTTTACTCTGCTAAATGAAGATGCATCACAGTTTTTGTGTTTTTCAAATGGATAATAAATGATGTTAAAAGGTCACAAACATCAGAGGCATCTCTGAGCTTAACAGATGCAAAATTCAATACACCAATCAATTTTGAAGATAAAAATGTTAATAACGGTTTCATAGTCTAAGTAATGAATATAAATTTTCTCCCCCAAGCCGATGACATTTCCTGAATCAAAATTGCTCGGACTTTGCTCTCTATTCAAGCATAGTTTTCTCTTGCATCATTTAAGGTTCTAGAAATCAAAGTTACTGGCCTTTCACGTGCAGGTGTCACTTATGTGAGTAACCTTGGATTTATTAAAATTCTTTGCTCTATTACTAAAGACAGCAAAATATTATTTCCATCCCATTTCCAACAAATGTCTCACTGGGTTTATTACTACAGACAAGTAAGATGTTTCTGGAATATGAAAAATGTGAAAAATCTTAAAATAGGTTCAAAAAGGTGTGTTTCATTACCTAGAACAGAGCAGAGCCGGTTTTACCAGCGAGAAATCCTGAACTGCCTGATCAATTCTGTTATGGTAATAATTAAAAGGCAACATTAATGATGCCCTATAAATGTTTATTTTTTTTTTTTTTTTCCCCAAAACGGCTTTCTCATGTTTATCTCAATGATACCACTGAGTCAGGAGCTTACTCCACTTAAAAGTGCAATATTTGGCAGACTGTACAGAAAAATACAAAGTAAACCAATAAATATATGGCATAAATCTTTTGTATGTATTAATGCTGAGAAAATAAGATTGAGAATTATTCAAAACAGATGTGTGAATATAAAATAACTTACATGATGTTCATGTAAAAACACAAAAATTAACAACTGAAATCCCCTTTTAGGGATCATTAAAGAACAGAACTTTGCCTAAAAAACAGTCTCTAAACATTGCTTAAACTGTAAAACATTGTAAACATGCATATGTAATACAACTTTCAAGCCTTCATACTTACATTACTGAATTTATATATACCGATAATGCTGGTGCCGTGTCTTTGGAAAGTTCAACAGCAAGATATATAACAACCTTTGCACGAGCTTATTGCTAAATCAAGAAAACAGTTATAGACTTACTTCCTTTAAAAGCATTCTTATTGAAAGAGAGCATTAAACTGTATATTAGATACAAAATAAAAGAATAAATCCCCAAACCACATTTGTTTTGAAAACTCAGTTGTTCTACTTAACATTTGTAGAATCAATAAACTCACGTAGCCATCCCTTTGCCTGCACACAGTCAACCCTGTCACTCATGTGCTCCTTCCGTACAATTGAAACCGCGTATCAACACTGGAGCAGGAACCGTGTCCAAGTAACATCTATAGAAATAATTTAAAACCATCTTCTAAATTACCAGAATAATGACAGTAAGTCAGACTTGTTGACGCATTTTATTGTGAGATGGGGAGTCTGGTAAAAAACTAGAAAATGACCATGATGTAACAAGGAACTTAAAAATGAAGTTTCAGATTTGTAACATACATACATGAATACAGGAACAAATTGGCACAAAAATGTTAAACATTGTTCCCAACACTGTTTATAAGATTATTCTAATTTGGCTTACTAAGGAAATGAGAGTTTTATGGTTAGACTAATCTCTTAATAAAACTGCAGAGCATCATGCTATTAGTCACACAGTGAATTTCAAAATTTAAGAGCTTTATATTAAAAACTGGGTAAAGGTAAAATGAATTGATTGCAATTGTAAAATTAATACATTCCCATTTTAATTCTTCTGTTCTACAGTCCAAGGCAAGTATAAATGTTAACATAACACTGTTAAATCAAATCTCAATGCAAGAGAACCGATTGCATCTCTACTTTAAATCTTATCAACTTTCCAAATTTTCATACTAAAATATATTATTGTATTAATACAAACTACAGTATTATACACTACACTGTGTAATAAATAAAGAAATATAAAAATAAGACACATAAATATAAAAGTTTTCTAAAACTAAAAAGGTACATATGTCAGTAAGAAGGGTATTAATACTGCCAGGTTTGAAGACATACAGTACAAAATGTTGCACAGATCTATAAACTAAAAGAAATAAAATAATACTGATAGGTAAAAATCAGCTAACATTGTAAATAAATGGGGTCCATAATAACTAACATTTGAAAATACTTATGAGCCAGATAACATGTCATGTATGTGTCTGAAATTAAAGTAAACCAATAAAGCAATAAAGCAGATTAGAAAATTTCCCTTGCAATTATTGTAGAGAAATTCTGCAAGTCAGGTATTAACCCAAAATACCACCAAATAATTAAATAATGAAATATACCAGTGTTCTTACTTCTCTGATGGCTGAGTGTTTTTTTCCCCATGATTAGTTTAGAAGTTTGATACAAATCAACAAATGCTAGTTATTGTAGGCCACACATTGGATAAAGGCTGCTCCGAGCCTTTATAATACTGATAAATGGCACTTACAGCACACAGGTCTTGCATAAGGCCAAAGGAGATACAAAGCTTCATATCATATCCTTCATATTGTTACTACATACTCAAAACACAATTACAAACACTGATTTTGACGACTTTGCTGTCCTTACCAGTATTAACACTGTTAGTCCCTGCAATCAGAACTCAACGACAATCTTTTCAACTACATTTTTAATCACATGAGTAAGAAACTTCAGTTCTTCTATCATCTGCTTTCTTAAGGCTAACAATACACTTTAAATGATAATATGCTCTACTACAACATCTAATGTCATAAATCGCTACCTTCTAGGTTGAATTTACAAAGGTAGCCAAGCACTGTTTGCAACTGCATTACAGGTTTCTGCAAAAGGGAATTTTGTAGTGCAGAAGTTCTCACATTTTAAAACATAAGAAAATACTGAAGTGGATTTAGGAAATGTTTTACCATTTAAAAAAAAAAAATCATATAAATCTCTCCCAATTGTACAGCTTAAAAATTAATCAACTTAAGAATGAAAATTAATACTGATAAAACAAACAATGCCAGATGCTTGTCTAATAAATCAGGTTTCCTATAACCTGTTACATCTTTGCTTCCAGAGTCACTGTATTTTTCTAATCTGCTTCATGTTATAAACTTGTTCCTAACTTTGAAAACTGTGTGAAAAATTACTAAGTTTGAGGTTCAGGCACACCTGGATTTCTTTTTTTTTTTTTTTCTTTTCTTTTTTTTTATATATATATTTTTTTACACAGTAGTGAACAGAAATCACAGTATGCAGGCTACTGCGTTTCCATGAAAAGCATGTATAATATAGAACGAACTTCATTACCAATTTTTTTTTTCCTTATAGAAAAAACTATCATTTAAGCTTTATTCGTTTTTTTCTTCCGACACCTGCCTGTTATTCTGTGTAGCTTCTGGTTCTGCATTGCTTGCTTGATTTACAGCTTCATCATTCTTGTTACCTTCAGTTTTGCCTTCTTTTTCTTCTTCTTCTTCTTCTTCTTCTTCGTCATCCTCTACTTCTTGTAGTTTTCTACATTCTTTTTCTTCCTGAAGTCCTTCTACCTCTTTTTCTTCCTCCTCCTCTTCCTCTTTTTCACTGTCTTCCTCTTCTTCCCTGGTTAGACTCTCTCTCTCATCCGAGTCGATCTGCGATGGAGATGCCGTGGCACCAACGTGCTCGCTATTGAGGACCTCCTGGCCTGCCTCCTCCTGTTCCGTGCTGTCACGCTCTTCTGCCTCTCTTTTGCAATAGGAATAGCGATGATTCATGTGTTGAGAATAAGACCCCGAGTGCGAAAAACGCTTTCCACATTTGTCACATTGGTAGGGTTTTTCCCCAGAATGCAGTCGCATGTGTTCGATCAAATGGTGTTTGTGTTTAAATGCTTTTTTACAGATTCCACACTCGTGAGGTCTTTTACCTACAAAATAAAGCACAAACAAGTGGACATCTTGTAGCTGAAGTTTTAAAAATGTATACTATTGTTTTCATCATAAAATGCTGTTGGTGAACATATTACCAACAGTTAATAATTTTATTTAACAAGATGTTCTACTCCACGCATCCTCAGCCTGGGTTTCTCACCTGAGCCCAAAGGACAGGGGGGCAATGGCACATTGTCACAATTACAAGGGTAATTTGTAAGTTCTTTAGGAAAACTGAACGTAGAAGGACAAAAAGATTCTCAGACGTAACTTTTAGCACAAAAAAAGTGCAAATATAAGTAAATTAGAAAAGGACACATTTTTCTTGAAGTAAACATTATTTTGACTCAAAACCATTTTAACTTTTCTATATTGATGGAAATTTTAAACCAACTAAGCTTTCATGTTGTATTTTTTTGCGTACCAAGTCCTTTTTCCAGTTATAGGTAAAAAGAAAATAATTCTAAAATCTAGGTTGGCACGAGTAAGTGCCTTATGTACAAAACTTGCTGACTACACACATATTAACTAGAAAAATCCGTTTTGCTTCACTTAGCTCTCTTTCTGCTCTGTTCCCAGCTTTCTACTTTGTTGCCTTGTTTTTAGAGTCTCTTATAAACACAGCATGAGCCTAGTAATGTTATTTTGATTTCAACACTCAAAGTGGTTACACAAAACAACTTTGCACAGTCTCAGCCCTGACATAAAAGATACAGACAATAAGACAAACAATAAGTTTTCTGGTCACACTATACCCATGATCAACACCCTCCGTGTCAACTTCTGCCAAAAAAGCAGTGAGACGGGAGTCGGCCTCTTTTCCCAAGTAACAAGTGATAGGACAAGAGGAACGGCCTCAAGTTGCACCAGGAGAGGTGTAGGATGGATAGTAGGAAAAATTTCTTCACCAAAAGGGTTGTCAAGCATTGGAACAGGCTGCCCAGGGAAGGGGTTGAGGCACCGTCCCTGCAGGTATTTAAAAGACGTGTGGACGTGGTGCTTAGGGACACGGCCTAGTGGTGGGTTGGCAGTGTTAGGTTTACGGTTGGACTCGATCTTAAGGGTCTTTCCCAACCTAAATGATTCCATGCTGCTGTGATTATGAACACTGCAGCTAATTTAGAAGTAGAATGGAAAGAACAATTCTGTTATGAAAAAGAGTTAAAAGAGTCTAAGGACAGGAAAGGTATGGAAATAGATAGTCTAAACAAATGCAACTTGAGAAACTTTATCAAGTGGAAAAGACAAAAGGGAATTTTTAATCTGTTCAATTCTATATGTGAGATGAAATTAAAACATTAATGTGCAGAATAAATAAAAAAATAATTAAAATTTTTGTTTTTTTAAAGACATTACAGAAGAAATAAGAGACCAACACTTATTAAAAAAAAGCCTAAAGATACCAGAAATGGAGCCAAAAGGAACAACTACGAGAAATTAAAAATAAAAATTGAAGACAAAAGGGTGTTCTTTTGGGGTTAGATTCCACGTGTAATGAATGGTTGTTAACTTCAGATAATTACAAATGTGGCTCAATTTGAAAATCCTTCATGCTAGGTATACACACTGCCTTTCATGTGAAGAAAGTATCATACACATACGTGATCCTTTTTTCTTAATTTATAATTTTAATTTTTAATTTTGCTTAATTTTTAACCAGGCAAGGTAAATTAGAAGTAAAATATCCTTGATTACAGGCTGTGGCTCGCAGATGATTGTCCATGAGCCAGATGGAAGAAACTCCCCTTTTCCTATTCAGGGTTTAGGTCTCAGAAATTTAAAGGAACATAGAATTGCAGTTCTGTCAAACAAATATACAAAAGATAGGTTTCTAAAGAGAGCTGAGCACAGATGATAAGAAGGACTATTACACCTCCCTACGCTATCTGAGAACTGGATTCCAGTTGAGATTATTATTTACACACTACCAATGAAATAACGATCTGAAACTGTTTTTCCTAGTACATACCTGTGTGTTCATACTTATGTCTCAATAATGAGCTGCTCTTCTGAAATATTTTGTCACATAAATCACATGCATACATCCCGTTTTCTGTCTTTCTCATCTTTTTCTTTGGGGGTGTTGAATCAGAATCATTTTGATCTTCTACATTCGATACTCCTTCTGAGCTAGTGTCTTGCCTTTCATCCTTAAGAAAAATTATGAAAAAGGTTGAGTTCAAGAAAAAATGCACTGATCCAGCACACAGTTTATAAAAGCTGAAGCTGCGCTGTTATTTTCATTCAATTCCATAAACAGCCAAACAAAATTGTTTAGACTTACTGAGTCAAAAAAATCTTCCACTGCATCGCTCCGCTTTGCAGTCCCTGCCACCATGCAGATGCAGAATTCTCACTGGGACTGACTTTAATTGCATCCAAATTTGACTGTTGGCCAGACCTAAGCTACCCTGACACAACGTGTTTTAGGGCCCGTAAAATAAATGCAATGTTACGAAGGAAAAGAAGATTACAGACCTACAAAGTACCTCAGTAAGTCAGAAGGGAAAATTTGGTATCTAACTGCATTTTTCAACTAATGTTTGTCACCCGCATTTTGCTACTCCGTGGATTTTATGGAAGTTACGACTGTATTTTCTGATGAAGTTTTCACAGAAAGCTATTTAAGTTATCATTTGTATTTGCATATTTGACTACCCTCTTCCTCATAAAAGTACCACAAACACTACCTAACTCAAAATTTGGGGGATTTCAAATGTTTTATTAATAAAGAGTTTTTAAAAATCATAACTGTAGTCTGTTTCTAAGCATTTCAAGCCCTGAAGCTCACCTGTAAGCAGCACAGTATTTTCTGCTGATACCAGCAGTGTCACTACACACAGAATTACTTTTATCATATATTATCAGATGTGAATATAAAAATGTACATGTTAGCTACCTCAAATGTCATCTGTCTGATGAACTTTAACATATAAGCAACCTTGTAACTCTTCAAGGCTCCTCAGTCTCTGGTTATACAGAAACCTGTATAAAATGCTGAACAGCCAATTTCTAAGATTTAATTAGAAACGGCAAGTCTTTACGTGAATCACTTGTCTGTTCTGCTCTGTCCCTACCTCGACATGCACAGGTGTTTCTCAGCAGGACTGACTTCCATTAGATCACATCTGGCTGTATCCAGGGAGGAACAGGGCAGGATACAGGAATGGCAGATGAAGATAAATACCTGCCCAACTTTCAATTGAAAATACATCTGAATTTTGTTTAAAGTGCTGTTATGGTGTAGGATGAATCCAGCTACCCTGCACGCCAAGAAAGCAGAGCAGCATGAATGGAGTAGACAGAAGTTCCAAATAGTTTATTTTCCGAATGTAGGGAAAGAGGAGATTCGGAGCCAGCAAGAAACACAAGCCATGGCCTTACTTTGCTTTTTGATCAGAAGAATTACACTTTCTTTAAAATATTGAGCACTAATGTCCTAGAGGACATTTCCCAATGACTGAACATAGTGAAGAATTGACTTATCCATGCACAGAACTATATAGTTTCTGGAAGTCTGGACTCAAGCTGCCTGAGCTAGCTAGCTTTGCAGAGGAGTTAACAGCAAGATCTACTACAAGCTGAATAAACCTTATAGCTTATATTTACATTTTACTTAATTTCTCTTGACAGCTTTCTGTTAGTTCAGGATGGATACAGAATAAACACGTCATACACGACACAGAGGAATACCAGGACTGAAGTACCTGATTTCCATTGGCTTGGGTCTGTTTTGGTGGTGTTTCTTGAACTGCAGGACTAACTGTAGTAGAGTATGTATAAGCCACCTGTGGAATCAAAATGGTTTGCTTATTGGCAGCAAGAGCTCTCAAGCATGGAACACTGTTCTGGTCAGCAATGGCAACAATTGTAGGTAATTGGGCAGTGACTGTAGGTATAGCAATATTTATGGGATTGGCACTTGGTGGGATTACATTTACAATAGGATCAGAGTCTGTAATACTGTTGTCCTTTTGTGGTTCTTTTTTTGCACAAGTTAAGTTCAAAGGTTCTTCTTGGACAGAATAAACACTGTTCTGGTAAACACTAGTTATGGTAGATCTTTCCAACAGTTCTCCATGTTGCTTTGGTAGCGAAAGGTCAAGAGGTTCAACTTGTGGCTCTTCTTGTACACCGTCTGCTGTGTACGTATAACCCTGTGAATTTCTTGATGAAGAAAGGTTTAGTGGCGATGGGGATGGTGTGCTACTGCGTGAACCATTCAGAGTTGATCCCCCTGGTAAAGTCTGGGATTTTGTTGTATTGACAGGATTTTGTGAATTATTTGTGCTGTTCTGGGGTTCACTCACATTTGTAGTTGCTGCTTGATCATCATTATCTGCGGGACTGCTTAATTTAACTTGTTCAGGAGAAGACGGTCCAGAAGATTGCACAGAAATTTGTCCAGCTTGCATTTTTTCAAACCATTTTTTTACCACGTCCAGTGGTAGGTTTACTGAATCAGCTATTTTTGAAAGCTCTTCTGCACTAGGTTGTGCATTTAATGCATAATATGCTTTTAGGAGCGATAAAAGGTTCTTTAAAGGTGGCTGACCAGGAGATAAGTTGCTCTCCCCACTTTCTGATGGGACAGGGGAGTCGGGCTTCTCAGCTTCTGTTCCACTGGGCTGAGGAAGCTGAGGAGGATTTTTTGTTTCATAGTGCTTTAATTCTTGAAGTGCATTAAGATCTCCTGGACAGTCATCACAAAGAAGACAAGTGCTATCATTGGTCTCTCCTTCAAAGTTCTTATCTTTCTCAGACTTCACCGTAAGATCTTCTGGCAATTTTTCATTTTTGCAACTATTTGTAGGAACAGGGTTTTCTTTTTTTAGATTTTGTGGAACAACCTGAAGTTGACTTGGCTGCTCCAAGCTGTAGTTGATGATAATTTTGGTTGTCCCATCTTGGTCAACCAAAGGAAGACTGATAGCTGAAATGAGGGAATGGCCACCTTGTTGTATAGATGCATTGCTGATTGTTTCTTGTTCTTTGGATGCAAGATTAGCATGATTGTTTTCCAATACTTGCCTTATTACATTACCATCCACTGCCACTTTAAGTACATTTTGAATGTCACTTAAGTTGATGCTTATGGGAGACACCAGACCTACTGTTGGTAGAACAACAGCTTGCACCACACCCTGAGGAGAACTGGTTGCCTGCAATGGGCTACCACCACTAAAAACCCCATTCTGCAAAGGGGTCGAACAATTAATTCCTGAAGCAACCACTATGGGCTTGAATTCATAATCCACAGGTTCAGTTTTAATTTGGTTAACAGGAAGTTGCTCTTGCAAGGGTTTATTTTCTATCTTTTGTCGTATCTGTGGTCTTGCTGGGCTACCTGGTGATGCAGAAAGGGAAGGGGAGGAGCACTGAGACGTCTTGAGCCCTGACCGAGCTCGACCATTCACGGGCATCAAACCAATACACTTCTTACTGCTTATATGTGAACTGTATGAACCAGAATGGGAAAAACGTTTCTTGCAGTTTGGGCATTCATATGGCTTCTCTCCTAAAGATAAAAAAAAAAAAGAAGAAACAAGGCATGTGCAACAGTTTACTAGGTTACAGCGTAATAGTAACTAGAAAAGAATACATCAAAATGACCTGCCAAAGAGTCCTAGTGAAAAAAAGTCTTATACAGTGAATTGAACAGTAAAAGTAATTATGTCATCTATAGCTCAGATGCTAGGGTCTTTTAATAAGTTTGTGATCCAGTAGTAGATATAGGATGGAGCCCTCATGATATGTTCCAGTATTTCCCAGTAACTGTCTACATATCACTCAAATGAGTCTATATGATACTTGCAGATTTCATTAAACTCCATTCAAGTAGTACCACTACTAACTTCAGAAATTGCATAAACTACTTTAGAATGGAAAAAAATTAGAATATGAATAAGCAAAGAAAAAAATACAAATGCCACAAATGCAACTCATAATTACATAAGGAGCCATGCACATTTTATTCCGGTAAACTCAAATACAATATATCCATATCTTCCTACAATACTCATCAGCTGAATGAAAAACGGGCAAAGTTTAAGTAAAGGGAAACGAGACACAGACAAAAGACAAATGTATGTTTGCCTTTAGAGATGAACATCAGGTGAAATTGCCAGGAAAATGCGCACAACTATGCAATTGTTACACCCATGGCCAGAGTTGGCTTTTCAGGAAATCTGTGCTACTGAGGAAAAGGACAGAGTCCAAATAGCTGGCTTGCTTCAGATTGAAAAGTACATTGACTGAGGCTTTCTCACTCACAGGCATGGTGCTGCTACCCTCTGGAAATAAAATTATGTTTGCAGAAGGAGGACTTCTAACTGAGGTGCTCTTAATTGCTGTTATCTTGTCTGAGCAACTGATAAGAAAGGAAAAGATGGCCTAAAACCTTGTTTTCAGACCTTCTGTCAATGGGCAAATTTGAGTTAAAGAGAGAAATTGAGAATCTCTTTCGAGTGACAACATTTTACTTATTATCTATTAATATATAATATTGTATATTAAATTTCTTACAAATTGGAACTTTTCTTATAAATTGAAACTTTTGTGACAGTATACCACAATTCCAGACCTGTGTCCTGAGGCTATTTTAATATGATATTTTAATAAAATCACAGCCACAAACAGTAGAAAGCATAGTTGTTATGTCCCCATTATTATCAATTAAAATTTTCTAGCAAGGCTCCTAACATGCTGAGCGGTCTGCAAAAGTTGAGAAAAAACAGAGAAGTGAAAAAGGGCCAGAAGGATGCCCCACTTCTTCTGCCACAAGTGAAGTTTTCCTTAACTGTCAGAGCTTAAGCTGTAACTGTAAATCCTCTGGAGTTACCCTACATATTTCCTGCACGCAGCTGACGGCTGCAGTCAGTGCTTACAGAGTCCCAGAGGAAGAAAAAGGAAAACACTAGTATTTTAAACTTAGACTTACAAGACTGATATCACATCAAAGTTATAAAGAGTAGAAATGGACACATTAGTACATAATTCAATGCTTGGTTTATTTACCACTGTGGATTCGTAGGTGCTCCTTTAGGTGATGTTTATATTTAAAAGCTTTTCCACATTCAGTGCACTTGAATTTTCGATTACCACTGGACTGCGTCACATGTCTCTGTAAGAAAGAATTCGTAATTATCGCATAGGAAACCGTGTTGGAAAAACATCTTGTATTTTCACATTGTAACAGAGAAAATGCAATACAAAACTGAAAAGAATCAATCATAATTTTAAGAGACTGAAGGTGGTATGCGTTATGCATGAAAAAGAAACAAATTAGAAGTCAGGTTAAAACTGAGCCACGTGTATCTTCTGAATAAATCTGGTACAGTAAAAAAGAAAAAAACAAACAAACCCAAAACATATTTGCCCCTTCTCCTAACTTCAGATGAAGCTTGCACTGACACGTTATGTGAGTAAGAAGTTCCAGGATGCATGCTAATTCTACTTGTGAAAGCAAAAAAACCCAAGAGAAAACCCAAGCCCACCACCTACAGAGTATGTCAGGCAGGACAGAGAAACATTAAAGCATATAAAAGGCTATTTAAAATTTAATCAGTTGACTTGATTTTTCCATTTACATGCTTCCAGCGCTTACTGTTGGCCTTGGATTCCTCTATGCAATGATGCCACGGGATTGCTCAAGAGAAGATGGCTCAGTGACAACAAAGGCACTCTCAGTCACAATTAATTCTCAAAATAAATGCAAAAAACTTAATTAAAATAAACAACAATATCGAGGGATTTCCCAAGTACACTTCTTCACTATTTCTCTGTGTTTATTTTTGTTATATTTTGCCTTGTGAGAGCATTTATTGTTAAGCTTCAAATTATTTTTAATTTATCTTTATTGTTATACTAGTTTAAAAAAAGCAAAAGCTAAGGAAGACATGTAAATATATGTAGCATATATATGATATATATATGCAAGATATATAATTTTATTACAAACTGTGTAAATCTATGAATGTGTATTTTTAAAGACAAAAATTACATATACTTTAGAAGTTGGAGTGGCTTAACTACCACCATGAAATGGAGGAATAAAATTTTTTTCTGTTCAAACAAGTTGTTTATTATAAAAGCAGCCGCTCCTTTTTAAGTAGAGCTCACTTTGCTTTACTCTACCACCATTTGGATGCAGCTGCAGATTTTTGGTAACCGGGGCAAGTATTTTCATAAACTCATTAATAAGACTATTCACGTAGCCTGGGAAGGCAGCTCCCCCGAGTCGGCTCACGTGCATTGACCTCCTCTGGTGTCCAACGGTGTCGGGGAGCTCCTACACCTGATTCTGGTCTGCTGAGGCTCCCCGAGCGCCGAGGCTGCTCCCCGAACGCAGGCATGGCAGCTGGGGACCGAGATCTGCGCCGGAGAAGCGGGGATGAATAAAAAGGCAGGGTGATGTTCCTGTTCCGATTTATGCCTTTAGATCTGAAGAACCCGCAGCCGTGCCGTTTGCAGGATGAAAGTCTGAGCAAGTTATCAACCCTCCCCATTCTACACCTCATCCTCCTTTATTCAACACAGATGCTAACAGAAGACAAATTGAAACAAGATAATCTAAATTGCTTCCAAGTACTCTAATTTGACAGTTCCTTTGGGATAAGCGTTTGGTTAAGCTGCAGTTTTCACCTCTCAGCAGACCCTGCTCCCACCCTCCTCCGGGTGGGCTCCTTCCCGCCTCCTCCCAGGCTCTGCACTGAGGTCTCCGCTCTGACTTATCCCCATTAGCACTTGACCCTTATTCCCGGGTTTGTCAGCTGTCTTTTGCTAGTCCTCACGGCTTTTCAGCTTTGTTTAACTAAGTCCCTTGAAGATGATGTTCTAGATGATTGTGCCTGACTCACTGCATTTCACTTTAATGATCCAACTTCACTAGAGGACCATGTCAGGATTTACTTAAGCCTGCAGAGAATCAGTTACTACTGTTTGACTTGAGATTATACAAGTTAAAGGCTCTCTGCATATACACAGCTACTGCAGATGCTGGACTACGTAAATATTCATACTAAATATTACTGCATGTATTCAATCTGTCAGAAAAGTTTCTGCTCCAGTCTTGAAAATGCCATGTTCTGCTTCCAAGGCATGGAAGCCCACATTTCTCTTACCAAATTTTTAATGAGTTTTCCTGTTTTCCTGGTCATAGCTATAAGCTGCCTTGAACTTTCTGCTAGGCAGTGTTTCCATTCTCCCGTACCTTCTTGTATTGGTGATGCTTTATTCAGCTTTCTTGCTGTCTGTTCTACACTTTTCTTTTTTCTTTTTTAAACCTGGGACGTCCTCAGAGTCACTCTCCAGGATCTTCAAATCTAACTGAGAAATCATAACTCTTCTCTAAAGTACCACCTTTGATACCCTTTCTCCTTCGTTTTCTCAGATTCAAATGGTCTTCTCCCTTTCAGTACTCCTAAATCCACTTTTTGTGTCTCTGATGTGTGATATATTTTTAATGAACTGTACAAAACGGCTGTTTTCCACTCATTAAAGAATTAACCGCAGCATTCAAAGAATACTCCTCTGCATTCCTTTTAGGACTGAAATAAAAAACATCAGCATTAAGGTCTGTAACTAGCCACTAATACATGCCTGCATCAAATATTTACTGAGCTTAGGACTAAAGTCCACTCTTTTCATAACAGAGAACTGAAACTAATTAATGGAAATCCTCAAAAGTTATTTGGAGAACAGGAATTACAGGTACATCAGGGATTTTTCACAGCTGGTTTGATCATGGTCTTCAAGAACTGCCATTTCTCCGCAGTGTCCATGGCAATATGAAATTTTAACAGACTACCTACGGGTGCTTTGTAAATTGTTGAGAAGAAAAATAGAACAAATATAAGAGGCACTTATTCATACTTCAGCATCTTTTTTGGAGCTTCACACGCGAAAGCAGACAATACGTATGCAGCATTGCTTCCTACCAAACATCAGTGGTGTAGGAGCAGCCAGGGGAGCTGTGAGGGATGCTGGGGACGGGGAGGAGAGGGGGATGCAGGAGAAGATGCTGGGATGGCTCTCAGCTCTCTGCTCTCCGCTGGAGCAGAAGTAGCCGCGGTTTGGCGTATTTCCCCCTTCTGCAGGGGCAGGAACAGTGTGCACATACCTCTTCCCCTGCTTTCACTACATGAGGAATTATCTTTGCTCATTGTTTCCTTGTACAGAACAATAACAAAATCATCACGTGCTGGCCATTAACCAGCTAACAAAGTTATCCAAATAATCTACTTCCAGGTGAAGTCCTTTAAGAATAAGACATTAAGTTTTGAAGATGCAGCTGTTTAAGATCCTCAACCAGGAGGCCTATACTTTACTATGGAAAAAAAAAAAGATTTCATTACACATTTACATGCACATCATTTACAATCATTTACATGCACACGAAGCCAATTTTGAAGACATGACAACTTTGTGACAGTAACATAAACAAATACACATTTCAAATTTACCAAATATCTAAACTACTGTAGTTTTGATTCTAGCTATGGCTCTAGAGAAAAACCACACTTAAATGGGTATAATATTGAGTTCCAGATACTTCATAGCAACAACAGTTACCAAATGCAATTGTGCCTTCAAAAGTATAAGCCCATTAAAATATATCTGCAGGAATACAATTTGAGTTTCCCTTTGTAGCAATTCTTCTGAGATTGTTTACTCGCTTAGTATTTTTCCTCTTTTCATTCAAACTTCATGCAATTATGGGAAAGGCTTCTAACCCTTCCAACTACTTTATTCTTCTGCTTTTAGGCTTCTAGCTGGAAAAAATCTGAAAATAAACGTGGTGGCTCACAGAAAAGCATTGTACAGAAAGCATTCACAGATTTTATAGTTAGAAATGCAAGATGTATATAAAATGATAGTAACTTTGAAGTGGAAGCCAAGCCAATAAGAGAGCAAGACAGAAATGAATTGTTCATGGGAAATATATTTGAATAAACAAGAACTGTCATGCCAGAATACGCTGGCAAGGTTATTCCAAACCCTGTGAGACAGTAAAATCCCTCTAGTAGGATGGCTGATATTTCTTGTAACAATTTTTCTTATTTAATTTACCCATGAATGTAAACACTCAGGTAAAAAAAAAAAAAAAGGCATAACACATTTTTCAGTCTGTGAAATTCTTGGCCTTAGTGATACTTTATAGAATGGAGGTAAATATGCAATGTGTAAAAAAGCATCTCCTTCACTCTGTGTTACAGTCTGTCAGCTTACTGAAAGTTCTGTTGGTTTGGAGCTGCAAGGAATATTGAAGTACCTTTCCCTTTGCATTCTTTTCACTATTCTCTATTTTGCATCTTTCTGAGATGTTTCTCTCCTGTTTCCTCTCTGAAGAGCATCAGTCTTTTTAGTCTGTCCTCAGAAGGGAACATCTCCAAGCCCCTCTCTCTGTCTCTAACCTGGTGGTGAAAAATCTGTTTTTTTTTCCTTGGATAATTCCTGACTGTTTCAGTTGTTTCCTGAGCCTCAGAGTGCCTCTGGTAGGCTATGGAAGCATGTAATTGGGGGTGGATGATCAGAAACCATGGAGATAAAAGAAGAAAAGAAAAAGAGGGAGAGGGAAACAGAATCTCGGGACCTTCCATAGTGATGAGGTGGCTAACTCATGGAAGGCATTTCAAGAAACCATGACCTCAGGTCATCCCATGAACCACAGAAAAAAAGCTCTGAATATCTTTAGCCCCTTTTATTGCTTCATTTAGTACTGAAACATTGTATTTTATGCACAAATTATTTGTATGTTGTCTTATAGCATGGATTGCATTTAAAAACTCTTATCTCACAGTTCAACCAAATGAATCAACACAATGATTTGTTTCTTGAGGCCAAAAATGGGTACATTAAATTTTGAATTAGCCAAACAGGATTTATGAAAGAAAAATTTGTTTCACTAAAGATTTGCCATTAGATTTGAGTCACAATTTTTATGTAATGTTAGACAACAAACAGAAAAAAACTAATTCCCTATAAAAGCAAGAAAGCACTTCTGAAAACTAAAATGTAAACCCAACCATACTGCCTAGACAAATAAAAGCACAGGAATTCAGATCTCATCCTTTGACAGCTATGGAAAAAGTCTAACTTCAGCAGCAAGTTTCAGTGCGTGCTTCAGGACTGGGACTTCAGCATGTAGATAATCTGATATGAACAATTTACTCGCTCTGTACATTTTTGCTCACGTAACAAATCACAGCTTGTTACAGAGGACGATAAATCCTTATTTCAAATACCACTTACTTGATCTCTTCCTGATTTGTGTGATGTCATGTGGCGGTCAAGCTGTGTTCTGTACGCAAACGTGTAACTGCACAAGGAGCAACTAAAGTTATCTTCATTTTTTTCATGGCGATATTTAATGTGTTCCTTCAGAGAGGTAAAACGCTTGTACCCTCGATCACAATACGGGCAAGTAAGCAGTTGGGAAAATGCATCGGGCGTTCCTACAGAGGAGAGACAATACACCACATTTAAATAAATGTAAGCTCCTTGTCGTGGTTTAACACCAGCCGGCAGCTTGAACCAGGCAGCTGCTCGCTCACCACCTCCCAGTTTGCATGGGGCAGAGAATCAGAAGCGTAGAAGTGAGAAAAAAACCTTGTGGGTTGAGATAAAGACAGTTTAATGGGTTGAGCAAAAGCCGCACACGCAAGCAAAGAAAAACAAGGAATTCATTCACTGCTTCCCATGGGCAGGCAGGTGTTCAGCCATCTCCAGGAAAGCAGGGCTCCATGACACATAATGGTGACTTGGGAAGACAAACACCAAAACTCCAAACATCCCCCCCTTCCTGCTTCTTCCCCAGCTTTATATACTGAGCATGACACCACATGGCATGGAATAGCCCTTTCGTCAGGTGGGGTCAGCTGTCCCGCCTGTGTCCCTTCCAATTCCTTGTGCCCTCCCAGCCCCCACTGCTGGGGTGGTGTGAGGAGCAGAAAAGGCCTTGAGAGCTCACCAACAACTAAAAACACCAGTGCGCTATCAGAAGTATTTCTCATCCCAAATCCAAAACATAGCACTACACCAGCTGCTAATAAAAAAAGTTAACTCTATCCCAGCTGAAACTACGACAGCTCCAAACTCACTAACTTCAACAAACATGCTTTAGATTTACATGCATTACTGTAGGGAAACATGCAGCTGCTAGAAGCTCCATTTGTTTAAGAAAAGGAATAATGATATTTATTTTTTTTCCCCGCACAGGTGTTTTGTTACTAGCTACAGTACGGTACGGTTGCCCCAGCGTACACTGGAGGCAGTCAGCGCAATATGATTACCCAAACCTACACCACTCGCAGTGAGTCTCTTGGACTTCACAATACAGCACTAGAGCTTCTAGATATATATTTCTGTTTAAACTGGTCTGAAAATTGTGAAACGTATTTGAAGATCTAGTAATCTTTGTAGATCTTGTTAGCTCAATCACAGACAATCCTCAAATCCTGTTTACAAATTTACATCTATTAAAGGATTGAAAAAAATTCTTTATAGATCGATAACAGTGTGTTTAAATAAATGTAGGGTTTGCAGTATTTGATCAAAGTACCAGTTTATAAGGTGTGGTATCCTCCAATGACTATGCTACTCTTCCATGCTTCAAAGGAAATGGGAAGAAAATTTTGCAAGGATGCACCTATCCACTGTGCTGAGTGAGAGCAGGAGAGGAAGGTGGAAGGTATTTACTGATTATCATTTTATGCTCTGAAGCATAAGGGGCAAATTTGTATGCACTGCCATTTTAAGTTGGAGAACTATAGGCAGGATTAATACTCATAAAATTAACAAGTACTTTAGAAAGCAGTTCTGAATTATTTATCTTCATGACCTCTCCCAACAGTTATCACCATAGATTGATTATATGCTCTACAAAGTAGCAATTTTTTGTGTTTATGTGGAACTTACTGCCTTTATTATCACTGAACATGCCATTGTCCTTGCAACAGTGGAAAAGAAGAGTCAGACCAGTTTTCATTATTACTAAAAAATAACACCTTCTCTGTCACACAGGTTCTGTTACAGTCATTATGGTAACAGGCAACCTAACGCTCATATTGCACTGGTTGCCCTGTTGTTCCACCGCTTTCTGCTTTTCCTGGATTAGCCAGGTTGTTCAAAAATGAACCCATCCCCATGTGTGTAGACGCAGTATCCTTCCCTTTAGTTCTCTTTTTACCACCTATAGTTCAATTCACCTGACATAAAGAATACTTAATTTCATCACAAATACAACTCAGTGGAAATGTCAGGAGCACGTTAACTTAAATTCAGTTTCCATTGCAGTAAACGGCTTCACAATGGTTTTTCCCAAAGCCACTAAAGACTCTAAGTCTCCGTCCCTTCTCTTGTCCAGTCCCCCAGGTTGGGAGCATGTATCTTTAGCAAATATCACTATATTTTTGGCATTTTCTGTTCCAAATGATAAAAGCACTGAACATTACTGTTCAGCATCATGATTTTCAGAATACTTCCCTGTGAGCTTACTGGCCTAGGTCCAATTTAAATTATTAACACAAATGTGTACTTTTAACGATTACATGGAATAGTATTCCAAGGCTGTAAAACTAAGTTGACAATCTGTGCCACTGCAACCATAGAGTAAAATCTTAACTTAATTAAATTGCAATGTTTAGGATGCTACTGTTGAGCATATATCTTACTTGAATTTTGCAAAAATTGCAAAGTAAACCACCAAGTGTTAGTAATTCAGGTCCTATTTCTGTATATAAATAGGCAAGTACAGAGTTTCAATCTCTCAAATATTTTAATTTACTTTTCTTTTTTTTTTGCTAAAATCTCTAAAAACATAAAATCTCTGGAAAAGCAGAACAAAATTGTTAGCATTACCCCTTTCACTGCTCTCCCTTAGACTCCAGTACAGTAATACAGCTACAATGACATTTTTTGTTCAATTATGTACATTTTTTAAATGACTGGAACACACCATCTCCTAACCCTTTATGTAGGACGTTACTTTCTTTTGAAAAATCTCAAATACTCCAATAAAGGAGCACAATCTGGCTGAAATGCAGTTTTCACAGGTTATGAAAGCTGAACACTTCAGAAAGCAGCGCAGAACGCAAAACCAATCTGAACAGGTTTTGCCTTCAAATATTTCATGACGAAGATGTCTGCAATGTTTCATTATTAAGAAATGAACAAAGTATGACTTCTCATCTCACTCAGAAGAACATCTTAAGCCTGAAATTTCTTCAGAGAAAAAAAGACATCTACTTAAAAGAAACAACAGGTCATTATTTCTTCACATAAACAGTTCGTATAAACAATGTTTCTTTTTTCTCCACTGCTGTCTTTTCAGGAAAAAAAAAAAAGCAAGCTCATCTCATCATAGACTGGCTACCTAGTAAAAGAACTCCTATCTAATACATCACTTGGGGGGTTTTATTTAGAAATATAAAAAGAAATATAAAAAGTTATTCTTACATAAAACCACACTATCTTACTTCATTCGCTTTATATTTAATAAATGTTTGTTCTGTTGATTTCATATAATGCTACTGAATGGATTTATGAGAGCTTGAATTTTTACTTCCAGTTACTTGAGGTTTATAATTTAGGTACCCATACAACTGAACCCCAGTGCTTATCTTCTTTCACAAAATCAAGCAGTAATGTTTTTTGCACAATGATCCCATCCCCTCATAATTATTTAACTAAGATTTTAGCATTTTTTTTGTCCAAAGCTACACGTATATGCATTGTCATCTTCTAAACTACAACAGCAATTTTGTAGTTAGCTACAATTTATGTCATTAGTACTGAACTGGTGGCAGATTTACCATTTTCATCCTGACCACTAGCTTCTGGCGTGCCTTGTCTCTGGTCCTCCTCAGGTGCTTCAGGGTAAATGACAGCTGTATCTTCTTGTTGAAGGAATTCTTCAACATTAGGGTCATGGTTTTGTTCATTTTCTGCATCAGAATCACATTCATCTTCTTTTACTAAGAATGAAAAACAAGATACAAGACATAAAATGAAGAGTTTTAAAAGAACACAAATGAGATTCAGTAATCCACACAGCCAAATTGCCCTCTAACCAAGGATTTCTAAACTCTTTATAAATACTAGTATAGGTTAAGCCCTTTAAGATGCAGGAATATGCCAAGTTTTAAAACAATGAACCAGTGGCATAATGACATTTAAAAATTTTACTAAAAACATAGTTTGCCTCGTTAACTCAGTGTATTTTTATAATTTTAGATTTATCTGTTCCCCTCAACTTCCCTAGAAATCTTAAATGCAACATTAATTATGATTTTGCCCTTGAAGTTTGAAGTCCACTTACAGTCTTGGCTCCTACGTTTGCAAAAGTCAATTTGTTGCCTTCAAGACATCATTTTTAATGTTATTTAAGACCTGTTCACTAGCGCAAACTCAGAAGATGTTTAACTCTGAAAAACAAGTTGGCCGGCTGAAATGCTGTAAACTTGAACTTTGTCAGAAACGGGTATCAAAAAGGTTTCAGATCTAGTTAACATCCTTCAACATTTTCCAGTTCAAAACTTAAGAAAACAATCAATGAACAACTGTACTTAAAAGTTAACAAATTAAGAAATTAAATACTTTACTTCACATGATAAATATTTGCTACCAATTATTTGCCTAAATACATTATGGATAGAGTTTACTTTTATCATGGTGGAACATTCTGTGAGAGGCTCTGCCTACAGCACATGAATCATGACAGATCTCCACTGTTAATAATGTGAAGTATATTTTTAACAGGAAGGAGAAGTTTTACGATTCATCTTTCAGTGTGAAGTCACATACTCAATTTAAAATTTGACACAGTCTTTTTATGACATGAGACAGTCTTTCTCATATATAGACTGTAATGTAATGCATAATGTAGTTCTTTGTACTTGTTTGAGGAGACCTCACTTTGTAGGAACTAAAAAGAATGCATGAATATACAGTTAAACGTTTCAATTTTAGCTGTTGTTTTTTTTAAAATAACACTTACCCTGATAATATTTAACTATTTAATGTTAAGGGCACTAAAAAAAAAAAAAAAAAGGTATAAAGGTATACTTGTTTACAAGTATCTAAAGGGTGGGTTTTAAGGAGGATGGAGCCAGGCTCTTTCCAGTGGTTCCCAGTAACAGGACGAGGGGTAATGGGCACAAGCTGGAACATAGGAAGTTCCGATCGAATATGAGAAAAAACTTCTTTACGGTGAGGGTGACGGAGCACTGGAACGGGCTGCCCAGGGAGGTTGTGGAGTCCCCTTCTCTGGAGACTTTCAAGACCCGTCTGGATGCAGCCCTGAGTAATGTGCTCCAGGCAATCCTGCTTTAGCAGGGGAGTTGGACTAGATGATCTCTAGAGGTCCCTTCCAACTCTGAAATTCTGTGATTCCGTAAAAGTCTTTTAAAAAGCTGGATGGGCTATGTGTTAAATTATTTATCAACCAGTGAAATAACAAAATAACAAAGCATCTGTTTTGGTTTGATTCTGAAACCAAATAAACATGTTTTATTTTGCCTTCTGCATAATCAGTACAGAGGAGCTGATAATAAGATACAGTATTAGCTTAAGTTTATTTTGATATATTCGTTATTAGTTTTAAATGCTATCTATTGACCTGTACTTTTATTCTATACAACTACGCATAAGATCAGTGTTGTTCCTCATTTTTCTCCCATTCCTGAGGTCCGTAGGAGATGTGGTGCCACAGCGGCACTGCGGTCAGCCCTGGCACGGGAGGACTGCTCCGAATCACCGGCCAGCCACAACTCCGCACCCAGCACACCCGAAAAGGAGCCCAGATGGTTCTTCCTCAGCAAAAACACCGTTTTCAGCTTAAGACCTCTAGCATGGAAGAGCAGAGAGGTGGCAGAACTTCAAAGACTTCAGGAGGATACTCACCTAGCCAAGATTCAATAGCACTTTGGGAATAAGGAACTCAGATTAACAAAGAAATACCTGTACATCCAACTTCATCTGTCTGAGCTTCAGGCCCCAGGATTTCCTTTGTTTCTTTTCCAGCTGAAATAGTAAATTTCACAAAAAGAAGAATAAATATTAAAAAAAAAAGCCACACACACACCAATAACATAATATATTTGAGTTATTTCTTCAGCATTTTTGTTTGTTTCTGTATTATGTGGAAGAACTGTATTTAAACACAATGTTCTTCCAAAAATATGAATTCCACATTATTTCAGCAGTGTGTAATCAGTGGAACCACAAAGATATTTCATGGTTAAAGAAACAAAATCTTAAAAGGACGCAATACTAAGCACTAACCATTATTTGAAGAGAGGTAAAGACAGGGATGGTGTGTTTCTCCAGCAAATACAGAGTCAGCTACTTAAATAACTATCTACAAATGCAGCTATCTGATATATAGGAATATTATTTCTGGAAACCAGAGTATCATAAACCAAATAAGTTTACATTATTTTCTCCAATTAGCAGTTTTTGGAAATGACTGATGATTTGCTGATAGTGTCTGCAAACAGCTACCTAATGCGCTCTCTTTCTTGTAAATCATCCAGAAACCACTTACAGGCTGCTATTGCTTAAACAAACAAGGATATTAAATACGTGCTCCCCACTTCAGATCAACTCTGCACTACAAAAAGGCTTCATGTACCAATTCCAACATCCAGTATGGGTGTGCAGGTACCGGACGTCTGTAGAACTAACACCGTGGAGCCCACCTGCCTCCGAAGCTCCACCAGCTCTTGCCGAGCTGCAGCGTCCAAGGATGCAGTGTGGAAGTTTTAACTCACTACAGGTTGTGGGTTCAAATCAATAAACGGCCCAAGTTGTTCCTAATTTACACACGTTGGGTAGCCTTGACTGGGAAGTTCCTATTGGAAAGGCCACTGCTGCCGCTTCTGTCAGTAACTGGATTAAGAACAGGGGCGTGTAGGAAAGCTATGTTGGTTTTTTCACTCCTTTATCAGTAGTATGATATACTAATATATGTGAAATGCAAGCATTATTTCATAGTTTTATTATGGAAACCTTAGGTGCTTCAGAGCTACACTGCAGAAAAAGCCCCTTACATGATACAGGAGGCTAGATTACACAACTGCTATCACCTGAAACTGCAACTCTTATACTTTTATTTACCTTACTTCACTCTACTTCAGTGCAGGAAAAAAACCTTTGCTTTGGCCAGTCAAAACCCCACAACTCTCCAGCTTTTTAATTACAGGAGAAGTCAATTTCTCCTTCATATGGAAGATGATAAATTCTAGGACAACTTCAAGTTCTCAGATAAAAAAGGCTTCCTCAAAGGAAAAGACTGTTAATTCTGCCTACCTTGATAAAATCCCACACAACCAAATATGTGGAAGCTGTATCTGCAGATAGTCACAAACAAGAAATATGCTTAAAAGGAAACTGTAACACTTAAATCTTACTTTAATTTTAATTGCTATCTAAAAAACTCTCCAAAACAGCCCACATTTTATTGGTCAATACTTGGCTTATAATACCAGAGACTTGGTTTGGAATTTGTAAGATGGATGACTGCATGCAATGCAAATTTAAATCCAAAATTTAATGTCTTAAAAACAATCACGATGCAAACCCACTATTTTTCTTTAAAAAGGGTTTGTGGTTTTTCTCCATTATGAAATAGGTTCTGTGGAAGAGGGGGAATACCAGTAAGTTATTACTCAGAGAAATTTAAATTATAGTGTCTCTAGCAAATTCCATTGCCTTCAGTGCAAATAAAAGATATGCTTCCCAAGGGAACGTCAAGGAATTGATGGCATTATAGATTAATCTCATTGAAGTTAAAAACCCTCTCAGTTCTGGTAATCATAGAAGTAGAGTGTCAGACAGGGAGGAGCCTTTTTCCACAGCGGGTGATCTTCCTTAATACTGCAGGAATAATTAATAATTTGAAAATTGTTAAGTCATAATGGTAGCTATGACTGGTCAGCATAGGAAGGCAACTTTGCAATTGTGCCCTCAGAAGCCCAATTACCATGTTGCAAATACAGCTGTTGGGGAGCAATGGGAAGGGATGTGATGATGGGGGGACAGATCTTAAGACACTGTTACACCAAGGAGAAATCACAGGTATCAATTCCAGGAGAAATTTGAGCTACCTGCTGAACGACTGCTTAAATACAGGTTTCCATGAATACCATCTAGGGCATGAATATCCATCTTGGCATTACATCTGGACATACCAGATAATTGTAAAACATGTTCTTGGACTTCTGGATCTCATCATTGCTTATGAGCGGCCGCTTAGAGATACGGTGGGACTTCCTTGGGTTAAATGCTAATGATTTTCAGATCACAGGCAACAGCATGTACTGGCAGAGCACATGCATGACACAATCACTGTGTCATAGGCTGACTGTAAAGATCTCTGCCCAGGTTAAGATAACTGTTCAAATTTAAACCACTAGCGAAACGGAAAATATGGTTGTAGGCAGAAACACAAACTTCACTGAAATTTCCACCGCAGTGTTATCTTCAGAGAAGGGAATAAATTCCAACGCCCATCAAAAGAGTTTCTAATTTAAATTCTTTGCACCTAATTTTCTGATATGCAACTTGCATTTAGCAAGCACTATTTACAGCTTACAGTATTGCCTTGGTGATCAAAAAGATGCCACACTTTTTTAGCCTTCCTCCCAAATGAAATTAATACAAAATAGCACTGCAACCTCCCTCAGCAACCTGCCACACTGAAAGAACACAATCCATTTTAGAGCACTCAAGCTCAACCTAAAATTTTATGAGTTAAAGGTATGTTTGAGTTCCAGGAGGAGATAAACATAAAACATAACTTCATCTATTTTTAAGGGTTATTTCAAGGTCCAAAGAATTTTTTTAAATTTTCAGTTTTTAAAAGATATCTTAGTTCCAGGTCTGAGATCTCTAGATTTGCAAAATACTTATAATACATAATAATGCTTTTGAAGTGCATTAATATAATATGCCAATAAGTTTAACCTTTGATTATTTTTTTTTTTTAATTCTAGTGTAGGTTTTGCTTTAAACTAAAGCAAAAAAAATTAAAATCGTATTACAGAATCATTGCACACATGCATGCTGGCCCACTGCCAACAGCTTGTGCAGGATACACGTGGTTCACTTTTTCAAACCCATATGACTGTTTCAGTTAAACCTCTTGAGATACACACCTTATATTTAAAACACCTGTTCCGAAGGTCTTTTAGAAATTCAGTTAGAATGACTGGAAACGGAAGGAAACTAATCTGATAAAGAAATGTTACGTGTGTTGTTTCTATTCTTGGGCATTCGTGAACAGAATAAATATGTAAAAAACTAATTCTGTCAAGTTCAACTAAACGCAGGAACTCTCAGTACTACTCTACTGATGAAACAGAACTTACTAAAACTGCTGGTAGTGTACGTTTTCTAAAAATAATCACCAGTCCTGAAGATGGTATTAGTGTTGCACGGACACCTACCCCAGTACCTTTCCCTGTATGAGAGACCATGTATTCAGTACCCCTCCCTTCAGATTTCTAACATGCAACCAAGACTGGTGATACCATTTTCAGCTCACACCTTTCCTTCTAGGAAAGCTATAAAAAAGTAAATAGTACTTTAGCATAGCAAATTAAAGCTCCATAAAACCTAATATAGCCTTCATTTTTCTCATGCAGTCATCACCAGAAACTCAAACAATTTATTTAAAAAAAACCTTACTATCAAATGAAAAACCCTCCAGACTGCTACAAAAGAAGCTTCTGACTACACAATTTTTACAGAAGAAATTTATGGTAGCTTGAGTAAGCCTGTATGGAAATTGTTTAATCTTTTGCCTGTCTAAACACTGATGAAAGCCTGTCTTCATCAGCAATGACCAAGGCAGAGAAAACACTGCCTACACTGCGATTCTACAAACACAGTAGAATTTGGTTCAAATGTTTCATTTTAGCAAACAAATTTTAAAAGGTTAAAAATAGTACATTTGAAATAAGGAGTCAAAAAAGACGCCATCACATGTCTAGAGCTCTGAAAAACCCCAGAAGGTTGTCTGAGGCAAGATGCTGTGTCATGACTACCTGTAGGTACATCTCCAGGGAATGTTCTGTCCAAAGGGTCCTGACCCAGCACCTGTGTGAGCCAGTGCTCTTCTTCAATCCATAATTCAGGTTTCCTACACCTATGCTTGAAAAAATAGTCCACACACAGCCCATTTCTATGTAACTGCAATTCCTGATAGATACAGCCTGCAGTAGAGCAAAGACATTACAGGAGAACTAAGAAAATTACCTACCTAATAACTTAGCTCCAAAATACTCATTTCCCTGCACAGCATCCCTTGGCAATAGCAGCTATGTAAAAACAGGCTGAGTTGATGCTATTCTTTGAACTCTCAGCTGCTCTCTCTCAGCTGGATTGCAGTTAGGGACCATATGACTGCTTTCTGTTTATTTAGATGTGAGGTCATACAATTTGTCTTAAACCACCAGTTTTAACAAGGTGGATGCTAAAAAATTGCGGCTGGAGTTCAGACATAAACAAGGACATGCCAGAAAATATTCCATATCTTTCAGGGGATTAAGGCCAAATTCCGCAATAAATTCCACTAATTTATGCATTTATCCCAATTTGGCTCAAATGTAAGCATGCTGTGTGAGATTATGAAACTCAGTATCTGATTCCACAGTAAAAAAGGCACATTTCCTGACTGCTTCAAATTTTCAGCTTTTAAAGCTGCTGCATAATACGTACAACATTTACCTCCTTCCACTGTCTTCAAAATACAGATTCATTATGAATAAGATAGACAATTCTGAAACTAATAATCTAAACATAATTTTTTCTGGCTACATTTTACAAGGGAAAAGGCAGATGCAGCTCACAGAAAGAAATTTACATCTGAGTATTATTTTGTTTCATGGTTTTGGCTTACTGCTTACTCCTGAAGCAGAGCAAACCCTGAACCTTCCTGGGAGCTATAGCAGAGACCTGCAACACAAAAAGACTTGGAAAAACTAAAAGCAAGTAACTAGTCTCTGATCACCCTTGAGAACGCTGTGTCCACAGATTTGAAGCTCCTGTTTAACAATGCAAGTGGAATGAACGCAGCTCCAAATCTGCCTCAAACATTAAATAAAGAACATAAAATATGTTACAATAAATATGTTAGAAAACCTCTTTTTTATTGTGAATATTACATGTTATTTCAGTAATGAAGTGACAAAACCAAGTTCTGTTGAGTTTTTGCTTTACAAACCTTTCTCTACATAACATCGGCAGTGAAAATGAACATACCTTCATCTTCCCAGCAACTGTTTGTACTCCCTTCTCTTTCGCTGTTTTCTGGTAATACTGTATGGTCTGTTGGCAAGTCATCTTCTGGCACACTAGCATCACAGTCTGCTGCATCGGTTACACTTTCTTCTTCCACTATATGCAATTTATCTTCATCGTCTGAATCTGAGTTTGCTTCTACAACGTTATTATAATTGGTGACTGTGGACAGACAAAAAGCAAAATGCTGATTAATATACTCTTAATTTACAGCACGGAGGTCCAAAGCTTTCAGTACTGTGGCCCACTGCTTTATCTGGGGCATCTCTATGGAGTCACATTATTATTTCTTCCTTCCGTATGGGGATGGCAGTGGCTTGTGAGCAAATTGGACATAATGGTGGCACCCAAGGAGACATCTGATCGCTGCTGGGATTCCGCTACTGCTAGGAAGCACGATATCTCTCATTTCTGCACAGCCAGCCTAAGACTGCACAAGAAAAGGCAGTGGACAACTCCAGAGTTGTCTTCTGGGCCACACTGAAGCATCAGGCCTCACTCCGATTTGGATATCAGCATTACTGTATGTTTCCTTTAAGAATATTATGGCCCCGTCAGCAGTCTGTGAAACATTTAATGCTCATAAACAACGTTTTGTTACAGACAGACGTGTATAATGAGGATAGGCTGTACGTATTTAGCAATCAGGGGGATACCGCAGGAACAAAACTGCAGGGAAACCGCTGGGACCGAGGACCAGGCGGCCGCAGGCTGAGCACACCCCAGAGAAGGTGGCTCGGTCGCTCTGCTCTGGTCCCACGGAGCAAGCCCTTGTCTGCAGTTCCCCACGCTAGCTCTGCTCCCCCACACCACCCTCTCGCTGGCTTTTCCTCTAACCGATGCCACCCCCACGCTCCGGGTATGTGGATCAAGGAGCAATAAATGGGAACAATAACGAGACCTGATTCAGAAGGGCTAAAGCTCTCCTGATCCAAGCTAAAATGCTCTTCTAGCTTCACCCAAAGATCACACTAAAGACTCGGCAGGTGACTCAGAAAGGAAATCTCGCATAACATCTTCCCCAGCTACCATGAAAAGGTAACAACTCCGCTTTTTGAGCCTGGAGATCATATTTTGAGAGTCTTGCGGATAAAGGATTACACAACGATATATATATTTCTCTCATACAGGAACAGATTATTATTAAAATAGTCTTAATTTGTAAGCATGAAAGATCAGTTACGGCCATTTCGATTTCAACTGTAAGGATTACGTATTAAGGAAAAAATTACTTTCACAACCTGTTGAAATGTCTTGTTAGTCATACTGAAGTTAACTATTACACGGTTATGGAAGATCTATATGTGTATTACTTCTTTACTGCCAAGTTTGAACTTCTTACTGAAATGCTTCAAAACATAGTTTAAGAAAGAGAATAAATTTATCAATGCATAAACTAACAAGACTTGTCTTGGCTGCGGTACTCCTTCAGTGGTTATCAGAATTATACCTGGGAGGCGCATAATCACGCTACTTTATGATAGCTGCATCCTGTCACTGGTAGCACATGAGAAGCCAGACTGATTCTTCCATGTGAAATCCTGACTATTAAGGTAGATAAATAGCAAACTTGACTTCTGCTCTTCTGAAGTTAGCTTACTTTTTTTTAAAGTAGATATTCTAGTCATTTAAAAATGCATTTAAGGAGGGAAAGTGAATAACAACATGAACTGACAAGCTACTATCTCATTTCCTTGCAGTTCAGGAGAAAAATGTCTTATCTAAACCATTCAGAAGCATGACAAAAGAGCTTTCTGAATTTAAAACAATCACTCCATATTTTATACACATAGCATTGTTTGAAAAATGTAGTACACCCCACTATTTATGCTATCGACATCTTCTAAGACAACAAATTTAGGTAACTTGCCTAATTACTAGTATCTGGTCCATTTCAATTGATAAATTGATATTCACTTTATATTCTGTCACTGATTTTGCAAAGTAAAAGAGGTACTGAAAGGGATGCTGTAACGTTGGGTGAAAGAGAAGACATACACGTACTCCCCCACCAAAGCAGAAGAGATTTATGAATTTATTTACCTGAGCAACAGCAAATGCAAGTTTTAAAAAAGTTTAAGAACACACACAAAACAGGAGGAAGTGGAAAAATTATTTTAGCCCGTTATCTTTGCTGTGTTTTACTGTGACACTTAGATGTAGAAGATTATTAATATAAACCAAGGTATTTACCTTTGACACACGCAAAGGAGATCAGTAAGAGCAGGGATCAAAATTTAACCACTATATATATATGTAGGCATAAGTTCAGATTTCAGCAACTTAGATAATTAATGCTTGATTTTTTAAAAATAATTTTCCTGTTTAGTTTGGGAAATTAAGTGGAATCCCTTATATTAGATTTAGAGTAGTTTTTTATGGAAAATGAAAAAATAATCAGAAAGTTTGTACTGCAGAATTACACTTACAGAGAAAACCTGTCTCTTCTTTTCCTCATAAATTTTTAAATTTTAAATATAATCTATTCATTATGGCTCTATTTTTTCGTACATTCTCACTACACTGACTAATGTGCTAACTCAGCAAAATTTAAAACCTCCTCGTCCTCCATAAAAAGCGAGGAACAAATGTTCTTTGGGATTTCGCTTCCTTCCACTGAAGATCAATTGCCAACAAGGCAACACAATAAAATCAGCAAGAAATCTGGCTCTAACGTTCCCGTTTTCCTCTTGTGGGGAGCTTTGTGTAATCTGAGGGAAATAAACTGCCAAACCTGCATCTAAATGGGCTCGGCACTTTTGGGATGGCCAGGCAACACACATGCCAAACGCAGCTGAAAGTCAAGCACTTAAAATTGCTAGATATATCTAGCATATATCCATACATCTATACGCAACTCTAACTAAATGATTACATGCTGTTTTCCTTCTACAGGATCCATGCATCATCCAGTGCAGTGATGGCAAACATGCAGGGAATGCCCATTTTTTTTGGAGAGAACTGAGTATTTGTAGGATCCTGCCTCATTTTTTCAGATTGCAAAGTGATTACACGTTCTTTTTATCCCCATCAGCCAGCAGTCCCCCCAAAGCCTCATTTATAGGGTGTTAGCCAAAATGGGACTCCTCATTATATATCATATAAGATATTATATATTATATATACTTATATACAATATATTATAACTCTATATTATGTAATCACATGATTATATATATAATATATAATTTCCCGACATGGCATTCAGCAGGAATGGTTCAAAACATATAATTAACTGTAGCAGGGAAATGGTATCTCCATTTTACAGAGCAGAAACTGGCTACTTAAAAACCAGAGGATTCTTTCCGCAATCCTGGCATTGCCACATCAGTGTAAGGCATTTTGGGCCTTACTTCTCAGAGGACTTTGCATTTTTGCAGCATTTTATATATTCAAAGCACACTTGCGTTCATTCCCAACGCAGCAGTGCTCAGAGCCCAGGTACCTCGGCCCGCGTGCCACAGCAACTCGAAACATAGAGATCACCTCCAAAGTAAGTGACCTTCCAGAATCACATAAAAATGCCTTGAAAGAGACAGAATAAAATCCAGTCTTTCAGGGGAGCTTTCAAATGCCTCAGAGAGCGTGCTTTTGATTCCTGCAGCCCTCTACTTAAATTACTACGCTTTTCAGCAATTAAGGAAAGGGTTCTGGAGGCAACAGCTGCCTTTAATAAACACCCCTGATTCATTCTCTGGGCACCATTCCTCCTGCGAAAAAATTATGTGATCACATAATTAAAGATCTTATCGTTATGCATACATGCAAGGGACAAATTAAAACAGTTTGAACAATCTTCATTATGGCATTTTCCAACTTTTTTTGAATGCTTGACTTTCAAAGTCAAGTGTTTGATTTCAAAGAATGTATTAGTATTCTTTGATAGAAACGATGGTTATAAAACAATCAAACCCTGTAATTTACTGTATTTTTAGCTAATTAAAATTAAAATCCCATTACATGGTACCATACTGGTGCCTGCATGGCTGCAAAGCTTAGCTTTAGCAATGCAGATCTCCTCCTGGTGCCCTGCTAAGGGGCGGTAGTAGCAGGCTGCTATCTTCGTTTGCTTCAGACACGTTTTATCTTCAACTGTAAAAGCTAAGCCTGACTCAGATCATGAACCATGGCTGTAAGGCTGTGAAAACAGACTTATGGGCCTACTCTGTCCACCATATAGTATGTAACCTTAGCATAAAAATGTACATGATTATATTAAGCAGTTTCATTATTAGTTTCAGCTTTACTTTCACAGATAAATAGAAAAGAAGGCGCCATTTTCAACATGTGTATTACAAATGACACTGAAGACTAAATATTTATTCAAGAAAAATAATTTCTATGTCATTACTATATATCTTCTGAAATAAAGATGAAATATCCATTAAAAAGCAATAAATGAAAAATGTATTATGAACGATAATTACTTCTTTTCCTGTTGATCACTTTCTTGCTACAGTATCCTGATTCTTAAAGAATAAATGAGTATCTGTATTTGAAGCTTTCATTGCTCTAAGAGTAAATGACTGCAAAATGAATTGCAGAAAATTAGCTTTACTTTCTGGATTTTTACAGTCCTAAATGCAGAGAAAATGTATGATGCTGCGCAATTCTAATTAAAAAAGAAATACGTTCAAATGGAATTAGCAATTAATCAGCTAAAACAGAGAAATATATTATTTGCTGGTTGAATACAGCTACGAAACCACAATGCATATATCTAGTCAAATTCAAACACGGTATTTAAAAGGAAAGGAATCTTTAGTTCTCTAATTTAAAATGAATGAACCCAGGAAATTTCAGGTGAACGCTGCTCTTCTGGTGATGAAAGATTATAGGACTCGCTGTTTCCATAGCATATCCTATAATGGGAGAATCCCAAAAAAGTCAAGTGACCTGGGTGGCAATAGAGGGTAAGCTTCTCAAAAAGCTGGCAGCAGGTACCCGCTTACCGCTCCGCCCTCCAGATCTGTCCTCTGAATCATTAGATGACATGAAAGACGACATTCCCAACACGAAGAATGACCCAATGAAGCTCATATCAGTCAAATCCTGATAGGAATTTACCCAACAAGAAAAAAAGCATGTGGTAGCCTATCTATCAGAATAATTTGAGATCAGGTGGCAACAGCACAGAACTGCACTAAAAAGAGAACAGGCTTCAACAGAACTAATCTGTAATCTCTGCTATGTATTATTATTCCAGGATCTGGAAGTGTACAGAGGGAAGGATGCTTTGAACCTGACCTGTTACAATCTTTTCTTCAATACCTGCCCGTGGTCACTGTCTTTACTATGTAGAGTCTGGTCCAACATTCTTACTACCTAGCTCTTTTACACCTCTCCATACTTAACCCAAAATCCTACCTACTTCCATTGAAAAAATAAACTTTTAGGAATTGGTGAGTTAACACAAACACCCTTAAATTTTTCAAGATGTTGGACACATGTAACCAACACATTTGAGTTGTGTGGGCTCCGTATCTCAACACTGAAAATGCTGGAGATCTAGAACAGGTGTGAGGGATTCTGATCTTTTAGAAATCCTACTTCAAAAAGCTTTTCCAAGTTCTAATAAAAACATTTGAAAGCTTATTCATGAATACTGTTAGAAAAGAAACCTTTGATTCTACAAACTGGAACAACTCCTGCGCTCTGTGAAGTGCATTCTTGGTTCATGGATTTCTGCTCTGACAGCCTACAATCGTCTCTTCAGAACCATTTACTCTCTGTCAGCTCAACGGAAAATCTGCATCTATATATTACTTTGCTCTAGTCTTAAAAATATTCTAAGCAACATATATTGCAACATATATTTAACATTCAGTATTTTATATTTAGCTTTTAGGGTATACTATTAATTTTATTACTATTCCTGAATGAAATGCCATACTTCTGCCTCTCCATTGATAAGCTGCCCTGTATCTTTAGTAAAGTAAGGCCTTTATGTTCTTTTCATATTTTTCATCTCAGTTTAATACATACGCTTGAAATTAATAAGTACTTTCCACGCAATAATATATACAGAACCATGTTACCATCTGAAGTAGAAACCCAGGGAAGACCACAAGAAAAGCGAAGGCATATGTCAATGCTTTTCCTAAAATTCTCCACCTGTTTTCAGTAGTTTTTTGGCTTCTGGAATTCCTAAATGAGATATGTTGTCTTCAGACCTAGTAGCCTCATTTTCTGTGAATTTGTCTGGTTGCTTTTTGAATTCATGAAAATGTTGGCATCCACATTATTCTGAGGCAAGCAGTTTCACAGCTCTGTGCTGTGGGAAGAATAAGTTTCTTCTGTTAATTTTGAACCTGCTCTGCACTAGATTCAGTGGGTGTCCCCTAAATCCTCCTCACTTGTGTCCTCTATGCTGTTCATGACTTTATAGGCTTCATTGCACAGCCCTCCCTTCCAACGTGAAGAGTCCTTGTCTGCTTGTTACTCATACAGAAGTTGTTCCACTGATCATTTTTGGTGCACTTTGCTGGACCTTCTTCTGTTCTGCTGCACCACTGTCTTTACAGGGGGGAGAGATGACAACCTAGAACTGCACCCAGCATTCAGGATGCACATGCATCATGGATTAGAATAGCAGCATAACAACGTGCTGTTTTCTTCTCCATCTCTCTTCTAATAATGCAAGTCATATTCTCACGGGACCCTGTTCCTCCCGCCACACACATTGCTTCACTTCACTTCCATCTACCTAGAATTTTATCTGCCTGACTATTGCTTGGCTATTTGGAAACACCGTCATTATTTCCCAAACAAGTACAAGCAACCCCTAATGAAAATATTTGCTGCTTCCCAGTCATGTCATCAGGCAGCAGGGCGACTTCCCGCAGGATCGGGACAGCCAGCAGCACTACAGAGGGAGTGGAAGCAGCACAACACATTACCTAAAGCAGCCTGTTGAACTCAGTAAAAATACACTACAATGAGATCCCGTTATGTGGAAAGCGTGAGGAAACTGTATTATGCTCTTAATTAAATCAGACAAGAAAAAAACCCCACAACCTTGCCAGAGATTAGTTTCTGAAATAATCCATTTAAAATTTAATTTAAAAACATACTTGTAATTTTCAGAAAAGTCATTCTGCTTTTAAGAACAGTGTATGTGCTATAACTGGAGAATAGAACTATATTTTATATATAATAGGTTAACTCACTGTTTATTTAGACACATACACAGGTGAGTGCGCTCACACAGGAGAAGGGGAACTCAGTTTAGTCCTTCCTTTGCCTGAAGGGATCAAACCTACATCTCCCACGTGTGTTTATATAAATACATGAATAGTTGTAAAAATGTAAGTCTAAATATTTACACGTACCAAGCACATTTCTGATAATTTTGTTTAACTAATAAAAATCTCTTTCAAAATGTTTCTACACCTCTTAACTGAATACTAATGTCCAGTCAAATGCAGCTTGACGCACATTTGATTGAATATTCCGACACAATAAAACCCATAAAATTCAAGAATCTTAAGATGCATTAAAGTATATAAATCATCTCAGTACACATGTACTGGATTATTTTGTCTTCTGGTCAACTCAAAGAAACTTTGAGTTTAAAATAAATGCTTTGGAAGTGGACTGCACACGCAAACGTGCTCTAAATGCTGTACCAAAAGCGAGAGTGAATGTTTGGCTTGGCCTACACAGCACACATTAAAATCAATGGTGTAAATACAAATTTTCTGCTTGTCAATTTTAAATCATGGTTTTAAAATCAATCAGTATTTGACATTAAAAGCAAACTGACCCTCAATGTGGAATTTTTCTATTGATATGGCCAAGTCTGGAGCAAAGCCTGATGATCTCAGCCAGGACCAGTTCCCCAGCATCGGGGTGACAGTACAGCTCTGGCACTACGCTCTGAGATGACATAAGTGATACTTGGAGCAAACCTGGCAAATATTCCAGCCTCAGTGATTAAATTTTTTGCTGCTTGCCTTTGTTCATCTGCTCATTAGTTTGATTTAGGGTTAATTTAGTCTCACATGCACAATTCTATTGGAACAGTAGAGTTTGGTACCATACGATTCAGAAACCCAGAAGCTGAATCAGCTCCAGGTTTCCCAGCGGGGCAGACACGGTGGAGTTTTGGCCATGAAGGTGAATAAAGGCAGAGAGCAGCTGGGGAACCTGCTGCTTTGGCTGCTCCTGGCAGGCAGCTGCTTTAGCCAACAACCTACTTTGCCTATAACTAAGATGAGTTCTGGGCAGAAGAATATACGTATTCCCTCCATCCCTCCCAAACTATTCAAACTACACACCTAAGACATGAAATTTTACTTCTGTATCATTTCTGGGCTGCTGAGGCCAACACCAAGTCAGGAGAGGGATCCGAAAACAAGTCCCACTGATTGTAAAGGATGTTTAAGAGTCACTGGTTTTGACGGCAAGGACAGCGAGCTTGTACCCACACTGGCAGACAGCGTGATGGAAGAGAAACAGAAATTTATGGTGAAATTGTTGACACTGAGGACCTAATGCTCACACTCTGTGTTTCAGAGCTGTCTCTTAATAAAACTAGCTCTAGTCTGGTCTTCTGGAGTAAATTTTCGTTAGTGGCTGCCACCCACGTAAGGGAGCTCCCTGAGCTGACCTTCTCATTTTGTATAGAGAAAAGGCATGCTCCCAAGTCAAAGCACAGGGAGTGAGGACAACCAGGAGATTCACTTCAAAAATGCAATCCTGATCTGATTTAAGACACTGAAGGATGTGCACCTACAGCCAAACACCTGCAGAAGGGACACACACTTCTTGCCTGCAGAGTCAGAAGGATAAAACTTTCCATTGCTCATTCCATTATAAAAAATGATTAAATGTGACTGGCACCAAAATCTCAGCCTGTAGAGGGAAGGGACCTCTTGGGCCATCTACCCTGTTCCTCCTTCCTACAAGCAACCAGGTCATATACTCCCTTTCACAATTTACTTTTTGATGGGACCAATCAAATTCTTGACAGACTCCTGAGTGCAGGACATACCAGCAATTGAAAGGAATGCTATACTTGGTCTTTCCAGACAGCCAAACGCTTGTGGTGACAGATGCTGGCCAGAAGTGGTAATCATTGTCTGTTAGAGATGAAAGTGGATGAGGCTGTTTGATAAGTTCTATGGACCGAATCCCATACTCCCCAAAAAGAGTCCGGATCTACACTGCTAACAAACATCCTGACAGAGAAGCTGCAATAGCAACACAGGAAAGCTTGAAAAGGACCTTTGGGAGACAGAAGAAAGATGGTGCAGAAGACACAGATGCCAGTGAGTACCCAAACCACTGAGCGCAGCAGCACGGGGTTATAGATGAACGAATGGCAATGGAGCTCTAGGACTGGTAACGAGTTGATATATGCAGCACACAGAGTCCAGTACAAGAGAGACCATCACCACCTCCTCCCTCTGGGTTGCTTCTTGAATGAAAACCTTTTCCTCCACACGCTTGAAATATCTTAAGATCACAGGCATGGTTGTTCCCATGTGCAGTGCAGATAGATTGGCAACAACTCTGAACGTTACCAAGTATCATCTAGCAAGATGACCTGATCACAGGAACCATCGGTGTTTAGGTAACTCCTGAGACCGCAGATGACAAGCTCAACTGGGAACAGTGGTTTCACACTCATTAGACAGGATCACCAGGATTACACAGGCAGACCTCTCAACAAGAGGCCTTAGTATAGAGGACCACCAATTGGGAGCTCTTAAGGCAGGCCACATACCTTATAGTTTTAACTGTCCATCACCGGAGCAATACCATCACAGCAGGGATGTGCTAGTATATAGTATCCCCATACCCTGGGATACTATATAAGCCTTTCCTAGAAACACTAGATGCTGCCACTTTGAATGGCTTTCCAGATGCTGTCATGGTGCCTTCATGTTACATGTTAAAAATTTATAGAACTTACAAGGGTGGGAAGCACCTTTAAAATCAAGTCCAGTGCTCAAATGAGAATTTATTTTCATGTAGGATTGACATGAGTCCAGAGATTAGAAGTAGAGAGTACACAGACAAGTATTTCAAGTACTTAGTCTTGGTCCAGTAATAATTTTAAAATAACAGGAAAACATATGTTTAAGTATTTATACATACATATGCATACATACATATATATTTTCATGTTTGATAGTCTAAAATCAGATTTGGAGATGTATATCTATATATGTATACCTATAGTATCATATAAAAATAATCTGATTTTGAAACATTTCTCTTGTTAGGGCTACTTCAGAAAAGCAACTTAAGAAATGCAGTTTTCAGCATGCTGCTTTGAGACTTTTCATTACTCTGCAGCTCTTCTGTGCTAAAAATGGAAGCTTTATAGCTTTGCGAAACGAAGGCTTTCAGACTCTCAGTGAGACAGAGGGACTTGCAATGGCAATTTCTCTATTGGATTTGCAAATGATGGTCGTTTTTCTAATGAAAAAGCTAACTATTGTCCGAATATTCTCTCCTTCTAGTCTCTGGATTGATGTAAATTCTACATGCAAATACGAAAATTCTCACTGGCAGCATAATTTGAAAAATGGTATTATTACAAGGTACTTAAAGGTTTGGAAATACTAAAAATGGCCCCATAAGAAAAAAATTAACATTCAGAAACAAAACAGCTGAAGGTATATGAGAAAATTAACTGTACCCTTTGCCTGTTATCACCATTATACAAGCCAAGGTTGCAGGGCTTTCTACAAATGAGAACTTAACTCCGTCTGTGTAATTCCATGTCAACTGCTTCTGTCAGAAGTTTTACAAAATCTTAAAGTAAGTTTAATACTTTAAGGAAGTATTTAAAAAAACTTAGATCAGTGAACAGAAAGAACCATATCCCCTCCCAGCACTTTTTTTTTTTTTTAGATCTACTGGGAAAAAAAAAAATTCCAATAATTTCATTGCAGCTTTAAACATTCATCGGGGGGAAGCCATACCTTGGTCATTTTTCTCTCTCGCAGCTCTCCCATTTGATATGCTGTCCCTCAGGTAGCCTCATAAAACACAGAAAAGTGTTCACTCATTACAGGTGACAAATCCTCTCCTATGCAACATGGAAGTTTTTACAAGTATTTATTTTTGTGAATACATGTGGACAAAATAAATATAAAATAGAAGGTGGGGATAGCCATATAACGCACAGGCAGGAACTTTTGACTAAATCTCCTGCTCTCTGCCCATTTTTCTCTTTCTAAAGAACACATAATTTTCCCATAAAATTATACTGGCATAAATATCAAACAGATAAAATCCTGATGTTTATGATTTTTAAAAAAATCTGAATTTTCAAAGAATATACTGTGGGGACCAATTCTGGGTAGGCAGCAACGATCTAGTCATTCTCTGCTCCAAATTAAAGAAGCAAAAAGTAGGAACCTTTCCCTCGTGTCCTATTTCATCCCAGGTAAGTTTGCATTTCTGTCACCAGTATTTGTTTTATAGTCGATCATTTTACTCAGAAGACTGGAGAAATCAATCTACACATCCGACTGGCATTGCTCACAGCCAAGGGCCGTCTGACGGCCGCAATGGTTTAGTGTCTCCGAGACAACTGAGCGTGGTGATCATTAAAATTAAGCACGAGATGTATAAATATCTGAGAAGCCTTCATCTTTTAGTACCTCCAATTACTGAACAACTGGAAACAGTAAACTAAACTGAGGAGAAGTTGAGAGGAAGAGGTATATTTCCATGGGTTACATAGTCTGTTTTACTCTTTAAAAATTATCTGTCCACTGGTGACCGTACCACTCTGTCATATGTTCAAAATGCTCTATTTATAAGATAACCACATTGTTTCTACACATTCTACTTCAAATGCTTAACAATTTTTTTCCTTTCTCAAACTTCTCACATATAAAAAAAAGTTAGCTAAGGGACATATTTAAAAGGCAAGATCATGAATTACATTCTCAGGCACAGATTTTTAAAAATAGATGATTTATTACTACAGTGAAAATTAATTCTTGCACACAGACAAATGTCACCAAGTTTAAGATGAGCCACAGATAATTGTCTCATCATTAATTCCTATTAGGTACCAATGGGTATTGGTACTAGGCACCAATGAGTACCAAACATTTGGGAGAATGTGCTCAGTTACAGGAATTTATTTGATCGCAGCAAGATGGAGATACTTATTGTAAGAGATATATAGGCATAAAACACAGGCACACACCATAGTAGCAGGCTTCAAAATTACATACAAGTTCCCTCATACTGACCAACTTGCTTAAAAAGCGCAATATCCTATTTTTGTTCATAACTGTAGCATAAATTGAATACAACTGTAATACAGTTGCATTAGATTTATCCTCATTAAAGACTTAATCTGAATTACATTTTGATAATTACCTTAATCCATACTCAAAAACTTGACAGCCGTGTTTTAGCATTATATATAAAAACTCAGGTTATTACAAATTATCAATTGCAACCGAAGTCACTCCATGATGCTAGCTCAATCACTGTGTGAAATAACTCTATCCTCGTGGCACTCTTATCATAGAATCATAGGGTTGGAAGGGACCTCTGGAGATCATCTAGTCCAACCCCCCTGCCAGAGCAGGGTCACCTTAGAGCAGGTTGCACAGGAACGCGTCCAGGCGGGTTTTGAATGTCTCCAGAGATGGAGACTCCACCACCTCTCTGGGCAGCCTCTTCCAGTGCTCTGCCACCCTCAAAGTAAAGAAGTTCCTCCTCATGTTGAGGTGGAACTTCCTACACTCAAGTTTGTACCCATTACCTCTTGTCCTATTGCCGGGCACCATTGAAAAGAGCCTGGCCCCATCCTCCTGACACCCACCCTTTAAGTATTTGTAAGCATTAATAAGGTCACCCCTCAGCCGTCTTTTTTCCAGACTAAATAGACCCAATTCCCTCAGCCTTTCCTCATAAGAGAGGTGTTCCAGTCCCCTAATCATCTTGGTAGCCCTATGCTGCACCCTCTCCAGCAGTTCCCTGTCCTTCTTGAGCTGGGGAGCCCAGAACTGGACACAGTACTCCAGGTGTGGCCTCACCAAGGCAGAGTAGAGGGGGAGGATGACCTCCCTCGACCTGCTGGCCACACTCTTCTTGATGCACCCCAGGATGCCATTGGCCTTCTTGGCCACAAGGGCACATTGCTGGCTCATGGTCATCCTGTTGTCCACCAGGACTCCCAGGTCTCTTTCCACCGAGCTGCTCTCCAGCAGGTCAGTCCCCAACCTGTACTGGTGCATGGGGTTATTCCTCCCCAGGTGCAGCACCCTACACTTGCCCTTATTGAATTTCATAAGGTTTCTCTCCGCCCAACTCTCCAGCCTGTCCAGGTCTCTTTCCACCGAGCTGCTCTCCAGCAGGTCAGTCCCCAACCTGTACTGGTGCATGGGGTTATTCCTCCCCAGGTGCAGCACCCTACACTTGCCCTTATTGAATTTCATAAGGTTTCTCTCCGCCCAACTCTCCAGCCTGTCCAGGTCTCTCTGTATGGCGGCACAGCCTTCCGGTGTGTCAGCCAACCCGCCCCAGCTTTGTGTCATCAGCAAACTTGCTGAGGGTGCTCTCTATCCCCTCATCCAAGTCGTTGATGAATATATTGAAGAGGACTGGGCCCAGTACTGACCCCTGGGGAACACCACTCGTCACTGATCTCCAACTGGACTCTGTGCCCCTAACCACGACCCTCTGAGCTCTGTCTTTCAACCAGTTTTCTATCCACCTTACTGTCCATTCGTCTAACCCACTCTTCCTAAGCTTCCCTATGAAGCCCTCTTGCATGGGTATCAGTTACGGAACATCCACTTGTGCCTGAATTGGCCTGAATCTTGTGCTATTTTTGCAGGTATCATTAGGCCAGGTTAATTCTTCAGGAAGACACAGTTCACATGTTTACAGAAATGTATATTATATATTTCATAATACTGGTGATTTTATGTAACATTATTCCCTAGGTTTATATACAGTATATATTTGTTTCACAGGTAATAAAAAGACTGTAATACAGGAGTACCAGTTTGGGTTATAAAGTTTTGAGATCCTCTTAGATACAAGGCAGAAGAGTGATACTCCAAGTGCCACATTTTATATACAAAAATAGCCAATTACAGCAATTCTTTCTTGCCCCCAAGTTTTATGACTACCATAAGGTGCCATTAGGGAAATCTTCAGCAATTAGAAAATTATATACATGGCAGAGATACCACCATAATGAATTTCATGTCTTATGAAGCCCTTACATTTTTCTTTACTCATTCCTAAGTTAACAGAACAATAAACTACGCAACTTTGTACAGCTGTTGCATAAATATAACCTAAATTAATAAGTTATCAAATTAAATTTATTTAGAAAGTGTGATTTTATTTTCATTGCGTATTTCACAACATTTTTTCTTAACATCTAAGTAATTTCTTAAATAAACCTCTTGAAAGAGAGCTGGTTTGGCAAATGCATAATGGTCAGCTATATAGTCTGACTATAGGTTTAACACTCCAGTATTCAAGTAACTCCCCTGGCTGTCCCCTGCTTCTGACAAAGGGGAAGGGACTTTTTTTTTAAAAATTGTCTTGTAAGTTGACAAGCTACATTTTGGCTTCACTCTGATTTCACATAGTTACAGAAGAGCATTTGTAATGGTGTTCTTGGTTTCAGTTTTCAAAATGTGGGTCCTGACTTTTGGATTCAGGGTAACTACTTTGTAGAGATTACATGTTATCATCACAACGGATCGTTGTATCAAACATTCCTAATTCACTTTTTCCTGAAAATAAAGATTACAAAGAGATGTTAGAATACCAAAATGCAGACTAACAGAGTTTTATTATGTAATTTGGATGATCTGGTTTGCTTCATGTAGCTTTGCATCTTGAATAACATGAGTTTATTACGCATATTCATATATGACATGCACATAATTTTTTGCATTTATATTCACAGCTAATCAACCAAAACATTGGCAGTAGAAAATTACTGCCTGGGAGTGGTATGACAAGTCTCTCCAATTTTTAATTAGCTGCTATATTTTTACAATACTCATTTTTACATTACCGATTTTTCACACTACTGATTTTCAATTCTTTGAAAATATTAAATCACTGACCATTTATATAATTTATTTGTGTGAAGTGGGAAATAAAGCACCACCTAAATTCTAAGTGTGTCTTCTTCATTTTGCAAGTTAATGAGCTGCCATCATTCCCAGATACCTACTGCAGTGTAGGAGCACGAATAAAGAGACAGTCAAAAAATATGCAATGGGTTTAGAGTGTCTTACTGGATTTCAAGGGTAGACGTTCTATTTAAACAGGTGGATACATGAAATTATGAAAGGTCTCATCCTGTTTAAATGGAAGTACAAAGCTTAAGGAAAAGTTTAGTTTTCAAAAGATGCATTCCATAAGATAATATACGTTGCTAAAACAACAAATGCAAGTTATATGCTACTGAATTTCTGCACATTTGAATAAAACTTTACCTATTTATACGAATCAGCATGAAACCTAATAGATATTTCTAACATTGTATTAAGGAAATAAACATGTTTTGTCATACTAACCTCTTTGCTTCAAGAGGCTGTGAATGTAGGCCACAGCACACTTTAGCAATACCTTATTTTTCTCTGAAGATCAAGTAATTTATGACAGATGCTTCCAAAGACAGGGTTGTTACCTTCTTTAAAACTGTAAGCTGGATTTGCACTGTTCCATTCCTGTACACAAATTGTTCACAGATAGCTACTGGATCTCCCTGTGAAGGCAATTATATCCAGATTTTTGGACCAAGAACTGGACAAACCAGCTCTACAGCCCCCATGTCGAAGAATAACCCTCATCTAGCCATTACAACATTTCACAGGCATAGTTAGCACATGCTTCAAAAGAAGTCAGGTCCACAAAGAAGGCATGAGAAGAGAACGCCATGAGCTTCCAGGACTGCAGAGCCGTGCTGACTCTGTGATGCTACAGCAGCTCCCCAGCAGAGAGAGATGAAGATTCAAACCAGCATTGAGAAAGTGCTCCATGAATTAAGAGGAGAATATCCAAGACCTTCTTGTTGGAATACAGATTCACAAATGCACTCTAACACAAAGCAATACTAAATTTAGGCACTAGCCTAAATAAAAAAAAAAATAAAAAAAATCTCATTCACTTCTCAATAGAACTGTTTAGACGAACTAGCAAACTAATAGATGTACTAGAAAACTATTTCAGACTGTTTTCCTTAGAAGTGGAATAACACCCTGAGAAGCCAGCACGGCTGGCCTTGAAGAACGGCAGTCTATCTCTCCAAAATAGTCTTAATGAGTAAGAAAATATCTTGCAAAGACAGGAACTTCAGAGCAGATGTAACATGATGACATATTATCTGTCCAAATTACTTATGTAGCAGAAAATGCTATTATTAAGGAAAAAAGGATCTTACAATCTTAAACCAATTTCAGAAGTGAAAATACTGAGTATATACATGATTCCTCGTAAAACATTTTTTTTTTAACCACTCAATTCAACACATAGATACTGAAAAAATCACGTCACAGAAGAGCACACAGTTCTAAATACTGCTAAGGGTTTAGTCCTACCTGGACTCCTCATCACCGCTTCTTGTGGCCAAATCAAGCATACCCCTTCCCCCTCCTAACAGCTGTTCGCATCTATAGACAGCACAAAACACACTTTGACATAGACTTTGATGATTTGTCAATTAATATAAGCTGTAAATCTGACAAGTTCAATTCTTTGAGCCTAAGTAAGCACTATATGAGTGAACTGAAGAACAAACGGAAATGGCCCAGAAGGCCATTGCCCACCTGCTCACCAGCGGCACGCACCAGGTAGGGCTCCCCCTCTTCTCTGCTTCCCTTCCCCAGCATTAAGTCACTTTCTGTATAGCAACCCTCGCCTTTAAGCCTTGTATTACACTGATTGCAGATCACTCCTGTACTTCTGAATCCTACCAGCAACTGCAACTCCTATCAATTACTGAAAATTTGCATATTAATCAATGATTTAGAAAAAAAAAAAATCTCAGTCTCCCTCAAAAGAGGCATGGATTTCACAGACAAACCCTGTACAGGAAGAAAGGGTTGTAATTGGCACAAGGGCAAGGATTTCCAACATGTTTATCTATTTTTACCTAATTTAAGAATTTATCTAGTTTAAAGAAGCAACGGCAAAGAAATCACTTTCCTATGAGAAGAGAAATAGCTTTCCTTGCTGACCAAAACTACAGTAATTATCTCTGTAACATGACAGAGTTTCAGAAAAAGCCATTCTGTCCATTGTTCTCTGCTGGGCCTCTGGAGAAGCTCCCTCAGCTTCTTTGTTTCATTCAGCCTCACATTTGTTTCTTTATAAACTCCAAACTGAATCATTCTTTACATGATTTTCCTGTCACAGATTAAAAAAAAAAAACAAAAACAAACCTAAAACCAGGCAAAATATTTCTAATCTTCCATTGATTTGTTGATGTCTTTTTTTTTTTTTTTTTAATATAGAGAGACTGAAGATATCTATAATTATTATTTGGAGGGGAAAATGAAGTGTTGGCACAACACAGTAGAAGTGAGAAACAAGAGCTTTTCGGACGGGGCTTTGATTAACCTGGTCCAGTGGAAGATGTCCCTGCCCATGACAGGGGGATTGGAACTTCCAACCCAAACCATTCTCTGACATTCTTCAGTTAGTGTAACATTACTGTAATAAGAGCTGAATGAATAGTAGCTAATAAGCTAATGCTAAAACCTTTCTTAAATATTCGTAATAACTTTTTATAGTATGCAGCTACATGATACACTGAATTTCCAAGAAAGCATGCACTCACACAGCACAGTAAAGCTTGTAAAAGGTTTCTAACAAATAAATACTTTAAAAAAGCGTCTAGCAAATGAAGATGATTTAAAATATCAGTCCATGAAAGACAAGTGTGAGATTTTAACTATGATATAGGAATTTACTGTAGAGCATGTATGTTCCAAGACTTGTTAATGGTGATGAATAACTGTATTCAGTTTAGTCCAACACCTCCAAATTCCCACTGTCTACACAAGGATGAACTTAAACATTTTGAGACTTTAATTTAAAAGGGCTTATCTGTTCCATTTGACATTGAAATTCACTGTAAGGTGAATGAACAGTGATAAAGAAGAATCTAACAAAGGACCGACTATGGGGTAGCTTAAATAAAGAGACCAGTTTCCAAAAAAAAGGAGAAAATATCCAACCCAATATTTATTCATGTAAATGACCTGACAAGCATTACAGGCATTCTTCAACTTAATTTTGTCAGCCTTTTGTAAATGAATGGAAAAGACAGTAAGAAGGTAACAAAGACATGCCTGAGTTCAGATGAATACTGAGGAGGGCATAAGACGCGTCTGTCAGTCACTTCAAGACAGAGACTTTCTCTTTGTAAAGGCTACCACAAAACCAGCTGTGCACTAACAAACCACAATGGGAGTGTTTGGCTTAAAAATAAAAATATTTTGTTGATGAGGCAAATGATTTTCAAGCTTACTGTATCTGGTTTCTTAGGAAGAGACCGAACTTCTAAAAAGGGAGAAAAACTTCCAAATGCATTGCGAATTGTTTTTGACTGTTTCACAGCCAATCTCTTAATTTCTCAAGAGCTATCTGGTTAAAATTACAAGCCAGAGAGATATTGAAGACAGCAAAGGCATAGTGTTACGTGTAGCTATTTTACCACACATAATCCTTTAATTTTATATACAGTATTTCTATAGGAAATTTTAGTTTTTAAGAATCTTACTTGCTCTATCAGATCAGTCCACTGCAATTCACTGACATGCTACAGAAAGGAATAACAGCAATAACAATAATGCTAATAGAAAACATCTTAACCAGTTACTCCATTTGTGAATCTTAATAATAGATAGTTGGCTGTTAGTATCTCAGATATTAAACATCTCTACTAGGCTTACAACCATTTATATTCTAAGGCAAAAAAACCAAGGAAACACGGAATTTGAGGAATGAAGCATTAAAGTGTGATCAGACCTGACTTTTGGATCTTTCGAAATGAGAAATATGTTTTCCAATCTCTGGTAATTTTTCCAAGAAAATACCCACACCCATTTTTAAGATCTAGCTAATCTTCTGAGTCTCCTAAAAATACCTGACACATCTTTACGGTTACAAGTGTAACTAAAATGATGATGATCTCCTAGAACGATCAGAATCAGGGAAGAGGCTAAGTCAACCCCTGACTACTTCTGGAGGGGAACTGAGTTTTTTGAGAGCTATGATGCCATTAGAGAACGGGAGGTGCAGGGAAGTGTATTGAGGATTACAACACAAGCACAGTCAGTGAGCAGAAGGCTACTGATAAGTCACTGAATAGGAAATCAATACGCCCATGAGAGACAAACGGCCAAAATTAAGGTGGAAGGATGACACGAGCAATGTTTAAAAAGGAAAAACCCACAACTCTGCAAGGCAGCCTGACAGAAATAGCACTTCTGGGAAAGGCAGGAGTACAGGGGGAAAAGATATGTTTCCACCATGCTGAGGACTGTATGGAAAGATTCCGCGTCTAACAGTTGTCCTAACTTTCCTTCCCAGCAGAGTACAACACTCAAAGGTGATACAGCCAGTACGAAGCACTGCCTGGTAAAAAGTCTAATAAAATAGTTGAAAATATGATGGTATATACCAGTAATAGCCAAGTACATCCATACTGCTCTTGGGATCCAAAGTCAGATCAATAGCTTTTCTCAACTCCTAGACTGTTAAGAAAGATAACTATTAGGATGAACCTTTATGGTTAAAGACACTGTGTAGAAGCTTGAGACATCTGTTGTGGACTGCTCAAAACTGAGAGACACACCTATGAAATCTCTTCCCACAATTCTTTTTTTTTTTTTTAAAGACCAACATGAGACATGTGAGGTGAAATAAGTATCTCTCCCCGAAAATATGAGTCAGGAAATTCACCCTTGCCTTCAGAACAACCATCTTTTTGCAAGCTGATATAAATGACAAATTGGTTCTTTCTGGAGGATGAGGAAACTAGAGAGATAAAGAGCAAAAAATTAAGAACAGACTCACAAGGTTTCGCTTTACAGTTTAAATACTACATGACTTTAAAAACTCTTCCGTGTAAAAATGAAAATCGACTTTGTTTTACCAGCTAAATTTAGATCAATTAATAATCACTGTACTCTAATAGGAAGCAGCTAGTTTTGGCCACTGCAGGTAATCACTGTACTCCGGAAACCAGCAGCTGTAAAAGGTAGCGTAACAATACATCATCTGGCTCACTTATGAGGTCTGTTGATTAACAAACTCAAGGCCACACAAGTATTCAGTAAGGAAAGAAAAAAAAAAACCATAAAGAGGGAGTAGAGTGGGTAATTAAACTTTTCCAACCTCAACATCACTACACAGTGCATAGAAACACATGCAAACATTCCCCACGTTGGCTTCAGTCCAGGTTCCTTCTCTGACTTACTACAATGTTGTACTACCACTCCTATCAACTTAAAGCCATTAAAAACTGTAAAAGGAAACAAACTTCCTTAACATAAAAAAGAGTTAAACTGTCTCTGACTAGGAGTTTTGAACAATGACAGGTGACTTTGTAGACTTAAAACTTTTGGGCTGGCCAGGATGATGAAGAATTTAAGACAACTCCTCCCAAGAGTTGATCAAATTGTAACGTGGCTGCTGACCACCAATAAACAGCGTACTGAAAGGACAGCAGTAGTGCATTCCCAAGTAACGCAGAAGTGAGGTTAAACATACAAGTGGAGGTCAGAAAAGTTAGGAACCTTGAAGAAATGAAAAAATAAGACATGAAAGTATATATTAAAGCTTATCCTATGATGTTCAGCTAATATTTTTTTAGGTGAAAAAGTACAATCTTAGGGCATTTTTATGAGAATAAGCCACAAATAAACAATATAAATGCAATCTAAAGCATTTTAAGTAGTTAGAAAAACCTACATAGTTCCAGAATTTTGTTATTCCTCTTTTTTTTTTTTTTTTAAATTAAAGTCTCTCTGTTTTGCAAAGCTACATACCCTTTTCTTCAAGCCATAGGATATTCAGATTCCTTTCTCCAGGAGAATTCTCAGGCATTTTGACTGACTACCTAGAATGGAAACACTCAATACTAGAAACCAGACAACTCCTGAGTGGAACATCACATTCATTTTGGGCCAGCTAAAATAGAGCAGCGTTTTGAGGAAGCTAAGTGAAGAGTGGTGTTATCAACTAGAACGGCTGAAAGAATATATTAATATAATTTGAACGCACTCATGAAACAGCATCCCTGTTCTGTGTAATCCATAATCTAGTTCTTAAGAACAGAAGTAATGCAAATTAATTTTACTATATATTTATTTAAACAATATCTAGATCCTATAGTAGTCCGTTAACTCAATGCACTTGGAATACTGATTCTGCACTCTCTCATTTTAGTGCCTTACGGGGTAAAACCTGTGAAATTACGAGCTAACACTTACAGAGAGATACCCTGTATGATAGCTTTAGATTAGTAACCACTTACTCTATTAAGAATTTTTAAAGGATCTAGCAAAATTATAAATTCTTTCTATAATTCTACTGTGATTCATACCATTAAGCAAGACAGCGCAGTAATATCAGTAACATGTTCTTAGGAATAAGTCAATATGAAAATACAAAGCAATGAATTTCTGCACCACTTATTAAACACTTTGAATAAACAGTTCTGATGTGTGCAGCAAGATTTAAAGTATGTTCAGGTCACTGCTAAAAGAAAACGCTGTAGTGAAGAAAAATTATTACCAATTTTTGGTTGCAAGAAACTCAATATGAACATGAAAGTCCTCGCAAATTTCTGACATACCCGCTCCAAAATAATTTAAAATGTCTTACGTTTTAGACTGTCACCATGGGGTGTACAGACCTACAAGGAACTACTTATTCCCATAAGCCAATACACAAGACTGAACGGGGCCTTTAATTACTGTTCACCTTTAAAATGTGTCTACTAGGTCAAATGAGATACTAGAAACAGCAAAGCATAAGCCGACAAGTTATTTGTGCTTATCAGATGTATGCATAAACACTGAGTATTATCTGATTATCAGTCTTATCTCCAAACTCATTGGTATCTATGTATGATGTTACAAAAACCTGAATTACTTCAGCGTGATTTGCAACTAAGTAAGTCACGGTCCCTTTTTCCCTGGTTCTTATTTTTGAATGGCAATGAAAAACGTACCTGATCGCCTTCCTGGAGTTAGAGATATTTAGAATCCTAATCTAAGATCAAAAACATCAGACACCAGTCTCAATCTCACCAAAAAGACAGATGTCTGACGGCTTGATCAAGTTCGTTTGGAGCTACTATTTCTATTCGGGAAGAACAACATCTGATTTTCCAAGTAAAAATGGATTTCTTCACTCTTATTTTAATAATACACTAAAGATAGATCTTTAAACATAGGGTAAGCAATTAATTAACTTCATGCAGTTAAAGAAATAAAAATAAAATGTTGGTTTTAATAATAAAAATGTCGGCCACATATACCTGTTCTATGCACTTGTCAAAATGCAGCTTCCCCTCAGAAAAATGAGGTACAACCGAGCAGCATAAACGTTCTAACAGCAGTTTAGCAAACAAGGAGCTGTCAACTTCCAATAAGCTATTATTCACACCTCTTTAATCACTGCCACAGAGTCGATTATAAATAGCCTCATACATTTTTAAATAAGGTCATTCTGAAATGAAACAACAAAGAGGGTAGTAAATATTCCAGCACATAAGCAATTTAAATTCTACAGCATAACAGAACTGTGCGTTCTCAAATATTCAGTTTAAAGAAAGCCAACAAAACCGTTTATTAACTGGTGCAAAGTGTCAGATGCATAATCTCTGTGAGATCAATAAACCAGCCCAATTATGTGATAGTTCACAAACAGATCTGAAAGAAATGAAACTATTAAGACTTGCTCATAAAATCCAGCTCCAACAGCATTATTTACAAATACACAGTAATACAAATTAAGTTAATATAATACATGCGTTGCATGAGTAAATCTACTACGCAAAGATTTTACACAAAGATGAAACAGCTCCACTGTGCTTTCCCAGAAGCAAAACACAAATAAACAACTTGTGTAGAACCCTGATTCATATGAGACCCTGTTTTCTACTTTTCTTGAGATTTTAAATAATTGGAAATTAATACATGAAGAAAAACAAGAAAAGAACTGCACAAGTAGGAGCAAGTTCTTGTTTTTTCCTCTCTTTCCCAGTTTTTCTCAGATTATTTGATTAAAGACTACTTGATAAAAGAATATGGCAAAATAATGCTAATATCAAATCTTTGCAAATTAGCTTAGAAGAAAAAAATAGCCAAATAGTTCCCATCTTACTGAAGTTATCTTATTGAGTTGTTACTGTGATAAGTACTGGAAAGCTCCTTCCTATTACAGGTTTTGTTTTTGTGACTTGATACTCATCTTTGATACTCATCTCCCCCTCTACTCTGCTCTTGTGAGATCCCACCTGCAGTACTGTGTCCAGCTCTTTCTAGTATTGAGAGGACAAAGTCATTGAACTATCTGCAACAAAACAGAAACCCTTCTTCTCATTCAATACAGAACTAGGTTTATAACCTGGTAATTGTGAGAAGTGTAGTGTACAGTAGTTTCAGTGGTTGCTGTGAGTCTCATGATAGTTTGCTTTCAGCTGCTTCACAACCTTGGAGAAGCCATATATTAAGTTCTGATAAACAAAAGACAAAAATATGACACGCTTCCTGCTACAATGAGAAGAGCATAGTTCGGACCCCCAAAGCACAACGAACTGGAGAGGTGACAAGTCTGAACTGTGAAGATCTTTCAGGACAAAGCTAATCGTCAGATCAAGAAACTTGCAGTCCCATAGTGACACACCACAAGAAAGTATGAAAGGATCATGCAAATGAAACTGGTCAAATCCCATGACCTTTGGGGTACCAATAACGATATTCCCAATACCAAAAAAAGCAAGTGCACCCCAGAGTACAAAAGGGCCTAGAGCAAGATGAGCCCCAAAACCAAGGAAAAGCAGTAAAGACATAAAACATAATAAAACCGTACCTGTTATTTGTATTCATTAGTATCAGAGGTGACCTCTATGAAGAGTTAAAAGGAAAATATGGTTTGAGTTTTATAAAATATATATAAAGAATACACATGTATATCTATACACACATATATACATATAAATAACTACAATTATTTATTAAGTGCCTAACACCCTTGAAAAGCACTGCAACCTATTTGACGGTCAGCTACCCTATAGGGCGCACAAAATTGTTGTAAATCCTTCAAGAAGGAACCCCCCCTCCTTGTTGTGTTTGTACTCTAACCACCTGAGCTGAGAACAGAACAGGAATGGAAAAGGGAACAACGAAACGGAAAAGATGCAACTTAGCTGAGAACCAAAAGAGTTAAAAAGAAACCCAGCTCTCACGTGATAGAAGAATATTACTCAATATGTTAGGAACATGACACAGTAAGTGGAGAAGAATGTGATACACGTGCACAGATAAAAGTAGCACAATGGCTACGCCTATATGAAATGTACATGAGAACGAAAACCAATACTTACTCAGTAAAAACTTTAAAAACTAGCAGGTGGGCAGCCCACATGGGATGAAATCTCATCTATCTCAATTCAAGTTTAGAGATAACATTCCAAAGAAGACCTTGGGGCACATGCAAAAAGGAATCTGCACATGAACATGAGTTCACTGCAACAGGAACACTGCCCAAAAGCACAGGCCTCCTTTCATCATACTATAATAAAATGTTTTTAATTATATAAATCAATGTTACTACATTACCCTAACCCATTCAAGACAGACTTAAAAAACACACGAGGTGGTCTGCTGACCCGCTCATGAAAAGCCTTGCTTCATTTCTCACTTCTGAGTCTCCTTGCTTCAAACACTTCCCAGTGATCTTACCTGCTGATAGCACAGTTCAAGCCAAGCTGTTACTGTTATCGATAACATATACCTATGCCTTCCTCAATACCTATCTACATTATTATAACTCATTTGGTACAGTTTTGTAGATTTACTAATGCAAATTACATGGAACTAAATAGTCCAAGGGCAGGTACACGTCTCCCAGTCATGATGCAATGCCTGGATTGAGAAACAGCGTGTTATCAATTACACCTTAACATACTCATGCTCCACTGGATACAGCATCAGACGAACCAGTAGTAAACAACACCTAAAATTACGTTTTGTTGTTTCATTTTCCTCTTTGGTGGCTATGCAAAGAATTTCACACTTTTTTAAACAGAATATATTTGGTGCTTCCAATGGATGCCTAGTGTACGCTGACAGCCACCCACCGCAGGAGAGGTGGGCTGCCCTGTAGAAGTGCTAATTCCTCTCCAAGACCAAGTGGGATGAATGTCGCAGGACTAGCTCAGATTCCAGCATCTAAAGTCCTGACAACTAATTAGCACAGGTGACTCTTGCCCAGTATGGCAAGATACCTAAAGAAGAACATACCTGGGAGAAGATACCTGGCAATCACCTGAAAGGAAAGAGACACTTTTAGGGTCAAGGTGTACCTGAACCTCCACCCCGGAGTTAGAAGGTAAACAATGTGTATTAGCAAACTGAGATAACTTCCCTTGCACAAAATCCATTCTGCTTTCAGTTTTACCACTGGTTTTCTCTAACATTCTAGTTTAAATATATTTAGGAAGAGATGTCTGAAACTTCCCAAATTGTGCAGAAATTGTGAGTCCCAGCTGCAGAAAGTACGAGGGGGGACAGCAACGCGGCAGAGTAATCCTGGACAAGTTTAACTCATTAGGAGCTGCTATAAAATGCTGACAGTATTACCATCACTGAACTCACAGAAAACTACGGCATGCTGTATACTGCACAGAAGGATCTACCTTTGTATACAGACTCTTCTGCAAGCAGAAGACAGCTCCATCTGCCCACATCCCACCTTGGCCTGATAGAAGCCAGCATCCAACCAAAACCCTCATAGGTGTCACAACATCGTGCCCAGCCCAAGCAAACCCATCCTGCTATTTAGCCTGGCTTATTAGTGCAGGTGTGCTGCCATAGAGATCACCTATTTCTAACTAATTCAGAGCAGTAGTGCAGGCAAATTGGAATCCAAAAAATAATATGTAACTAAGAATAAGCTTAAGGGGAAAAAAGAAAAAGGCAGGAAGATCAGCTAGGAGCTCCTAAAGCTTGCAAACAGCAGCCACGCTCTTGCTGCAGGTGCCGTGCCCTGGGCAGAGAGCTCTCTTGGCAAGCCAAGCTTTGCCACTCCAAACCCTCTTCAGACAAATTTACAGCCTGAAACAGATGAAACCAGTGTCAAGGGAGTGTTCAGTCTTATTTCTTTCAAAAAGCCATTGTCAGTGTTGGAGGAAGCTTTATTTTGTCCAGTGTTTCTACCCCCATTATCCCTCGTGTATATTAATGCTTGGGTCCCTAACCCAGTCATGAACTGCTAGAAAAAATAAAAAAGTGGGAGAAGCATGATAAGCTCTAAAACATATTTAAAATTGAAAGAAGGTTTGAGCATCCTAACATGAATGTAATACAGGACACCATTTTTCTCATGTTTCTTTGCAGTTGTTGTAGAACTAGGAATAAATATTTTAAAAAGAATTTTTTATTTAGAAATTATGACACTGATCAGAAACAACATTTTATAAAGCCACTTTCCTCAATTTGACGAGATCATAGATCTCACTCACAGATATGAGTTTTACAATCCTATTCCACATACTTGAACTCTAAAAGTGCTCTTCAAAAACACAGACTTTGTTTTTAATTTCTAGCTAGAGTAAAAGCAGAAAATAGATGTTTGGAAGTTCTAATTTAGATGTGCCTTTGGTCCAGGCATGATCTGCAAGATCTCTGTTAAACAGACTTGCATGGACCTGTGACCATAATTTAGTTTTACTCACACATGTAAAATGTTTTCTTCATCACTGGTCGTTGCCAGACAACATTTCTCTTCGGGAAGCCTGTAGTGTTTTCTTACTGCATTTTGCATCAGTGATTCCAGAAGTACTTGTATATAGCAACAGCTGTCGATGTGCCCAAACAGAAATACACGGTGCAATATAGCAGAAGGACTAACAAATGCAGCACCAAGGGAAAGGGATCCTTCTCAAGCTCAAAATACCACCTTGATCACAATTTCTTGTTTTCTGAAGTTTAATTTGCTTGCTTTCAGTGTTCCCAACTGCAGGTAACTAAAAAGTGCTCAAATTCCTTTTGGATGTAAAGTATGCTGCTTCCTTTGCTTTCATGTCTACATTTACACTGTTGGTGTCAGATGATATACCAGGTACAATGAATGCTTTATCAAATCCCTGGAGAAACGAATCAGGATAACCAAGTGATATATTTATTTTATGATGACTTTAACTTGCCGCTAGGTACAACAAAACAAAAAGTCGCACCTAATCTTTGGTTCTGAACTTTGCTCTTCTACCCTGAGCACAGGCTAATCTGGGCTGCTCAGAAGCCACCCTGCACGACCGGCTGCGTTGTGGACATGTCAGCCCACGTTCAGCTGTCCTGTCACACAGAGCATGTCTTCTCTCAGCTTACCAGCGGGGAATTTCCAAGAGAATTTGTAGTTTACCCTGCTGAGCAAAGGAATTAGAACGATGAAAAAAGGATCAGTGACAGAATGGCTTAATGTGGTTCTTGCCAATAATCCGAAAAGATGAGCCAGTTGTCAGAAAGTATCTATGGGAAGGTACATTTTGCTTTCTAAAGTCATTCTGAATTAGCTACACACTGCTGCAGCTGGTAAGTCTCTCGAGAAGAAATAGGACAGGATAGTTTTTCCTACTCTGTATCTTAAAAGTTACGTATACCCAGGTCCATATTTCAATCACCCTCGTTGCCTAAGATGCAAATACATCAAAGGGTGATTTCTATACCTATTTTAATTTTTTAAACTCATTATTACCTCATACACTGAAGACAGACTACGAAAAGCTTATTATTAGTAGGAAAATGTCAATGAACTAATACAATACTCTTGAATTTAATGTACAGCTTCCTGGAGAAAAATTGAACACCCTCAGCAAGTGTTTCAGGCTCCATACATCCTGATTGCATGAGGAACATAAAGCATTCCACTGTTATGAATTAAAAAAAAGTACTACAATATTAATAGTAGTTCCTTTAGATAAACGTTCAACTCTACACCTACCCCACAGATTCAACTAATCTATCGAAAAAATATTTCTGTTCATTAAACCTAATAAAATATTTCAGACAGTAAACATAATCACAACTTTTAACTGACTGACTACATTTGAAATTACTTCATATGAGTGGAATTCCACAGGTTCCCTCCGTGTTAGGCTTGCAAGGCATAACGATAAGCTGCATTTATTTTCAGAACTTATAAAAAGCGTGTTTCAGAGAAGATAACCTTTCCCATCTTTGTGGTTTTTTTGCAATTATTCTAACATCTATAAGTAGCCTCTCCTTTGATGACAAAGAAAAGCATACATTTACAAGATAACTGGTACTGAGTTTCTAACCTCTCCTCCCAGCTGGAAGGGAGAACCTCACACAGCAGAAGGGAGGTGATGGGTGCCAAGAGAGAACACGAAATTCCCCAGACCTCTGTCAGCTTTGTGCGAGGTCAGAGCCTGGGGCTCCAGCTTCCCGGAGCTCCTGGCCTCCTGCTGACCACACCAGAAGGAGAAGTGAGAGTGGGAGGAGGCAGTTTTCTCAATTAAGTGAGGAGCTCGAGAAATCCCAGGACAGGTGGAGATGGCAGTGTCAGACAGGCTTCTGTGGAAAAAAAAGCCTGGAAAGCCATGTCTGCAGATGCGTATTCATGTTTAATTTATTAATTAGCAGCTTAGAGTTTGTTTTGCAGACATGTAGTAGCCTCGTATACTTAGGCTAAAAATTGTTCTTAAGACTACCCTTTTACTTCCTCTGATGGAATTTTTTCAGGAAGTGCTTACATGGCACCTCCTCCCCCCCCCAGGTTAGTTAACTAATGTCTGTGTACAGAAAAATCTCATTTAACATGTTCTCTAAAAGCAAATTTCAAAGAGTCACATTTTAGCAAATGACAGACAGGTTTGAAGGTGAAAAAAAAATAGTCATAACACAAAGTCAGTTTTAAACTTGAAACTAAGAATTGATTTTAGAGATCAGAAAAGAGGAAGTGGAAAGGTAAAGGGAAAGTTATTTTTGCATGGTACCATGTGAAATTAAAGGTTTTATTTAAGAAATGCTTATACATTAACTTGAGCTCTTGAAAAGCAATTTTTTTCTAACTTAACTTCAGAAAGTTTCTAAAAATAGATTAGCGATAAGAAATGCCACCAAATAAATTCTTTCCTCCAGAAGCAGTGACAAGCAGTTAACAGATCAGCAGCCAGAAATGTGCCATCTGCAAGCTGTGCCAATTAGATTATTTCCAGTAACATAATATCCTCTATACCCCAATCATTAGATCTTTATTTCATCTAACTTTGAATAGTACCTCAATAACACATTATAGTCACAAAATCAGCATCAACTCCATGATTGAGAGCGGCTCTGCAGGAGCGGCTGAGCCTTGTACCCTGCACACCTCTCCTTGCCCTGCTGCCCACCTACTGAATACACAACATGTGTGCGCACATCTGCCCATAAATTTAGAAAACAAATCATGCTAGCACTTACAATTTTGAAACCTCAGGTAAGAGACCACAAGAAATACTTAAATTTTCAATAGTAAGGGCAACAAACCTCTCCACAATACTCCTCTTTAGGTGTGACAGCAATTTCAAAGCACGAAGGAAATCATGACTGTCACTTCAACAGATAGCGTCTTTACAGCACTTGCTAGGAGCAACTGTGCATTCAGTAACACAGAAGCCATTTCAACACTGAAAAAAGTTTTCTGCGATGAGTAAAGGAGAAGCAGAAATGGTAAAGTATTAGCATATGCATGACTAAAATAAAAAAATTCAACATTTTGTCAAGGACATGTTTAAGCAGAACAGCAGAGTGACCAGGTATCTTTATTGTGCATATCTTCAAAAATGCAGTATTTATATGAAAGTCTTCTAATGCTCACCATTTTTAGTTACATTAGAAAACACATTCATGAGCTTCAAAGAAAGGTGTATTACAGAAATCTTACACGTTCTGTTCCAATATTAAATCATGAGAGACATTTTGTTAATGTACAGACTAACTGCAGTTGTCCCACCACATCTGGATGCATTGTCCTTAAGATGATTTCATGACGTAATCTGACATCGGGTCAGGGGGGTGGGAAAAGTAAATAAACACTTGCATATTGAAGCCCTGAGACTTAGCTCATTGACTGTCCTTCTCTGAAATGTTTGGTGCGAGCATACTGAAATAGCGTGTGGCTCTTGATGTGACACTACAACCTCACATCAGCACATTTGGGAAAAATTAAGGCTTTAACCATATTATTTGATTCCAACAAAAAGATCCAAGTGACAGACCTAATAGCTGGAATCATCACCAGTTTAGGATTTCACTGGTAGGAGAATTAAATTCGATCTCGTGAAGTTAAGCAGTAAACATGCTGGCTGATTATAGGTCCTACCCTCTATGTGCACACCACCATTGTGACAGCAAACCATAACAGGCCTGAGAAACCCTCGTAAAGCAATAGTTTCTTCTACCACTTTTGTTTACTATCTTAAAGCTAAACTATAAAGCATCACAAAACATACTTGAAAAATAATGTTGCATTAGATGCTTGAGAGGGAAACTGTTTGATCACCAAACCGATCACATTGCAAAGCACCAAATGATGGAGTTTGTTGGAGTGATGGGTGGACATTCACCGGAGAGCAAGGACAGAAGGGGTTTCTTGTGGCACTGCTCTGCCAGCTCCCTCACCCTCTTCCATGGGTCTGCCAGTCTCCCATTCCCTGACAGCAAAATACACTCTTCCTCTCAAACCTTTGAAGTTTAGGGTCTTATTTGTTGCTAGATTTTGCTATGAGAATAGGAAATTTTTACAGCCTGAGTGAAGTCTGAGACATGTTACTGTGCTTCAAAGCAGAAGAAAACAGAGACTATAGGTGAAGAAGTAGCTGGACAAACTCCCCTGATTATGGAGTAGGCAGTATGCTAGGATGAAGAAAGTAAAATGCCCTTTACTTCTGCTTCTTCCAGGCCTCTGACTAACTGAGTATCTTCTCCAAGACATTAAGTGTCTCTCAGCAGCAAGATGGGTGTCAACTTCAAATGCAAACAGCTTTTCCAGTGCTTCACTATTCATTCAATCAAATTTATGCTGTCCTGTCCATTGATATTCTATTTTCTAAGTTTTTAATTAAATTAAAAATTACTTTCAGAATCTATTACATCCAAAAAAACGTGTTCAACAGCCAACAAAATTGCTATAAATATATGGGTCCTCATTTTTGGAATGAAGAGAGAACTCCACGTCAGGACAAAGAAGAAACTGCATGCCAGCTCCAAGGAGTGGCTGACAGAAGTGCTCCTGGAGTTTTCAACATTATTAATATCCTGTTTTCAAAACAGCAAGACATAATTCTTATGTTGTACCTTTTCACGTACAAAGCTATTTTAACATTTCCTGGTTTATTATAGCAATGCATTATTGTTCTAGATACTCATTAAAAGCAAAATCCTGTAGCCACTTGCTATGCCGTAGCCATTGGGTGAGCACGCGATACCTCAGAAGGACATGAAGCGGTCTGAAATTTCAGAAGCTAAAAATAGTTGGCACCTTAAAGCAAAACCAAAATTAATGGTATTGAGCAATTTTTAGCGTGTGAAGAAAAAACTGTCATATCTGGAAACATGTTTTCTAATTTTGATACTGGACTAAATTTCCAGTTTAAAAAGACATGTGACCAGGCATAACTGGTGCCTTTGAGATGAAAAGCAGAAAATCATGCACGTGAAAGGAAAAGAAAGTTCAAGCAGGTCTAAGTTTTGGGTTTGTTTTTTTCAAGACTCCAGAATCTACCTTCAATAATTTTTCTTTAGTCAGTGCTTCATTTCCCTGCTTTAGTTAAGATGTCTTTAGAAGTTGGTTTTTTGAGCTTTTCTGCAGGATAGATTAAACTACTGTTTTCAATAAAAGAAAACTATATTGCTACAAGTGTACAATTTCTGGGGCGTATAGGATGGAAAGAGGACAATTAGACAAATTATTTTTAATAAACCTGCTAACAATATCTAGGAAAATGTACTAATGAACTTGAATTCATAATATAGTCATCTGCATCCTCCTCAGAAAAGGTTTAGGATCTACAAACTGAATGTTGAAAGCCACTGGCAGATACCCTCTGCATGGCATGTGATACGTCAACATTCCGACTAATACACAGTTGTAGGGATTAATCTGAAAAGCATTGAAACTTGTGGAAGAGATAAGAGCGGACTCAGCATATAAAAATAACTCAGCATAGATTACAAAAAAAACCATAATCAGAAGTAAAGAAGACTGCACAGCTGAGGGGAAAATAATGGCTCCTTCTGTCAAGTCCCTTGACTTCAGGTCAAGTCCCTGAGACAATTTCCTACAGAGGTTTCACTTACATGACCACCTGCTATTTTTCCATGTGACTTCTGTCTCATTCAGCGTACAGGATAGGCCACGCCGGCTCACTAGGCAGCTAGTCAGCTTTAATTTGCACAGGTATCACTGAGTGGTCACTCACTCAATCCAAAATTTCTTGCATTCCTTCTTTGTATCGATGTACTTAAACATCTTCACAACATCCCTCTGACAATAGGAAGAATTGGCTCCACTTGACAGAGAAAGTAAAATCAGATTTAAAAAATTAAAAAAAAACAACCAACCACAAAATGAAGTGCTCAATAATTTGAAAGGTCAATTTGAAGTACTTAAGTCCAAGTTTTTAAAAGTATTTGTCATTTTGACAGCCACATATATGTGCAGATGAGAATTTCAACAGAGTGCAGCTGCTCCTGCGAACACCAAGTGCTTCTACTGAAGTGACCTGAGTGGCAGCAACGCAGCCAGAGCAACCTCTGTTCGCTGGCCACTGAAGGAGAAACAGATGTGACTGAAAGTACACAGCTATAATTAAAGACCATCGTAACCACTACTGTTCCAAGTATGGAGTGGCCATGCTTCACATTTTACGTATGCTCTTCTCCTTCAGCTGGTGACCAGGCTGATCTCTTGGATCTTGGCTGCTCTGCGTAACGAATGCAATAACTCAGCGCTCAGGCTGGATCTCAGACTCGCACCTTTCCTTTCTTCTCAACACTGCAAGTAATCTTGGCAATTTTATTTTGGCTCTCAAGAGTTTCCAATCAGAAATCTGAAATAACCGTGCATTGAAATCTTCAAAAGATACTATTAATTAAATCCTCAAGAGAGATGTGAATGAAAGCAAAAGTTTGAAAGACGAAGCTTTACCTGTACGGAATTCTCTGGTACCTTAAAACCCTCTGCAAACATTTATGCTCCTTCTGTCCACACGACCCTAGCCGATATGAGCCCCGGCAAGGAGCTGCAGCCTGCTCCGTGATTGTTTCCTTAGAGAGTTCTCTTCCCCATCAGTTAGTTTGCAGGTTTTCTCTTTACAGTTCCTTTCCATTTTAACCCACAGAATTCAAACAGGTTAACGTAGCATCAAAGTAATACAAGAGGCACACAGAATTTAATATTCAATTAAAAAATACTATGCCAAGCCTTTTCTCAAATGCATGCATCACTAGGCTGAATTAAGGTTTTGCAGGCAGTTTTTCCGTAATTTTTAAAACCTTTATTGTTTTATTATTTTTCTTTTTAGATGAGATTATAAGCAGTTAAGGAAATCACGTTAAATAGAACCACACTCATCTCTGAGGGTCAGCAGTAAAACCTTGCTGAGTAGAGTGGTTTTTCAGCAATGGATTCAATTTGAGAGATACTAAGGACACCTAAAAATTCTTGTTTTGGGGACTCCTGGAATTTTAAGAGCTATTATGATTCCTAGCAAAAAATTTGTATCATTTAACTATTTAAGAGGGAACATACCTTATTGAACAACTCTCTATGATAACTAAATCTTAACAAGAGTACACATGTATAAACTGTGCTTGAGGACTCTGAATTTCAAATACAACATTATCAAGGGTACATTACTAGCCATATTAGAACCTTCTTTCCTGACCCTGAATCCTCTACCCTTTTGTAACATATACATACCTTTTTTCAGTTAAAAAGCAAGTAAAAATCCTTAATCAAACCTTACAGAACACTACATTCAGAGCTTAAGACAAATAACTTACTTAAATTTCATTTCATCAAACTTTGCGATGTTGTTCCACAGGAAAAAGGAATTTTTAATAGACATACACACTAAGGTGGAAACGTAACACAAACTCCAGCGTGAATACTGAAGTTTTCACAAAGCAATAAGGAACCAAAAAAAAAACAACCAAAAACTTGTTTTTACAAGGTAAAGTGTTACCCAGGTGCTGCATATATTTTATACATATTTTAAATGATTAGTCAGATGTTGGTTCTAAGATTAAATCTCAGAGTCTGGAACTGCTGTTATGAGGAAAAGCTGGTGAAGCAGATGTTTAAGAATTGAAAGGAAAAGAACAGATGAGGGCAGTATAGATTTTTGTCAATTAATACTTTAGAAGATAAGGAAATATTTACAGCTATTTTTAGCCACTGCTTCCTGCTTTTTTCCAGACTTATAATGTTTAAATCAAAGTGCCACTTGCAGGGTAAAGCTGCAGCTATGACAACTTTCACAAGCTGAAGCTGTTCCAAGAAAAGGGGGCGGGGGGGGAAGCTCAAACAGGATCCTTCTAACTCCTCTTGCCTAAGTGATATGTGTCATACCCAGCCTATGTTAGCCAGAAAGCATCTGAAAGGGTCATCTCTTTAGTGCTGTGATGTAGAACTAAACACTGAAAAACAGGGGAAAGGGAGTATCGATTGCTGCAGGTAAAAGAGGAGCAAACAAAAAGGAAGAAAAAAGCAGTATTAAGAAAAAAAATAAATTAGCAAAATTTCCAAGTAGAACAGGTTAAGTTGACTAGTCACCACACTCCTCAGTTAAAAATGCTCTACGTTTTGCCTAAGAAAGTGCACTGAAATATATTCCGTTTCAGTTTTACAGGTGTATCTAATTTAAAACAGCATGAAACTGATAAATAGGCAAAATCAAATAATCTGTTTCCTCAAGACCATTCGTTACTCCAGTTGTCACATCCAATTCTAGCTCATGTGTCATGCTAAGAAATCCTAAGCTACTACCATCAAGACAAGTCATTTTTTTTTTTCCTCCCGGATTAATTGAAACCAGAATTTTTTTTTTAAGACATTTTTTTAAAGTCTTAAGAAAGAGGCAGAGAAATCCAGAAAAGGAACAATTCTTCAATTATCAAAGGAGGAAGATAGAAAGTTTCACCAAAGTATTTTCTATGTAATGGTTACTTCTTTTTTCCCCTGTGTCACGGAAGACAGTTTTACTTACTGAAAATAGGTATTCAAAGAGCCATAATTATAAAAAATTTACATACACACATACGTGCATCTGTGCATTTAAGGGGATAACACTAAAAGTCAGTGCACTGAAATGCTAAACTAGTTTTACACATAGTGAAACCCGGGTAAAAGCAAGTGTAATTCAAATAAAGGTATATAGAAACAACCACATCAAATGCCTTTCGACTGCTGCTATGGGTTGTTGGTAAAAAGCAAAACTATGTTAATGAAGTTTCTAAAACAAAAGGTTAAACATGGAAATCAACTTTCATACACCCACATTAATATAGAAAATGAAAATCTTTGCAAGCATCCACATATTCACTGCTTAATTCATTGAGAATGTTTTCAGTGCATTTCATAATAGCTGTTTCACGTTTACAGAGCTCTAACTCAAAACAGATGTAGAAATCACTGCTTATTTTAACACACTAAACAAAACAATTATGAAGTGTGTGACAGTTCAGGTAGAAATATCAGTTGTTATCCATTAAAAACAAAGTAAGTGGCATTTTAGGTAATTTACTACTATACAAAATAGCTGTTATTACTGTTGGTTTGCCACTACAAAATCTCTCCCTATGAGCAAAACCCAACAATTTAGAAAAAGCAGAAACGCATGCAGAGGGAAAACCAGAAGATCTAAATAGAAAGGCAACACCTTTACGCAGGGATGATGAGAAAACTTCATAGAGTGACATAATATATCATACTAGATCATATAGAAGACATTCCGTAGAGCAGAGATATATAAATCCTTCTAGCTTGGCTTTTAATATATGCAGAGATTTTGATTCAGGAAGTTACCAGAGCCACACACTGCTGAATTTGGATGATTTGCTGTTCTCCTTTTTTCACGCTGTTCCCTTAGCATCTGGTATTAGTCACTATCTTTCACGTTTTTCTCCATTTATGGTTGAATGTTAGCCTCACCCCAGCAAAATCAAACAGCCCAACTGTCGTAGAAGAACAATAAATTCAATAATTGACAGGGTTTGGAGACTGAAAGATGAACTGGAAGAGACACCAAGCAGAGCAGCCCTGCCTACACCCATTGATCCTTGAAGGTGTCCAAGGAGATCGTAGATGATGCCCAGTGGAGCTCTGCCCAGAAATATGACTCCAGGAGGACTTGCCTGAGATAGAAGATTTCAAGACATAAGGCAGCCCTCAACTTCTGCAGCAGAGGGAGATGGCAGTGGGTGGGCTAGACAAGCAGCATGCAATCCACCAAAGCTAGCTAACTATAGTCTATGAGCTCTCTACTCTTGGTGCTACCTGCCAGAAGGTAGCACCAGCATGGCAAAGGGGGCCTTCAGGCCTGCATGCAGGGCTGGGGATTGTGCAGCAGGTTCTTAGCTAAGTTTCTCCCCACTCTCTTGATGACCAAGGAAGATCTAGTTGTTCTGAGAAGCTTTCTGTTTCTGAAGTGGTTTTAGTGGAAGACTGGCAGCTCAGAACAGTCTTGAAAAGATCTTTTGATAAGAGGGTAAAGAGCTGCTGGTTATATTGAAGCTCTCAGCCCACACCAGAATGCTCCATGCAGAAAAGCCTTCACCACACAGGAATCTATGTGGAGCCTGGAAGCAGAAGGTATGAACCTGAATGCAGATTCAGACTGGGTCCTGTTCCCACCCTTCATTCAGGAGGGACCTCAAAAACCACACAGAGAACCAGTGCAGGATACTCACTAGGCTAGATCCTTAGCCTGACTCAGTGCAGCCAACCCTTATAATCAGATTTGATGACCGAGTTGCACAAAAAAAAAAAAAAAAAAAAAAAAAAAAAAGAAAAAGACC
>VYZM01008255.1:66283-83718 GCA_013398915.1 Dromas ardeola | reverse complement strand
TTTCAGGATTGCTGGAGTGCAATCCAATGGCTATCAAGTGTTAAAGCAACTGCATCAGACTTGTATAATCTCAGTAATCCCTGGAATTTGACTTCAGTTATCACAATATGACTAGAGGAATGCAAACAGTCATAACTTGAAAAAATTACCTTTTTTTGCTCCAGTATTTATAGACCTGCTTTGTTGCTCTTTTTGTTCTTTTACTCCACTCTTCTCTTAGAACTTGTCCTATCATGGTAAAAGATTATCTTTGAATTCTAGGATCTTCTTTTCAAGTATGTTATACTAGATTTTTTTGGTAAAAGATGCAAATAATATGCAAAATAAAACACTGTGAAATCTGTTTTGTGATGTTCTGTTTTTCCTTCCAGTTGTTATTGTTTAACCTATTTTGTTCATGACACACACATTTATAACTGGCCTTTATTGTGAGGTGATTTAACTCTAATGAATAAATATGATAACGGATGTTTTTGCTTCCTTGTGCCCCAGGCTGGTCAGCTAGTCCAAACAGAAAGATTTACACAGAACAACTGTTGGAATTGATTTGAGTGATTTCCTAGCTGCCTGGTTTATACAGAAATGTATTTCATGTAAATACTTATTGTTCAGCTTCTTCAGAAAACTCATATTCCTGTAAATCACTCTAGTTGATTCATATTGGAACATTCCTGTTCTTAGGGATTTTTTGTAGAAACAAAATGAAGGATTGTCTTGCTAAGGAATCAGAAAAAACCTCATCTGAAGTACAGCCCCCTTTTGTTGACATTGTAACATCTTTAGCAGATTCGTTGACCCACTTGAGAGAAGTTCAAGCATGGCATTAATGGATGAGAGAGGAAATAAAAAATGGGAGGAGAAGAGTGTGTCTAGCAACATACAAGTAGCACAGCTATTTTATTTCTACTTACCACTTGCCACTTAGTAACATGCTGGATAAAATCGAAGTGTCTCTAGAGAGGCATAGCTGGTCCTAGGAACTAGTATCTATGACTTTCTGTCACTCTGTAGAATCATTTCAGCTGCTCACTGTGGCTCAGCCCACATATACTGGAAAAAGGGGCTCTCAGCAGGAGATACAAGGGACCAGACAAGCATAAAAAAGACAAATATAATACCTAGATTTTTTAACAGCTGAACACTTGGGATAGTACTTTGGTGACACATGAACATTTACTTGGTGTGTGGATCAGAAAAGATGGAATAGTACATCTTTACTGTTTCTCATGGGTAAATGGGAGCTGAAAATAAGATACTGCTGTTTTCCCTCCTGCTGTTACAAGTAGTGACATCTACTAGGCTCTACATGAAAGCATCAAATTTCAGTGGTCTGGTCCTAAGAAGCAGTGCTTTGAAAATCTCTCCCTTGAGTTCCAACCTGGCTATGGATCCTAGGATCCAACTGGGGCTGAATGGATAACCTGGACAATAAAGTCTACACATTTATTTTTTTCCTTTGGTTAGAGTTTCCTGAATGCTGGCAGAGAAGCCCAAACTGTGCCCAGGATTAATAAATGCAGTAGTGGAACTCCCATTTCTTTAAAACTGTGCTCTCCAACATTCTTTTGTGGGCCATTAGTAGGGTAATGGTTCTTTATCCTATCCTTGCATATTTCACATAGTGAGCCTACCCTCAAAAATTTCTAGTGACATGCCTGTACATTAATTAATTAATGCATTAATGTCTAGCATCATCATAACAAAAAAAAAAATACAGAACTATCTTGAAATTTTATTTGCATCACCCATTCTTCTATTTCCTCTGTCCCATAATCTTCTAGTACTAGCTGGGAATAACAGTGATGTGCTAATTTAAACTCCTTTTGTCTATTCCTTTCTTCAGCAAACCATGCCTCAAGTTTGTGGTGAGGTGAAAGAAAAGGCAGGCTGGGGAGGGAGAGACATATTGTGTGTGCATGCTTCTTCTGGCCTATAATGTTTTACCCGCACAGCTATGTCAGTAAAGAGTGTGAAAAATCACATACTCTTTGCCAAAATAGCTACACCAGCCAAAAAACCCACATGGACAGAGCTATGCTGACAAAAGAGAGCTTTATGGGCTGACCTCTGGGTGCTTGGGGAGGTTATACAACTATGCAGGCAGAAAAACTCCTTCTGTCAACATACTCTACCTCTATAGAAAAGGATCCTGCTGCCACAGCTAACCTAGCATGGATGTATTAGCATAGATATATCTGCAATATAAGTTCTGCATCTTGTGCAGTGGCTGAGGGAATTTAATTGTGGTAGAAAAAAGAGTTGTGGATATCTTAAGCCAATGTGAATACTTGTTTAAGACTAGTTGAAATTTGCCCATCACAACAACAACATTATATTTCTAAAATGTAAAATAAATTCTTGTTTGTGATGGTGGAGTTTTTTATCTACTTTGTCTCTGGAGAATCTGTACTACTCCAATATCTATCATTAGGAGCTGGTTTTCTGGGTCAGTGGTTTAATTTCTTGATTATCATTTACAACATGTCACATTCGCTGATGACATCCTAAATTTTTAAATTTTCCTCACAGTTCCTTTGATTTATGAAACATTTAGAAATATTTTCAGTCACACTGTTCTAGCACCAAGTTATGTTATGAAAATATATTTGTATATGCATTTTAAAGGGGTTTTAAAAATAGCAGAAGATATAAGGGAAGTACTACGGAAATCAAAATTGTGCTGAACCTAAGTAAGTTACAAAGTATTAGAATCATGGAAACATAGAACGGTAGAGGGCACCACTGAGAAGAGCCTGGGTCCCTCTTCTTCATTCCTTCCCAAAAAATCATAGATATATAGAATGGTTTAAGTTGGAAAGGAATTTAAATATCATCTAGTTCCAACCCTCCTGCCATGGGCAGGGACACCTCCCACTAGACAAGGTTACTCAAAGACTCATCCAACCTGGCCTTGGACAATTCCAGGGATGGGGCATCCACAGCTTCTCTGGGCAACCTCTTTCCATGTGTCATCACCCACACAGTAAAGAATTTCTTCCTAACATCTAATCTAAATCTGCACTCTTACAGTTTAAAACCATTACCCCTTTTCCTATCATTACACTCCCTAATAAAGAGTCCCTCCCCATCTTACCTGCAGGCCCCTTTAAGTACTGGAAGGCCACTATAAGGTCTCCCCAGAGTCTTCTCTTCTCCAGGCTGAATGAACCTAGCTCTCGCAGCCTGCCTTTGTAGGAGAGGTGGTCCAGCCCTCTGATCATCTTCGTGGCCCTCCTACAGTGGGCAGTTCCTCATTCTCCCAGTCCCTGCCTTTGCTTTTTGCGTCTTGGGCGATGTGGCTACCTTGGTCGATGTGGCTACAGCCCTTGCTGGTGAAGACCAAGGCAAAAAAGACATTGAATACCTCAGCTTTCTCCATATCCTGGGTGACCAGGTCTCCTGTTTCCTTCTCGAGAGGCCCCACAGTTTTCCTAGTCTTCCTTTTATCACTGACATACCTCTAGAAGGTTTGTTTGTTGTCCTTGATGTCCCTGGCCAGATTTAATTCTATCAGGGCTCTATCTTTCCTAACCTGATCCTTGGCTGCTCATCCAATTTCTCTGTATTCCTCCCAGGCCACCTGTCCTCTCTGCCACCCTCCGTAGGCTTTCATTTTGATTTTGATTGTGTCCAGGAGCTCCTTGTTCATCCATGCAGTCCTCTTGGCTTTTTTGCCTGACTTTCTCTTTGTTGGGATGCTTCGCTCCTGAGGTTGAAGGAGGTGACCCTTGAATATTAACCAGCTTTCTTGGGCCCCTCTTCCCTCCAGGGCTTTATCCCATGGTACTCTACCAGGCAGATCCCTGAAGAGGCCAAAGTCTGCTCTCCTGAATTCCAGGGTAGCGAGCTTACAGTGTGCCCTCTTTGGTGCCCTAAGGATCTTGAACTCCACCATCTCATGGTCATTGCAGCCAAGGCTGGCCTTGAACTTCACATTCCCCACCAGCCCCTCCTTGTTGGTGAGAACAAGATCCAGCTTGACACCTCTTCTTGATGACTCCTCTATCACTTGAAGAAGGAACTTATCACTGACGCATTCCAGGAACCTCCTGGATTGTTCATGTCCTTCTGTGTTGTCCCTCCAACAGATATCAGGGATATTAACAAAGGAGAATCTGAATTCTGTTGCTGTAAGGACAAAGCTAAGTGAAAACCTGGCAATGAGTAGGGTCTTGGAAAGAGTAAGCAATTTAATCCCTTCCCATATATGTATACAAATCCCTTTAAGTTACTCAACATTTTCCATGGTCATTTTGTTATTATGTTTTCATTTCTTTTCATTATTTAAAATGATTTATTAAATAATCCCCCAGAAACATAGTGAATATGGATTTTTTTTTTTGCTAGCCAGGAAAATATTCCCAACGTTTTCATCTTCATTGTTCTTTCTTAATAGGGTAGTAACAGAAGCATTTACTGCACTTTAAACTCACATAGCAAGCCTGATATCCTTCCTAGTGACAGCGACACAGTAGGAAATCCATGTACAATTCCCTTTCTCTCTCTCATGTTTATACACAAATCAATACATAAAAATGTGGAAGAGGGCCAGCATCTCTCCTGGTAAGACTCAGTCTGAGACTGTGATTAGGACCAAGCTTTTTCGCTTTCAAGATGGTGGTGGTTTATCTTCTTCGGATTTTGCACAATTTATGTACTTAATCATTGCCAAATGGTCAGAGATCCATAGGTCATATACACAAATATATATACACACACACATATATATACACATATGTAGATGCATGCCTTATGACATTTGGGATTTAAGAAGAAAGACATCAACCATTTGTCTCCAAGATAGTGTCAAGATCCAGTATAAAGAAATCTTTTCTGGCCAAAGCAAACATCAGAAAAATCAGCTTCCACCTAGGACAGACCCATCCCATGAAGGGCAGAAGTGAGGAATAAGAATGTCTGAATCCATGGAAGAACTAGAGGACAATTCATTTTTAAGCAGTAAGGATCGGGAAAGTGACCTGATCTTTTGAAGGTACTAGATCAATCCTGTGGAGTGTCAAGGGGTTAGCGGGGGTGCTATACACATGTTCAGCTTCTCTGCAGAATTGTGTGCACTGTTTTTTGTCTTTAGGGGAAGAATAACCTCATTGCAATCCCTCATATTTTTCTTTCATTTGTCATGTATCTATGAAAGGTGCAACTGCAATGTAGTTGAAGCTTTGGGAAAGGGGTTCTGAGCAACTGGAGGTCAGCTGAAACATGAAATCATAAAGTTTGAAAACTAAGCCAAATGCTTATGCCATGAAGAGACTATTTCTGGCACTTGGACTCTGGAGAGCTTAGCCCTCAGAGGTGGGATGAGCTCATGAATGCATCTTACTGTGATATACATGCATACTGCGTTAGCAACAGTGATGAGAATAAGAAATAAGATATAATAATTTCAGTTTGTTAACACAGTGTGCGTAGTAATTTATGCATTAGTAGAACAGAAAAGAAACCCTAATGGAAGCCATTGGTTTATCCACAATATCTATTACTTTTTAAGTAGCTGTAATTAAAAAGTGATAACTACCTAGGTAGTTATCACTGATGTTATAAAATATTCAAATCTTATTTATTATTTGGAAGCAGACATGTAATTTCCTGATAACAAAATCTCCGATTTTCTTTTTTGGATTTTTAGACTCAGCTGCAGGATTGTTCTGTAAATCAGTGTAAGCAAGAGATCAAGTTGAACAACTCATTAGACATGTGTCAAGTAATTGGTGCTGACCACTTCTTACTGACAAGGTAGATGTTATTTAGCTATGTGGGCAAGAACTATAATGCCTGGAACAAAGCTGATCGACAGATTGAGTTAAAAGGTGCTTTTTAAGCATCAGGCTGAGGATTTGAACAAGCCATGGATACTTGACATACTGTTATGAGGGAGAGGAGTTAGAAAGAGCAGACTATATAGTTCAGGCAAGGGTGTTGGGAAGTCTGCGAGGTTGGGAAACAGAAGGATTGAACCATGCAAGAATAACAAATAAAGAAAAGAAGCTGTGAAGGGATGGAGAGAAACATTTCATTATGCCAAGCTAATTTTGAGTTAATCCTAACTTTTAACTTTTATAATAGAAGCTCAATGGACAGTTAGCACTAGGAACAAGTAAAACATGTAAAAGGTTAGGATAAAAATGTATTTTTCTTTTGCAATGGGAGAGCATTCAACACAGAACAAAAGCAGAAGATTGTGACACATCACTACTACAGAGAGTTTTGCATTGTCATCAAAATGTTTACTCTTGTGCTTTTGTTTTTGTATTTATTTGTCTACACTTATACTTCCACAGAGCTTTAAATGTGACATTTATTGATAGACTACAGGTTTAGACAAGACCCCTCAGGTGATTGTGCCTTTTTCAGTAGTCCACAGCTGACTGCCTAAAGTGTGACATACAGACATTTACTTTCCAACACAAATTCCTCTAGAAAGATTGACTCAGGAGCTGTCAGAGAGAAAAGGTTGTCTTGAAAAGAGGATCAGGGTGGGAAAATAAGGAGAATTCTGATGAAAAAGGGTAACTTTTTGATTACACCAATGATTCTGAAGCTATAATTCTGATTCAGACTATGAAGGAGAAAGAGCTACTGTGATTTATATGTTGTATTTTATCAGATTTACTGAAATATTCACCCGTTTTTTTACCAAGTGTGAGCTGAGCTTAGCAGTGGTAGGAGCAGGTTCAGTGGCTCTGTCAAACCTTCTCATAGGCTGTCACTATAATGGATGGACTCAAACCAGGAGAACCAGAAAGTCTTGATTTCTTGTGGTGTCAGACACACAGTGAGTCAAAAAACTTGGTTTAGTTGTCCGCCTTACAACAGGCTTCTTGTGTGACATGGACAAAAAATCTAGGTCTAGGTTTTTTAAGTATCTAATCTTAGTACGGTTTTCTGTGAGAGCTAGGCACTTACACAGGAGATCACTGTCTTACTTTTGCATTATGGGCCTCATTTTGTCTGCAGCTAAGTTTCTTATCAAGGAAATGGGATAGCAGCATCTAGATGAAAATTTTCACTGAAGATTGCAAAGCACTACTGCCACAAGGGCTGGATAAGCTTGGAAGACAGATAAAAGGACAACAGCAGCTTTCTTTTCCTAATATTGGTCCAAGAAAAGCCAGAGGTCGAAGAAGCAGGTTAAGGTTTTTCCAAGCATCCCCACACATCCATTTTATTCCTTAAATCTGGCTTCACTGTTAATTTATGAGATCTGAGAAAATCCTGTTCTCTTGCCTCTGGACTGGGGAACGTGCAAGTAGACCTGGCGGTGAGAAGACTCTTGTACTTAGAGGTGTAGTGCCCTTTCCCTTAGTAATGAGGATGACACAACCAGGTATAACAGGCGGCTTTGTATTATTGGAACAAATTGAGCCACTTTTATTAAAACAAACGAGGCAGTTGAGATCCTTTGATATATCCATAGTGCCTACATCCTGCAGATGTCTCACTTCAGTCAATTAATCAGCCATTTCCCAGAGCATGGTAATTGTTTATGCAACCCACTTTGATATGTTTTATAGCATTTTGTTTAATCCTCCTCAACTTTTCATCCCTGGCAAGAGCTTTATGGTAACATAAACCGTAATTGTGCAGTAAAGAAAATCACCTTATGTTACAGACTACAATTGCTTTATCACCCTCATCCTAACATACGTAACCTACACTCAAACAGCTAAATATGGTGAGCGAGGCTGGGCAGCATGCTGCTTTAATAGCACGTAAACACAATGGCTTCTTGACAAAGAACTTAACCTCTATCATGAGACAGAGTAACAACTGTCTAGGGGATTTTTGTACTTCTCAGTCAATGACACGAAAGGGAATATATTGCCATTATAGCTGGCAGACATTTTTCTGCGTAAAAAAAAGCTTCCTTAAAGACAAAAAGGAATATAAGACCCTTCTCCAATTCCTTTTCTCCTCCCTGAGAAAACTTTGTTTTGGAAAATTGTCAGCATACTAAAAAAAATTTCTAATGTTTAAGTTAGAAATAATTTTTTCATTAGATTCTTTTTATTTAATGAAAAACAAGAAATGAATCAAATACAAATGAAAACTTGTACAAATATAAACAAAGTATAAAAAAGCTCAAAATTTTTTGCTAAACTATTCCATTGGAGAAGTAAAGTCAAAAAAGTTAATCAGCAACTGAGACGACTTTCAACTTTTCTTTATGTCAGAAATGCATCAAGATCAACCAGCTCCTCTGATCCTTTGTCTTATTCTGAATCTTATTTTCAGAAAAAAATAACAAAATGTCTAGTCAAAAACTTCTGGCCAACACAACCACAACAAATCTTTGTATGTCCTTAACAGTTGCCAGACACCAGTGAGGTGGAGATTCCCTGCCATTTGTGATATCCACCCTGCCGAAGGAGACTTACAGTATTTCCAGATTCCCATCTGCTTATGTAAGTCTGAAGTTAGTAGTTGTATGCCTCTACATAACTTGCACGGCTTTAGGATATGGGCTGCGCAACTGCCTTTTTGCCTCCTTTTCCTTTGCCACCTCACTGACAGTTTCTCCCTGTGCTCATCAATGTGAGTTTCAGACAAATCTTGGCTTTTCCTCACCAGCCTTGCTTCTCTATGTGCCAGTAGGAAGTGAGAATGGCACTGACTAAAGAAATTTCTCTGCTGACCTTGTGCTGGTTATAGACTGTGTCTTTTTTTGTTCTCCAAAGAATATTGAGCTGGAGCATGGCAGTTGATCTGTGACAAAGCAGGAAGAGACTTTCTGGAAAGAAGAAATTATGAGATAAGACACACATTGACACTACCGGTACTTGTTGCCTGCCACACATTGAGCACACTTGGCCTTCTTCCTTCACAGTAGAGAGGGTTAGGGGAAGTATTTTGGTGTATGCCAGTGCCTGAATGTCTACAGGCAGTGCCTGCAACCATTGCTGGCAGCATACGGGAAAACGCACCTCAGACTTTGAGACTGGGAAAGCAACTGCAGTGACAAATCAAATTCCATTTCTTCAGTGCGTGGAGATGGAAAGAAACCACAGTCATGAACCTGGCAAAACAAAATGTCAAGATTAAGATATAAATACAGGGAACAAAACAACTCCCCCATCCAATTCCACTCCCAGATGAGGTGAGTGCCTTACAAGTTCTCTCAAAATCTCTTACCTTACCATAACTATTTTCTGATCTGTTCAGAGGTGCTGCCACTAAACCCTGTGCCACCCCACACTGACTCTGGTAAAGAAGGTATTGGGCATGCGAGGGGTGTTTGTAGGCATCCAGGCATCCTCTCTAGTGTCTGCAGACATCCTCTGCGTCGTATTTTATACCATAAGCCTCCATCACCATTTCGTGTCGCAGCAAACCCGTCCTCTTCCAAGTCATAAGTGCTGAAAACCACGGCACTGAACCCCAGCTGTCAAGAAATAAACTTTTGTCATAAAACTCAGTCTTTTTCCTCACGCCCTTTCCTCCTCTAACACTTGCTGATTACCACTCACAAAATCTAAGCCTGTGGAGAGATTCTCCAGGATTTATGAATAGGATTTTCATGCAAATTAATCTATGTCAGCAGGTTTGGTTTTGTTTAGGTTTCTCCTCCCCCTCCTGAAGAACAGATGAGCTATTTCCTCCTCAGCACTCGGCCACAGAGCTTGATGATATATAACATCAGTAATTCTATTCTTTACCCTAATGCTGCATATTTTTTTGCTATAGTCTTTGGTTGGGGTTTGATGTTTTTTTTTCCTTCGTTCTTTCCCTTTAGGTTAGAGAAGTGTTATGTATTACATTTGGATCATTTCCAGTCTTACTGTTGTGTGCCATACTAAGTACCACAATGATCCTTAATTGGCAGTAAATAGAGAAAAAGCAGTCATCCTTGGAAAGCAGCTGTTCTATGAATATACGGTATAACAGTAGTGTGGAGGCTGTGGTAGGAAGGTTTCAGGTCACAGCTAGCTTAAATGGTGGAATTTGACATGCTGCATGAATAATAACTCCACTCTGAATTTGAGGGGAAAGGGTGGGCAGGAACATCAGACAGACAGTCTCATCCTTAGACCACTCTGTGCTATGAACTGGGCTTTGTTCCCTTTAGTCCTTCACTGTGTTAATTGGATAACCTTTGACGATTTGAGTGAGGACCATTATGCTGACTTTGTAACATTTCAGCCTGGATACTGTTGGTACTGTTTTAGAGACCACCAAGAAGAGTGGAACAATGGGACGTGGATGTTAAATGTATTTTGTAGTGTTTGTGTAGGATTTGGCCTGTTTTTCCATAGGGGATGCTCTCATTTCATTGTTAATATGATATGAGAGGGCTACCATTTTTCAAAGACAGGAAATAAATGTAATTTACTTGGTAATTTCTTTTTCTTATCACTACACAGAACACAAGTTATCTCCAAATTCAATTTGTTTGAATAATATTGTTAAAAGAGACAGAGAGAAAGGTATTCACCTTTTGTATATGGCTGCAAATGGGCTGTGCAGTCCTTTAATTCTCAAATATAGCAAACCTGGAGAGTTTTTTGAGTGAGCAATTGCAACCAGGTGGATGGAAATTCATTGCCCAACAACAAATTAGTTTACTTAGGTATGATACATCTTCTTCCTCTTCCCATTATGGTAATTGAATATTCATCACATAACAAGTGCAGTTAATTAGCAGATTACTCATTTACTGGACAAATAATGAATATCTTATTCTGAACAAAGAAGGGGGATAGAAAAGCCAGAGGGAAAGAAAAGAAAACATACATTTTTATAAGGCTATTATTTAAATTAGTCTTCTTTAAATAATAAGAGAAAAAGGAATCACTAAAAATATGCAATTAACTTTTTTTTTTATATTAGTATTTAATGATAGCTATGCCGTATCTAGAGATAGTGTAGCTCAGGCTTCGTACAGCACAGGGAAGTTGCTAGCCACTGTGCTCCCACAGAAATCAATGGTAAGTTTCCCATAATATCAGTGGGGCTGGAATTCACTCCTGATATTTCAAAAAGAAAGGAATATTACCATCACTTTAAAACAAACAGTAAACCTTTGTGACACGTCAAAATTGATAGATTCAAATTTTCTTTAATTTATTATGCTGTTGTTTCTGGGAGGGTTTTTCTCTGCTTGCCTGCCAGCATCATTCTTTTGTCTGATGTTTGTTTAGACTCTAAAGATGTTTCAAAAAGGCCCTTTTTTTTCTTCTCCATTTGTGCACTGTGCAGTCCTTGCCCATAATTCAGGCTCTTGCGTACTACATTCTTGCTATCACTAGCCAGAAAGAAATGTTTTATTGATATAAATTGGCATGGCTCCATTAAGGGGAATGGAGCCAACCAAATTACCTTGATGGATAACGATCCTTAATATTGAAGTTTAATATTGAAGTTTGCTTACTTAGACTTGGGCACTTTTTTTGACTCTTTTTTTTTTTTTTAAACAAATACTGTTAACTAACTAACACTGGTCTTGCTGAGGTATCTATACATTACCTAGAAACTAGCAGACTCTTAAACACAGAAGAGACAAAATGAGTGTCTGATATAATTCTGCTAATGTCAGTAGTCTCATGCCAGTTTTAATTGCATCCATCATTTTTAGGCTGTGCCAAGTATAAATTCTCATTGAAAACTCAGTGGTGAGTGGAAACAATTTGGTTCTTCTAGGTGAAGATAGGTCTGTACTGTGTGCAGCTACATGGCACGCACCTTTTGTGGGAGGTTTTCTCATGTTGTGATAGTTTATCATTAAACTACAACCAGTTAGCACCTGTCAGAATGGTTCTGATACTGGCTAAGTTTCACATGTTTATGACTGTGCTAAAGCAAAGATATTGGACCATAAAGTCATATATATACTTGGAATGAAATTTTTGACAAATTGAGGGACTGAAGCAGAGAGCAAGGAAGTAGGAGCGAGCATAGAAGGGGAGGAGACAGAAGAAAAGGGAAAAAAATAAAGCTTTCAGCTAGGTGGATCCAGAACCCCAGGGCAGGGGAAGGAGGCAGGAGGTGGCAACTGCTTTATCTTTACAAATGCCTGTTGTTCCCAATTACACTGGTCCAAGAAGTTCCTGTTGTCCAACAAATGAGGGTGAATTTTATTGAGAGACAGGAAGTAGTTGCATCAGCCCCTAAATTTATATTTAGCATCACTGAATAATTTTATATTAGTACCTCATAATTTACTCAGTAAAAATTGATAATGTTTTAGACCTCTGCTAAACTTTGTACTGTTATAGAAACAACTGAAAGATATGACGTCTTATATTTGTAGGCTTTTAGTGGCAGTGCAAGAAGGTTCTGACAAATTGTATGATATCACTCCTGCAGTTGAATACAATCACTTCTAGATTAAGCTATGGATTATATCAATTGCTCTGTCTTTTAGTGATTGTTTCCACTTGTAACTTCTCTTCCTGTAGGCTGCGTAAGATCACCCCACTGCTCAGCTCTCTGTCGGTCCATGAATTTGTGAATCTCCTTGTTCTGGGCAATGGGCAGGACTGGAGTTGCAGCTGAGAAATGGGACGCATCAAATCAAACCACCAAACAAATTGCAGCTCAGCCCCATCCTAAACTCCTGAGCCTGAGAGCTATTTCTCTGCCCTTCTGTTTCCTTCCCCACTCCCCCACCCTGTGTTAGCTGGAGTAGCAGCAGAAGAAAGTGAAATTTTCTTCAACTGTTAAATACGAAACAATGTTAAAAAAGTGAGAGATTGTGCCCATTACTAAGAGAAGCAAAAAGAAAACCAAACCATCAATTCATTACAAGGAGTAAGATTATTTTCTATGCTTAATTTTCCACCGTGTCTCCAATTATCAAGCTTCTATTTACTGATCTCAGAGGGAGCCCAGATTAACTAGGTCAGATAATGCGGCCTTCTACATACGGGTGGACAAGTACCATTCCTGAAGGGAAGTCTTAATCTCAGCTCAGGTGAGAACTGATCCTTGAGACCATGATAGACAGACAGTTGGTATTCCAAGGTAAATATAATTATTTTTTTTCCATTGAAATCCTAATACAGAAATAATTTTGCAATTAAAAAAGTTCACAGTTAATGATTGTGATAGAGACAAAATTAAAGTCATAAACAGAATTTAGAAAAGGCTGGGCATTTAAAAATGAAAATTTCTCAATAGTGTAATCTGTTCCTTTAAAATGAATGCTTTTCAAAGGTAAATGTCAGTTTTGCTAGATAATCCCAAAGTTCTGTCAGGAAATCAGTCTGTGTGGCACCCCTGTCAGGTTTATTAGCCACAGAAACTTCCAGACTCTTGGTCCAAAGCTCTTATTTTAAAAAGATTTATTTTAAAAAAATATATATATATAAAAACAAAACAAATCAAAGGACTGTTCTTTATCTGACCTCCCTCTGCTTCTGTTCTGTTCTTCAAAAATACTTAATGAGGTAATGGATGATTTTATTGAATGAGAAATTATTTTTTGGGTGCTAGTAATAAGAAATAGTAAAATAATTGTTTTAATCCTCGGGTGACTTTAATATTTTTCTCCAGTGAAAAATAATTAATTCATAAATCAGAAAATTTTCAGTTATTTGTCTGTTGCACATTTAGTTCAACTGGAAAGAATGGAAATTCACTCTAGCAAAATATGCTTTGGAAAAAATTATATTGCTAGACTTTTGTGCTACACAAGAAGAGGACTAGATTAGTTCTACCATTTTATTTAAAACACTATTTTAACTCCAAGGGCAGATGTTGGCTATAGCATGTCAGAACATACTTAACCTAAGGGTTATACGTGGAGGAACAGGTTGAAAACTGTCCTCAGGACATTCCTTTTTGAGATAATAGCAGTGAGCTTGATCATGCTGGATTTGCACTCTCCATCTCTAGCAATGCTTTTGGCCAGATCAGGACATTACCAGCTATGTCCTGGCATGCCACATGCTGGAGCTGGAATAGGCAAACTACAAATGGCTTAAAAAGGGGAACAGGCAGTCATGGTGAATGGGTTCATTGGCAATATAAACACGGTGCATATAGCCCACCTTCAGTGAAGAAGTCCCTGAACTGATGAATGCTGCTAGCTGGCACAGTGCATCAGGGAATGAACCGTTTTGCACTGGCATTGTTTCCAAAAGCAGCTGCTCTGAGCCCCAGCCAGAGACAGGCTGGACAGGCATTTGCTCGTTCCTGCCTTGATCAGCAGGGGTTCACCACTAATACTGTATTATAATATTAATTGAGTGAATCACTCAATGGGAACTGTTAATGACTTGCTTCAAACTTGCATCAAATGGGTATCCACAAGCCCAAGCCTTCGCTTAGCATGCTGTTTCATCCCACCGAAATGGTCTCCATCCATAGCGAAGACGGATTGCAGAGTAAAAAAAAAAGAAGCTTTTTGAGAAAGATAAGGAGGGGCCATGTTACAGCCAGAAACTAAATGCTGCTAAAAAGATGAGACAAAAATACTTCTGGAACTAGTCCTTTACTTTCAGTTGTAATCCACCACTCAGTCTGGCAAACTCCATGGTTTTCAGGATGTAGTTAGTATCCTACATCTATCTGCATTCAGAAGGTGTAGGAGACTGTCCTAACAGGATGGGCGTCTTAGAATCATAGAATCACCTATGTTGGAAGGGACCTTTCAGATCATCTAGTCCAACCATCAACCTAACTCTGACAAAAACCATCACTAAACCGTATCTCTAAGCACTACGTCTGCCCGTCTTTTAAATACCTCCGGGGATGGTGCCTCAACCACTTCCCTGGGCAGCCAGTTCCAATGCTTAATAACCCTTTCTTGCTGCACCTTTTCACATGCAGTCCCTTTACAGAGGACTAAGCTTAAATGGTGAGTTCTGTATCAAAAAACCAAAAATTCCTGTATTTTTTAGTAATAAAAGAACAAAGCAAACCAGATAAGTGGGCATGTTATTGCACCTACCACCCTAACTGTTGTGTATTCAACAGCCTTGGGAGAATGGGAGTCATCCAAAATATAAAATACATAGGTCTGAGTCCCAGCTGCAGAACAGGAACTTGAGACCAGCACACACAGGTGAGCACTGGTTTGCTCTCCACAGGGCTAAGGGTATTCCTCAAGATCAGTCCAGAAATGCCACTCTGTAATTAAGAAACTGTTCAAAGAGAAAGTACACTCAGGAAATATTTTCAGGAAATTGTATACACAATTAAAACATTCCTGATTGCTTCTTTAATTAATACCTGTACTCTTTCACTTTTAGTTTCTGACCATTATTTAATAGTGCTGCCATCTGCACGTTTCCCACATGGGTTTTGCAAGCAGCAGGAAAGCTTACTAGGGGCTCAAGGCATCTGTACAAGTGAAAGGTGGAATCAGTTCAGGGATAGAAGGGTTAAAAATATAGTGGAATATTTTTCCCACAGTGGTAGCAGCAACTGTGAGCAGGTGAATGGAATTAGTGATCTTGCCAGGTGCCTGTCTGAAGGGGGAAAAAAACCACCAGAGGTGGAGCCTGAGGGAGAGATTTAATGATAAGGGGTTACCATGAAAATATGTGATTCATATCTCATGTGTTGAAACTCATACACATGTTGGTTAAAGTTTACATGAAATCCTGCCGTTTTCTCAAAGCCTCAATTATCGCAGAGTCATTTCAGAGGCTGCTACACTGGCTAATTGCTATCAGATGTGCTATGTGAAACTCTTGCCAGTTCAGCTAGGTGAAAATCTGGGAATGTAGCACATCCTTTAGATGAAAAGAAAATTTTGGCACACAGTGAAATATGTGAGTGATGCACCAGCTCGAGTATTTAGAGCAGAGTGTGATATGAGAAATTCAAAGCGAAATGTTCAATACCTCAGAATCCAGTATATGGACTGTATGAACAAGATGAAAACCAAAGCTTCTGCTCAGCAGCATCACTCACGTATGTCCAGGGAAACTAAACTGTGAGACTGGGGACTCTGACCTGGGAGGGGGGAACCACAAACATATAATACAGAAGGAACAACAGTAGATATCCTAAGAAAGATAAAAAGTAAAGGGGCCTGGATTTAAAGACAGCACCATCTTCACCATCCAGGAAAAAAAAACCAAACAAACCAAAACCCCAACAAAACGACAAAACAATCTAAACAAAAACCTCCCTCCTGTCCAATAGTTCAATTATTTTACTGATGCATGTTACTATCTGGAGTATTATTAGTAGGATGTGAAAAGTTCAAGGGCATTTCCTATGCTAGGGATTGCATTTCTTTTCTAAACAATAAACTAAGTTAATAAACAGAGATGACTTGCGAAGAAGAGAATGTTTCAAATGCAAGCCACGTAGCACAGATGATCAGCCTGTCCTCTATTAATCTTGCTATATTTCATATATCTGAATCTGTTATTTGTATAGTGTTTATTCTCTAACAAGATAAAATCAAAACCTTCATCCCCAAGAGCTCAGGGAGGTTACCAGTGTGAATTAATCACTAACCAAGTAAAAGAGCTGTACTCCAAGGAAATTGTGATCAATTCTGATCTGCATATTAATTGATGTCTCACTCAGGAAAGTGTTAAAAAGCAATTTTCAATCAGACAAAATGAATTAATTCACTGGAAGTGTGTCTATGATAGATACATAGCTGTCCAGGTTGGAAAGGAAAATATTAAAAGTCAAATCTACAAATATACTGCCACAAAAGAAAAAAGAAAACCACATGTATACTCTGCAAAGGGAGTCTGCTCTGAGCAAATACACATGCATTTCCGCCATTGTACCAAAGTAGGCAGCTCCATAGAAGAGAGGACTCGGAATAAGGATGGATGAGTCCTGCAGAACACTACCTTGAAGGGATGAATAAACAGCAGAAAACTCACACAATTAAAATCTGCTAAGTAACACAAGTTGCACTTTAACCAAGCGAGCTCCTGTGCTCTTATCTGCACAAGGGGAGTTGGACAGTTTAATTCTTTAGAGTAACACTATTTTCCATTAAATAAACAGACCCACAAAACCCCAACAGTCTCTGCCCTGGACTGTATCAAACATAATGAAATTCAGGAGTAAATCACGAGTACTTTCCAGTCTACTGCAGGTTCCAGGTCAATGACTTGACTGGTCCATCAGCCTTCCATCTCGAAAGCCAAGGACTCACAGTGTACCCAGAGACTGGCAGAATCAGGTGGTTTCAGACCAAGAAAAGTGTGTGTGTGTGTGTGTGCGTGAGTGTGCATGTGCACGTGGGTGCAGGTGCATGTGTCTAGTAAGACCCACAAGTCAGAGCCATAGGAACAGAGCAGGGTTTGAGAAAAGAGGGTGACAGGAATGTCTGTAAGGAACAGGGCAGAAATAAGTATATGCAGATTTTTGCAGCGAGAACCTGAGCAAGGTGGCAAGATCTGAGAGAGACATCCATGTGTGATACAAATGTCAAGGTGAAGGGCTCGGTGTGAAAGTGTAGTTAATAGTAGCTATGCTGGAAAGATCAAATGCTTACC
>VYZM01008255.1:21429-58247 GCA_013398915.1 Dromas ardeola | reverse complement strand
GGTCGGCCCCCAACCTGTACTCGTGCATGGGGTTATTCCTCCCTAGGTGCAGGACTCTACACTTGCCTTTGTTGAACTTCATTATGTTCCACTCTGCCCAACTCTCTAGCCTGTCCAGGTCTTGCTGAATGGCAGCACAGCCTTCTCATATATCAGCCACTCCTCCCAGTTTTGTGTCATCAGCAAACTTGCTGAGGGTACACTCTATTCCCCTCATCCAGGCCAGTGATGAACATGTTGAACAAGACTGAACCCATTACTGACCCCTGGGGAACACCACTAGTTATAGGCCTCGAACTAGACTCTGCACTGCTGATCACAACCCTCTGAGCTCTGCCATTCAACCAGTTCTCAATCCACCTCACTGTCCATAAGAATGACCTAATTAAGACTTTCTAACTGTATCTAGGGATGCTTTCCATTGAGATTGCTTTTCCTATGGATATCTGATTCCGGGTGCAATCTGTTCCATTGCAAAGACAAACACAGTGATTACTTTGTACGGTACCAGTCATGTTATATCTCATCTGGTTGGAGACAAGAGGTGCTTTCATCATACAAATAGTAATTTACTTTATGAGCCTCGAGGATAAGTGACTTATTTTAAAGGCAGGAGTGATTTCTCCACAACTAGGATGGGCGTAAAATCTGCCAGTTAAAGCAGGGAAATCAGGTCTACTTAGCTGCTCACTGCATTGGGACAATTTTCCAAGAAGCTTCTGCAGAGCAGTCTGCAGGAAGAAATGCAGCCCCTGCTCCTACTCCATGGAGAAGTGTCTCAATGTGCAGCTCCTTCTGGACTCAACCCAACTTTGCTGTTTAGGCTGATATGCCAAGCCCATCTGGTTTCACTAAGAGCCTCTAGGTTTTACAAGGCTCCAGCCACATTCTTTGGCTCCAGCTTGCAGAATATCCTTCCAGGGTAGAGGATGTCTGTCTGCTATCACTTTTTGGAAATGGATCTCTAGCTATAAAAACAACACTGAGTCCCCTAAGGGTACCTCTGCATTCTTAAAAAGCTTAGCTCCCCAGTTCATTCCCAGGTCCTGACACTGTGGTATTGAGGTCAGACAGTTTTAGCACTCTAGACATAACCTAAAACTCTATGGGAAGGACTGCATGCTCTTTTTTCCTCCACTAGTTGGGACTCCGAATTGTGCAAGTGCATGTTATCTGGAGAAAGGAGATACAAACTTTTCAAGAGACGTCTAAACCAACAGCTTTTCAGTTTGGATAACGTAGAAAATAGCGGGAGCAAAATCAGTAAGCATCTACTGACTGTTTTTTCTTTCATTCTCATTCTCTGAGATATGATCAAACTTTTTTTAAAAAGTAGTAGTGCATAGTTTTTTGTTTTTTTTTTTAAGGATTAATGTCTTCTACCTTCCAGATTAGGGCCTTTGCTTTAAATACAGTTTCCTCTCTGGTCCCTGAAGGCTGCATCCCTCCACACGTCCAGACCAACAATCAACAGACCTCTTCTTACACAAGACACATTCTCCAATGAATTCATCTACAAGTTCCCCTTCTCAGCTGTTGTGTTTTCAGACACGACTTGGCACAGTTATCTGCAGCTTTTTTAAAATTTTTGTATTATTATTTTTTTTCTGTCTGGGGACTTTTTACTCCCTAAAGAGTGAGTTCCTTGCAGAGGAACTAAAGAAAATTTCTTTTGCTGAAGAAGCTGTCATTGTGCTTCTTTGTTTGGGCAAGATATACTCAGGTGCTGATGGCCATCAGCAGGTGTTCTGAAAGACTCTACTGTGCCTAATTTATAAGTACTTAAGTCTTTTATTGATTATACCCATGACACATTTGGGAAAAGGAAAATTGCTTTTCCTCAATAACTTTTTAATACATATTTGTGCAAAGTAATAGCCCCAACGGAACACAGAGCATTTTAGGTAATCCCCAAGTTGCCTATACTTTGCAAAATAGAGTACTCACCTGGGATATGGGAAGAATGCAATCATTAATATTTGAATCTTTGTAGCTCAAATTCCAGTTAAATTTGAATTTCCGTGATGGACAGGTTTTAATTTCCCTCTCAAATATTTGCTCTATCCCATGACATAATAGAAACATTTCCAAAACCAACTTCATTTTGTTCCCTGCATGCTTTTATGTTGTATATCAAATTGGGTTTGAAGACTTTCCTAATTTTCTAAAAAGATTTCTGCATTCTTGGAAAATTATACTTTTTTTTTTCCACTAAAGAAATAATATCAAGAACAGCAAGAACGATACGGACAAGTAATTGGAAAGGTCTGTCTACAATAGCAAGTAGAGTAAAATATTTTGTGCTGAGGAAGTAGTGTCCAACCTTGATCCATTTCAGAAGATTATATTCAGGAATTGCTCCAGTCTGGTCCCATTTACTGAGTTGCCATTTGATATTGAAATGCACCAGGCACACTCCTAGAGTGCTCCTTCCAGCTGATAGAAATCTGGAAGGAATACACTTCATGCATTCTGAAATCTCTGCAAGACCACTGCACAAGACGCATAAGAGTCAAAACACAGATCCAAAACACAAAAAATGGTGACAATACTGCTTAGCTTCAAAAACATGCTTCCAATCTGAACTAAACAATCATGTAGATGAAACCAAGAACACACCCTTCCCAGCAACAAATTAAGAGCCACGGGTGGCTCTCAAAACGTTTTAGTGTAACTTTCTCCTTGAATGCCCTCATAACAGAATAGAAAACATCACCGCTTTTAACTTTTATCACACCACCTTTCCTTAACAAGTGAAACCATTCTTGATCTAGCTTCTATGGGTGAGAGGGGAATTTTTATTTATTTTCTGATATGATTATAATATGTCTGACATCATAGACAGATCAGATAATGCCTAAACCCTTTCTTAACAGATAAACCAAATCAGATATTAAATGAATTTCTGTTATGATCTAAAAAGAACCAAGATTCCAGGAAATAAGCAGTGTAAAAATTATGCATGTTAGTCCATCCAAAAATATATTGAAGGAACATTGTTAGACTGCAGTATCAAATACTGTCTATCCATTGACTCCTATGTAAGAAGGACTAAGAAGTGTCAGATCCTACTGGACCTGCAAGATTACAGCAGTGGTTATGGCATGAGGAGAAACATAGGAGACAGCATGAAACATGTGCTCTCTGTAAGTACATGAATGGAGGTTGTAGCGAGGTGGGAGCTGGTCTCTTTTCCCAAGTAATAGGCGATAGGACAAGAGGAAATGGCCTCAAGTTGCCCCAGGAGAGGTTTAGACTGGATATTAGAAAAAATTTCTTCACTGAAAGGGTTGTCAAACATTGGAACAGGCTGCCCAGGGAAGTGGTTGAGTCACCATCCCTGGAGGTATTTAGAAGATGGATAGAAATGGTGCTTAAGGACATGGTTTAGTGGTAACTTGGCAGTGCTATGTTAATGGTTGGACTTGATGATCTTAAAGGTCTCTTCCCACCTAAATGATTGAATAATTCTATCGTTCTTTATTTAAGGTCCTAGAATTTGTATAAGACCTGTAAATACGTGGGACAAAAGTGAGACCATTTGTCCAGTGTTAATCACTCTGGGTAGCTGTTTTTTTGTATGAACATTGTATAATATACAGAAGTATTATTTACATTATATCTTTCTATATATCCCTCTTCCAGTTAATGTACAGAATGCATAATGCTCTCTTAGCCAACATTTTTCAACCTCTTTGTATTTACTGTTCCATGTGTACCTCTGTAGGTTATCTACTCCACAGTATTTTAATCTGTTCCTCATGTGAGTTTTTCTGCAGTGTTTACCACTAATATATATAAGTGCTTATGAGTGCTTCATAAACAATTCCTTTATCTTCATAACACCTCTGTGAGAGGATTACCTCTTTTTTTTATACACAGAGAACTGAGACACCAGGAGATAAAGGTGAAAAATACACATTAATATGGAGCAGCTAATCTGAGATATTTCGAACCTGACTACTTCGTCTTAAGGTATGACATATTAATGCAAAACAGTGTTAGTTGCAAACAAGAGTGCTCAGAGTTTCTGCAAAAGAGACCCCAAGGAGAAGAAGGACTCCAAGAAGAGATGTGAAAGAGGTGTCTGAGCCTGTGACACACGGGCCCTTTGGCTGTACTTTGACTCTGTGGCAAAAGCCTTCTTTCCCTCCTTGCCTCAGCATCGTGGCCACCTTGGGGAGGCAACAGGGGAACATGGTTTGGAAGGAAAATACGTCACATTCAAATCAGGCACCTTTTTGGACAACCTGAGCAATGTGACCGCAGGGCGCAGAGCAAATTTTATTAACCTCCTGTTTAACATCAGTGACTCACTATGAAATCTTTGTGAAAGATAGCGATAATATTCCTTACAATCAGAAGGCAACTTTGCAGAATAAATTTCACAATTTTTAATAGGGCCTTGGACATTCCACCCTAGGTATCAAAAAAAAACCATGTCTGGAAATGACTGGAAATTGTGGAGGCAATTGTCAGAGTAATTCTTGATTGTTTAATATTACATCCCGAAACCTTAGTTTTCATTCACTATAATGAATTCACACGAAAATATAAGTAAAGTATAAATATTGTACTGGACCCCTTCGCCAGAACACTTGAAAAAGGATAGAAATTGAAAGGTTTTTTATACACAGAGCTTAAAATAATAGTTGATGTTTCCCTCACTGTGCACATGTTGGGGAAGAACATTGAGATTCGCTTACAGGAATCCTTAAGAGCCTGCATCCTCTCACTTATGCACAGCAAGCGGTGCCAGTGACGTGCATTTAATTTAGGAACACCATCCCAATTAAGAAAAATGACCTTCAGAGCAGTTGTGAAAAAAACATTGAAATGCTTTGAAAAGGAAAGACTGGAAAAAGACCTTAATTTTCGAAGAGTCAAATTTGGGTCTGCTCTGTAATGTTTTTACGTCTAAGGCAATAAGAAAATATTTCTGTTTTTCTTTTTCAGTCCATAAGGCTCACGCTGAAAATGATATCATGGAGAAATAGGCTAATTGGTGCATGATCACCTGTCATTTCATAGGAACAAGATTAGCTAAATTATAATTGCAGGAGAGGGAGAAGCAAAATCTTGTAGAAGTGTTCGAGACCCAAATCGTTTGTGCATCTGATTTGTGACAGCCACGGAGGCACCCAGCTCTGTGCTTCCTTTGAAAACCCCAGCCTACATCTGTGTATACAAAATATTTTCTGGTTTCAGACATGCATTAACACTGTTCAAACACTCTGGGGTTTTTTTGCCGTACTTTACATCATCTCAAGTGATTTATTTTTTTTTTAAATCCCACCTGCCTTACTGCGGGTTGCCAGCTCTAGTGCAGCATTCACCCATGAAAGCTGTTTTGAATCAGTGAAAGAGGAGAAGAGCGCAGTATGCAGATAAGCCGGGCATCCATGCAGGCAGGCTGGGGAAGGTCATTTGCTCTCAAGTGCTAGGGACACGAAAATGCAAAACTCACAAAGGGATGCTGCCGGTTACTGCGGGAGGACAAGAGTCGCTAGGTGGCAGAAGCGCTCCTTCTGCTGCTCCTCCTACCTCTGGTGGTGTGGGCTGTAATTAGGTCAGTGTATGGTAAAATAGGACTGGGTGATAAATAAAGTAGGTTTTCTCTCCTAGTACACACTGCAGCTTAATTTCGCTTCTTTTTAGGTAGTGTTACGAGGTGGATTAAAACTTTTAAAGGCAAAAAAAAGCCCTCTTGCCAAGGTAAATGAAATTTAAACTCACCGAGGTGTAACGGCAGAAAAGGAGGAGAGGAAAAAAGGAAAGATGACTCCTCTCTGGTGACATTGATATTCTGTTCAGAAGAACACTGAGGAGGGGGAGGGCTGTGCAGAGATGTGTGTTAAATCTCAAATCCAAACAGGCAAAATGTGCAGTTTTGCCAGCTCTGGTGCAAAGCAGTAACATGCACTTTTTCCTTGAGGTATTTTTGTAATTTTGCTATGAAAAAGGCAGTTTTAGTCAGCAAAACATGACTGATTTCCCCTTCCAGAGATCAGAGTAATGTATCTCACTATGGAGGTGGTACTGAAGGTCAAAGATGAGATAACATCTCCCGCATCACTTAATCTCCACCTAACTGGGAGCCATGTTACCCCAGAGCTCAGTGTCAGCTCGTGGAAAGGAAGGTACAAGTTGTCAGAACAATTATTACAGAATGTGCTTAATCAGATTCACAAAGCTGTTCTTTCTGGGTTAAATCATGTTAAGGACTTGATACTATTTCCAGTGAAGTCAATGCAAACCTCCCTTTGACTTCAGTAAGAACAGATTTTGCCCTCAGTGCAGCATTTGACTTCCAAAAAGACATAACAGAGAAGGAGTTTTCAGGAAGAGGAAGACAGAGGACAGGAATAATCCTCTTCATCTCTCTAGGCTTTCCACCCCTAAACATGCAGGGAGAAAAATAGACTTGCTTAAAACAGAAGATGACCTGGCTTAAAGGAACAGATGCAAAAGGATAAAGAAAATAAACAACAATGTAGGTTATAAAACATGATTTAGGCAGAATCTGAAATTCTGCCTAGATATACACCAGTGATCCTTAAATACGATATTGCAGAGGTATTCTAATATTAGGAGATCCAGAAGCTCAGATCACTCCTCTGTTCACTTCTCCAAGTGCTTGCCAGTGCTGTTTTGGCTTGGGGGCTTAGGTAACTAACTCCTGCCTAAAACCCACTGGGAATTTAACATAGGTAGAGTGCTGTATTAAATCCCCAGAAAGTCCCAATTTGTTCAATTTATTTAAGTATGGGCAACTTACATTGACAGGATCAGATCTTAAGAATGCACTTTTATTTACTTTAGTTTTTAAGCACAGTAAAGGGTAGTGCCTCTATCCACTGTTAATATAATAGCCTAGCTATGAGTAACCATAGCGGGAGGGTAATTTTAGTAGCATCAGACTAAGTGTGTATGAGGATTCCTGGGAAATCTCGGTTCTGGCCAGTGGGAACTGCTGGAACCAGGTCTGTTCTGCAGTGGGACAGTGTCTCCCCTGAAGAGTCCTTGTCATCTCCTGTTTACAGCCACTCCTGGAGTGGCTTCCCCATGACTCTCTGTGGTATTGTATGGCTGTTGACCAAATGAAGATACTTATTTTTTTTTGTGCAGCTGAGTACGTTGGTCATTCCTGGCTTAGCTGTTTGCAGATTCACTTAGAAAGGAGGAGCCCTAAATCCCACCCTGAAGTGAGTGGGATACCAGCTTTTATAGAGAGTTATGCTTTTAATCTCATTTCTACACAGCACTTGTAGGGATCAGCCTACAGCTTAGGGCATTCGAGTGAGGAAAACCTCAGCCCTCTTTTCACCTTTTGTTGCCCAAGCCTGAGTAGGTCTCTGAGTTTCCAGGTGAATTCTCTAATAACTAAGCTGTTCTATAAATGGTGGGCACAGGTTCTGTAAATCATCTGGCTTCTAAAAGCAATGCAGTGAACTCTGCTCTTTGCAAGGGTACATGAAAGCAAACTTTTCATGGACTCAGGTTTCCCTTGCTCAAGTGAAGTGTGGGAGCTGAGATTTCCCTTGCTCGGTGTTTTTCAATGATACCTGGTAATTTTGGGAGAGATCACATTGCACGATATACAGCATAAATCCTTGTGCATACCGAATTGGATGACAGTGCCTAAAAGACACTGCTGTGTCTCTTTTTACAGACACTGAAGTCCTATATTGGACCTAGGGCTATAGCTTTGTTGTTTATTACAGTTAATGAATTTAAGTAGGACACCAGCTACATTAGCGTATAGATTCTGCTGTGAATTTCAGAGGTTTGAATAAGTTTCGGAGAAGAAGGGAGAAGAGGGAAAGGCCCAATATGGTCCTGGTACCCATAACACCATTCTCTCCTTCCAGATGTGGGTAGGCATTCTATGGTGAGAATAATAGTTATCACAGCACAAAGATGCTGTGAACCTGAAAGAGTAAATGTGTTAATATTAGGCACATCATTCAGACCCTCAGGTGGAGACAGCTATGAAAAGGCAGTATTAAAATAGCATTGTCCCTCAGTCCTATCATCTTTATTTCTCATGTACTTTTTACTACACAAGTATAAACTATAACTGCCTGCCTCAGAGAAATTCAAACTAAAGACACAGTGCAGACATACAGTCTTTCTCTAAGAGGTTACCAAATTTGTTTCATTTTTGTGTGGCTCACCATCAAACATCTAGTAGCATCACAGCAAAAAATTTTGTTATCTAAAGATTTTGTCAGGCATAGGAGAGATTGATTTCACCAGTGTCACTACAGTTTCCCATCTCCAGCAACAGCTGATATTACCACTGACTTCATCTACAAGTTGCTGTCCTTGTGTTTGATCTGGTTCACTAGTTTGACTAGTTTAGCTAACCCCTATACTTGCTTGAAAATGGGCTATGTCGCGGACTAGATTTCTTCCAACAAGTGTTGTTTTACCACCGCCTCAAGAAGCACAAGAAAAGGTGAAAGATGGTGGTGACAATAGATGTGTCTAGTGGACTCTTGCCTACCTGTGGTCTCTCACTGATGACAATACCAGAAGAAGAGAATCATCAAGATTTCTTTCTTAGAAATCCTCAGTGTAAACAAGACCTGACTGTGGATTTAGAGTGCTAAACTTACTATTTGACAAGTTAGATCCAAAAAGGATTATTTTTGTTACTACTAAGCTTGAATCTGATGTAGAACGAGGGTTGGAATTTTTTTTTCTTGGTATTTTTAACTGTTCTTGAAAACATTTTGTTGAATAGTAGGAGTGGTTGGTACTTTTCCAATTTGGAACTGCTTAGCTCATGAGTTCATAAAATAACTGCTACAACTGAAAAGTACTGCAGCAGCACAGAAAAAAAAAAATAAAGAAAACTCTGCAGACTTATAAACACATTATTTTCTCTTTCTAATTGAGGTCCAGATGTTCCAAAGAAAACACATGGACAGAAGAGGATTTTGATTTTACTTTTAAACAAAACCAATACATTTTACTTCTTTCACTTGAAGAATTTTATAGAGCTTGGAATTTCTGTTTTATAGTTGTGTTATGTGATGCGCACTGAGGGTTAGTGCTATATTTGAGGTTACAAAATCAGTGGATCAAAATAAGATACATTTAGCTTCATCATCTCAACTATTTTCCCATAAGAATAAAATCATTGTGGTAAGGGAAGAATTTATGTATTGTCTCCTCAGTGTTCTGCTTCCTTGTAAGAATCAACTCAACACAGAGATTCTTAATATTTTAGACAGTTCTAGCCACAGAGTCAGTGATGGGACCATATCAGTGCCTCATGCTGTAAGTTCTCCTCAGCAATATGTCATACCCTTGCCTCATGATCTGGGCTACACATGTGCATGCCAGACGTATCACGAGTAGACGTGCAACACCTTCCCTCTCATGATGTTTTCCACATCCATGAATGCCCAAATTATCGGCAGCCCGACCAGCTGTGCATATACCCACCACTTCCAGTGTCATTGCTGGATGTGTAGGCTTATGGCAGAGGAGCACTCTGAAAACTATGTACAACAGGGAGCAGTCATCAGCTTACATGCCAAAGCCGAGCTGCTCCTGACTCAAGATGCGCAGGTGTCTATTTCTGTCCTTGAAAAACTGTTCAGTGCGCAAACATTCTAGGATGGCATGTTCTGACTGTCACATCAGTTTAAGCAGATGTATTAGTTTCTACTTGTAGAACAAATGGACTTTTCTCATAAAATATACAGTTACTTGATTTCAAAATCAATTTTATTGTGTGCTGAACAGGTGAATATCTGTCCATTCATTCATGAACCTCTGCATGGGAATGAGATTGTTTGTTCAGCAGAGATATCAAACTGTGGTGAACAGGTTGCTGCAGTTTTAGTGATGAACTTAATTGGCATCCAGTGACAATAAAATAACAGAGGGTACTGCAGGTCAAACTTCAACTCCATCAGGAGAGCTCTATGGGGAAGCTTCCACAGTACCTGCTGCACTATTGTTCCCTTTATTCAGTACTATCAGCGTCTCTCTTTCTGAGGAACACTAGGCTTTTCATTTTAAACCAAAAAAACTCACAAGGGGTTCTATGTGCCAGGATGGTGTAATATATGATTTGCATAAGAAAGGGTGAATAGACTCAAAATACCTCCTTGAAAAGCAAGGAGCTGAGTTTTCCTTTTTAATGATAAAGTCTCATGTCACACTCTGTATCTCATTGTGAGTCTCCCATAAAATCATTTGATTAGAAAAGCAGAAGATAATTGGCATGACAAAAACAAGGACACAAGAAGTGAGGCATTATGTGCTGTTTCCACAAATATTACTGCTAATTGTGTCAATTAAATTATCTAATTAGTCTACAGTAAATCACTTGAACACACACTAGCACAAATTCAAAGCATATGTCTCTACAGAGAAACTAATAGTTCCTGAAGGGTCAGAGTTTAGGAAAAGCCATCAGACATGGTATGAGCAAAGAGTAACTCTGATTTGAATTTCGTTAATAATCAAATATACCTAAGTAGTGTGCAGGTCATCCTGCTGCTTGGGAAATGATCTGATAATAAGCATTACATGTGGCATGCCAAAATTAGACCTGGACACATCCTGACCATTCTAGAAAATAGCCCAAAGCCATGGCTGTATCACAGCAGGGCTGAGCCCACATTAAAAAGCCTTTGGGAAAGACAGGATATCTGTGTTGCCCTGTGCTCCTCAAGCTTGGAGCAGGGCATGTCCACCTGCAACATGCTGCATAGGCAGACCAGTAGAGGTGAAACATGCACTAGTCAATTAAATGTTCCCAGGACCACTGTCTCGTCCACTGCAACCAGCTGACAGGGAACAGTCCATGCCCATACCATTAAATTCTCTTGCAGCCCCTGGCAAAGTTAGAGTGCCTGTTGGGAATGGTCCCTGACCCATGCTGACTCCCAGATATGCCAAGGAGTTGTTTAGGTAAGTTCTAGTTCACACAGGCCAAGACCACCTTGGGCTGTTCTCTTGCTTGGACAGTCCTGGGGTTCTCCTGCACTTTTAATTTGCTTGGGCACAAGTAGTCATGATGTCTGTTTTACCCTCTGCATGATGCATTCTTACAGGGTCACCACCATATTTATACAGAGAGTGTAAGTAGATTGCAGACACTGGGATCATAGATTTGACTAAGAACTGAATTCTTCTCCAAACTGAATCCTTTATCTATGTATGATCTTTACCTGTAGCTATAAATAGAAGCATTTAGCTAATGCCACTCGCATACTCTTCCTACACACATGCATGCCCCAAATTGGCAGGTCAATAATCAACTTCATTATCAAGATCTCACCTTAATCTTTGACAACATCCCTAGTAAGATGTGTTGGATGTGTGAAGAATAAGAATGGCCATAAAAGACTAAGGGCTATGAAAAATTTGCATTCTGCTGTTTGATACTTTTTGGAAATAGTTTTTTCCAATCATCAATACAACATATAAAGTAAACCAGGAGCATCCAAAGAGTAGTTGGCCACAGAATCGTTTGGGAAATCAGTGTCTGGAGGAAGCTTCTGCAAAGTAATGAACAGGAGGCTGTCATTTTTCATTTGGCACCATTTGATGTCATTGTTCATTGATGTTTCATTTGTCACATTTCACATGTTTAATAAGAAATAAACTAAATTCTTATTTAGTTGTGGTGCGATAAAACTGCCTGAAAAACACAAACACACACCTACATTTTGAAGCTGACCAAATTAACCCTTTCATCTGTCAAGGTGCCTGAGTATGATATGCTCTACTGTTTTTAAACATAGTTAATCTTTTATATAAGTATGTCTGAATATAAACTCAAAAGCTGAATCTCCATAGAAGAGTATTGAGATTGTATCAAATGGTAATTGAGAGGAATTTTTAAGTGCAAAAGTGGAATATGAGCACCAAAACTATTTAGATTCCTCAGTTGCAAATTAAATTTTTAATCAACTTCTCAAATTGCAAAAATGTCCCCAGTAGCTGTAAGACCAAGGGTGAAAGAAGAATGTTAAAACCTGTGAAGAGCAGCACTGAAAAGAAGTTTTGGATGACAGGAACTTTTTTCTTACATTCAATAACTAACCATCCCCCACCAAAAATTTTTACATACCCACCATACAGAGAACTTCTTACTCTCTTCATAACTGAAATTATTTCCTCATTTAGCATCCTCAGTGGACACAGCAAAATTTTGGAATCAAATTTAATCTTTTTTTTTGCCTCTGAGCTAATCATATTTCACCTCCCCTTTAGTTCAAAAAAATATCAGTGTATAGATTAAGTGCTTATCTAACTTCTCATTATCTAAATGTCATAAAATTATAGAAATTAAACAGTGATCAGGTTTTAGTTCATGTTACCTTTTTCTCTCTAACTGAAGATATTACATTATTTAATGACACAGCTGTTCAGGAACAAGGGATTTATTAAAATTATATTTGTAGATATGCTTCCAAGGATTGGGTGTGTCTTAGAAAGAATGATACTTCATTATCTCTATTGCCAGGGAAACACCCTACACCTTCATCACAGTCAGTTCTCTCTGAATAGTAGCAATAACGCTTTGTTTCCCTCTCAGTTATGTCATTATTGCAAAGCTTATTTTTTCATTTATTATTTTTACCTTGTTTTTTGGGAATTTGTAATTGTAGCAATGAAAAAGTGCATGCATCTTGTTCATCCAGAACAAAGAATAAAGTAGAGGTTTTACGGATGAGTCAATACTGAGGGTATCAGTTTCAGAATGTAAGCTAAACTTTCAATAGCTTGATTAGCTTAGCTGCATGCTGGTCAGTCAAAAGTAGGGATGGCCATGGGACAGGGCTTGGAACCACAGCCTGGCAACATTTTGTTTTCTGCTACATCCCCCTCTACTTAGCACTTGTTAAACTGCATCCAAAAGACTGGTCCAGTTTTGGGTGCCCCAGTACAGGAAAGACATTGATAAGCTGAAGCAAGGCCCACCACCAAGATGGTCAGGTCTGGAGCATTCAGCTGGTGAGGAGAGGCTGACGGACCAGGCCTGGTTCAGCCTGAGGCAGAGAAGGACCTAACGGCAGAACCCAGCAGACCCCCGGCACATGGGAGAGGGATGGGGGTGGGTGAGGGTCAGCAAAAAGACAATGTTGAGCTCTTCACAGTGGGGCTTGGTGGGAGGGTGAGAGAAAACATACAAAAGTTGAAAAAGGGGGCTTGACTGGGTATCAGAAAACACTTCTTCGCCATGAGGGCAGTGAAACAGTGGAACAGGTTGTGCGGTCCCAGCCTTGAGGGCGTTCAAAACCTGACTGGATAAAGCCCTGAGCTACCTGAGCAGCTGATCCTGAGCAGGAGGTTGGAATGGAGATCACTCGAGGCCCCTTCCAACCTGAATGATTTTTTGGCCCCTGATTCTATAATTGCAAATAAAAGTGATTTACATATATCTATCTGCCAAAAATTGTTGAGGAGAGCCATTTAATTTAATAACTACCAGTTGACTCTTCACTCTTAACAGCTTTGGAGTTTTGCACAATATACTGCAATATGGATCACTGTTCATAAGAAATAGCTACGTCTTGAAAAAAAATAATGACACCACTGCACCATACTAAGGCAATGTTATCACAACAAAAAGGGTATGCATTTTATGCTGTGATATCTTGGTGGAGCATATGCTACAAACAAAACAAAGATAGTTTTTGCCTTAATGTAGTTGACTACCTTTGATGCTGCAATTAATTTGGGCTGGGCCCAAATGCCTTATAATTAAAAACAAGTCTTTGTTTTGCCAGACCTGATTTTATATTATTGTAAACATCCCTCTTGTGCCAGTAAACATAGCTAGCGTTTCAGGTTAACTTTCCACTGATGGGTAGGAAGACATTTCCTTCTCTCCTAGTTTCCCAAATGCATAGGTTAATCGGTTTTCACTGTGTCTTGAGCTATTTTAACAATGACCATATTTCCCTCACACTGTGAAAAACTGATGCCATGCCTCCAAAGCATAGGTGATCCAAGCAAAACAATCAAGGAGGTTATACCTGGGTTTGGGGACCACTCTGTCTCTCCCCATCCAATGGGGCTCTCCCCCTTCTCACACAGCAGCAGCTGCCAAACACGCCGGTTTCTGCATCTCCCGCAGGGAGCTCTGGTGGGTAGAAGGCAATGCTTCGCTGTTTCTGCAGCACCTGCTGATCCACAAGTTGTTCTCATTTGCCTCTTGAAGAAGCAGCAGTGGGCTGTATTCATCTTGCAGGCCATGACTAGATCACACTACTTTCCTTTTGTGAAAAAATCCTCCTGTATAAATGAAGAAAAAATATTTGGACAAAAAATTATATAGGCTAACATAGGCTTTCCCTTTCATTCTCAATTCTTCTTCTTACTAGATTAACAAGTAATTTTGCTCCTGAGTGCAAAACAGAGCTATTGAAAAGAAGTAAGCCTTAGTATCACAAGTAAATACACATAGCTGTCTTTTAGAGACAGATAAACTGCACCTACAAATCTTGCACAGCTGTGATGCTGTGCAGAAACTTCCTCAAACACAGCTGAACTGCACGTAACTTAAAGAAAGAGAACATCAAGGTCAGTAAGGACAAAGAAAGGAAGCCAGGGTATAAAAGAGAAAGCATCTTGATTTTTCCTCTATGAGACTCACTTTTCCCTCTTTTCTATAGTTTTAAGCTATTTAATGCCACTGGCACATGACCTTTATCGGGTACATCATGAATCCATTTTGACTTTCTTTTTTATTTAAAGGTAGATGTCATTGATTTTATTGACTACTCTGCTTCACAGCCGGTGCAGGTGTGCTAATGAAACTTAGCACAACTGTTAGTCTTTCAAAATTTGCTTTTTTTTCCTAACTACTGGCTTGCATAATTCAGAAATAATTAAGCATTCATGTAAAGACATTTCACCAAGCAAGCTCAAATACAGTCATAAATATACATATGGGATTTTTTTTTCCTCTTGGAAGGAAACAAATAGTCTTACAGTGGTGGATTTAATTTATTCATAATAATCATCAGAAATTTGCATATGATGAGCAAATTTTCCAAATGCAACATGTTGCAAGAATTGCACTATTTTTAAAATTAAATTGCTGGAGCTTTTAAACAAAGGAATTTTTTAATAGCAGCTAAGAAGTATTTACTAAAAAAAAAAAGTATTGCTTTCCGTGAAGATCAGAAAAGGAAATTTGTACACTATAAGCCACAGAACTGTGTCCATTTTCTGAGAAGAAACGGCTTTGTTTGCTGGAAGCACTTGTTTAATATGGATCAAGGGATTATGTTGTCTTTACTTGCTCTCTAACATAAAGGTCCCAAATTCATTTGGATCGCCCAAGTTTCACTCTTTCATGCACTAAAATTTCTCCTTTATAGGTGAAAGAAATCCTGCTGATGAAGAAAATACATACTTTTCATAAAATGCTTGAAAAGCTATAGGAAAAGTTTGGAACTCCATACCACATGAAATTATTCTTGGCAAAAGTTAATTGTCTTCCTGAATGGCACTTAGTACTGGATTTGCTCAGGGAAGAGCCGTCCAAAGGGCTGCCCTTTAAAACAATGGTGAGTAGCCATTGATCACAAGAGGTGCAAAAGCAACTGATTGCATGTATGTGTGTGTTCTTATGGGCGTCTGTGTGCCCCAGTTCATAGTTTGCTTTGCCACCATTCAGGACTACCCCTTTCTTTCACTGGATTTTGCAGAAGGGTTAGAGTCCCCTGGCAGCTTCCTACTAGCTGCATGCTTCAATTAAGTTGTGCCCATGTGTGAGTGTCTCATACTGCTTTGGACCTCAGAGATCTGTGTGTGGGACATTGTATGTTTTGGAAGTAGATGAATGGGAGGGTAGGGTTAAGACAAGGACTTTAACATTAGTTCTTATATACAGCATACATGTGTTAGGTGTAACTTAAAAGAAAAGAAAAAATAGTTCCTTCCCCAACGAGCTTATAGTCCAAATAGAAGACAGCAATAAGAAAGGTGCGTAAGCAGGAGACAAAAGGAAGATGATCACTATTAGGTGGAACTAACACTATGGGGCTTTAAGTTCACTTCCTTCTGTAGCAATAGCTAAATATTTCAAATATAAAGAAGAATTATAATACCGCCATTGCCTACTCAAGTCTAGGAAAAAGGAGTTATTGTTAAGATCTTTTCAGTTCTGTCTTCTGTAAAGTATTTATTGTAAATTTGGATTACTATCAGGTTGGGAGACACATAAAGTGAAATCAAGAAACGAGAGAGAAAAGGTTTAAGTAATGAGTACAGAGAATGAAGAAATGATTAAAACAGAAAGGAAAAAGGAGAGCTGTGGGACAGCTAGGGAGAGAACACATGGAGAAATAGGTGGGAATAAAATACTTTTTGCGGTTGGAGCTCACTGGACTATGTCCCTCTTCTATCTTGTTTATTAATAATTGTTTCTGGAGCAGGATTTACAATGTTATACAGCATGTGAGAAGTCCAGGTCCAAGACCTGGTATCTTCCTATATCAGGGAGCTTGCAGGAATCTAATGGCTACATTTGGGCCACACTGGTAAAATATTACATTGCACACTAATAATAATAACAGCAGCAACAACAACAATAATAATAATAATTAATGTAATGAGGGTATGGCTGATTACAGACTCGAGGTGACACACTTCTTGTGAAGGCCTATTGCATTCTGCTAAGGTAACTTCTGCCTACAGCACATTCAGCCAATAGTGAAAAACTGCATGTCGGAAAGCAAATACAATGCTTGTCATTGTTGGTAGAAGACACAGCTGTAGCTTCCCACTTATTAGGCTGAAAATGTATCCTGTACTGTATTGCTCTGGGCTTTGTCAGCATACACAGTGTGCATTTTTGATACAACACAGGCTGATCTAACCAGACACAATGTGACCCATGTAACAAACAGCACTAAAAAGAGATTTGCTTCTTTAATGGATAAAACCAGGCAATTCCTTTGACAACAGCATTTGCAGCTGCCCTTTTATATTAAAGATAACTATGCTTATTAATAAGTACTTGACACTACATCCATATTGAATTTCTGCTTGTTTTTTCATTCGGAAACCAGAAACATCACCAACATGATGTTTCGGAGACATTTGCAAGCTTCATAGAACATCACATGTAGATCATACTCTGCCTATTGGGACCTACTGAAACATCATGGCAATTTTTGGACATGCAGTTTTACCTTGTCCATTTTGTTCTCAGTAATAGCAACATATTGTAGACATACGCAGCCATTTAAATCAGGAATTCCTTTCTGCATACTGGAAAAAAATGTCTATGTAGTTCTTTTTGTGCAAAGGGAAAGAATGCCCTGATCTAGTCAATACACTTCTGTGGCATCAACGGTTCTGGCTACAGACTTGGCACTAAAAAACGCAACACTGCACTGTGCTTATTGGACAACTGTTGCCAATCCAGCCATCCACAGAGTCAGCGTTTCTCACCTTGCAGAGGAAGTATGGTCATGGTACTACAAATGAGAAGAACATCCTCTCCTAGCCGTTCCCAGTTGAGATAGTTGGGAAAATATTCTGCAGTGGCTCAGAGACAAATGAATATCCTTGACAACACCTCGTATAAAGAAAGCTACTTTTAGATTTGCTTAGTCACCGACAAAACTCTCAGTGCCTGCAAGAGTTGACAGAAACAGGGGGCTAAATTCTCCATGAGCCGTCTGTAAGCCATGTAGCCACTGCTGTCGGACAGAGCCAAGAGCTTAAGGAGTGCTTATTATGCACAGAAGCATAATAGGAAAGAGCAAGAGGAAAAACAGGGAAAAAAAAGTGGTGGCAGTTGATTCATGTACTGTTCCAGCTCCTGGGAGATTGCTGCTGGCACGATGCACTCAGCTGAAGGTACACTGAGTACAGCTCGCACCTTGCAGTAAGCATCCTGCCCAGCTCTCCTGTGAGCCAGCCATCCTCCTGCTCAGGCTACACACTGTAGTTCAAAGGCATTGTCCAAGGCCACTTAAATCAAGGACTATTTTATTAATCTGATAAATTACACTGGAAACAGAAGTTAGAAACCATTCATTTTTATTCTTGTCCAGGAGAAGCTGTTGACTGTTTTGCTTTCGACCTTCTGTCTTGCAAATCAGGGAAAATTATGAATTTTAGCAGGGTCTCAGGTGCCTGATTCTGAAAGAAAAGATTGCCCTAGTATGCAGAAAATGTCAAAAGGCAGTCCTTGACATTAGAATCAGGTACAGTTGTGGGTGACACGTTTTCAGTTTATGGAAATTTCTCATCCATAAAAGTGGGCTTAATAAGTCAACACAGACCATACGCAAACAGTTTATGGACACCCTTTTTTTAACACAGGTTTGCGAAAACCACACAACCCAGGCAGGCAGTGACATATAAACAGTATTTCGCTATGAGCTTCAGTGCTTCTTCCTACATCTCTTGCCATTAGCTCTGGTGTATACTGTTAAGTCTTTTTCCACAGTTCTTCAAATAGAATCATAGAATCACTCAGGTTGGAAAAGACCCTTGGGATCATCAAGTCCAACCACCAACCCCACTCTACAGAGTTCTCCCCTACACCATATCCCCCAACACCGCATCTAAACGACTCTTAAACACATTCAGGGATGGTGACTTCACCACCTCCCTGGGCAGCCTGTTCCAGCGTCTGACCACTCGTTCTGTGAAGAATTTTTTCCTAATGTCCAATTTACACCTACCCTGTTGCAGGTTGAAGCCATTCCCTCTTGTTCTATCGCTAATTACCTGTGAGAAGAGGCCAGCACCAACCTCTCTACAATGTCCTTTCTGCAGATATAGCCTGGTATTTAACATACATTAAGATTGATATGTTCGCTGTTATAATCAGAGTCGTGTTATTTGTAATTGCTTATTACTGGTATTAGAACAAGAAAGATTATCCGTGGTAGAAGCACAAAGTGATAATGTTCCTATAAACAACTATTGAGAGGGAAGTGTTGTGTTTGAGGAGGATAAAGGATTGGATTTGTGTCTTGTGTCCTGTGTGTTTGAATAGCTTCTTGAAATAGTCGCAGTAGCTTTAGTCAGTGAGGCAGAGTTTAATATTGTCCCAATTAAAGGGAAGTTTTCTTGCATGCTGGGGGAAAAAATGTTGTTCAGGGTGGAACATGGGCTGCTTCCATACACTTTTCCCCTGAGGAAAAAAGTCATGCATTAACTTTATGATAAAACTCCAACAGAACATGCAAAGGTCATATTTAATGGACTGAGAAAAAAAAAAAAAGCAAAACTCAAGGAACGCGAATGATTGGGACTAGAGAAATAGGACTAAATTAAAGACTGATGTCTGCATGTAGCCTTGCAGAGCTGTGCAGGCAGGAGGAAGCACTACATGTTGGGACTTGGGTAATGTTTAGTCCTTCTGCACTTGTCCAACACTACAGGGATGGAGTAAGTGATGGAGAACATATACATAAAGGAAATATTAATGCAGAGAAAATAGCTGTGTTCCCAAATGTTTTGTATAGCTTATGTTTTCCAACCCTCAGCACTTCCTATGAACCAGAACATTTCCTATTCATTGAACATCTAGTTGGAAAACACTGTAAGACAATAATGTTTTGTTGCCCAGTTGCAAACCACATTACTGTGTCCACAAAATTCAACGTTTGGAAGGCAATTTGGAAGCCACCTAGTTATCATAATTTATCCCGTTCCCGCTATCTGGTAGCAGAGTTCTTGAGCCCTTTTAGAACTTTTCTGTTCTGTTTACGGTTTAAAAGTTTCCACCATAGTTCATGCTTCCCGGTTTTAGATCTTTCTTCATTAGAATTGTGGTTTTAGTTGCATTCATACCGAAGGGTAAATATATAAGCCTGTGTTTGGAGCAATGCTAATGTTGTCAAAAGGCGTATGTATTTGGTAGTCCAGGCACAGTAAGTTCCCATGTGCTTAAAATACACCGTCTGGATCTATTTTCTGTAACAGATCCATTTATTCAAAATATGTAGCCACAGGTTAGGATTCTGGTTAGAACATGCATATGCAAAAAGTATACAGCTATTTCAGACATGACAAAATCACTAAGTATAATAAACCACAGAAAAGTTACAATAACAGGATAATACAGTTACTTGAGTGAAGTTTAGCACATGTTTTCAGCCAACATTTGTGGTTATGTTAGGTTTTGTTGATGAGGTTAAAGCAATTTTTATGCACTGGATGGTAACCTAGTGCATGAATTTAGGAGAAAGTTCTACAAACAGCTGAGTTTGTGGCACAGGGGAGAGGCAAGAAAAAAGAGAGGGCAGTGCTGGGCTTGATTTATTTGTGAAAAAGAAAGGAAAGGAGTGGTAAGGGACAAGAAGGTGACAGGCCCAGTCCTCTTTCTTCTTATTGCTATGAAGTTACAAGGTGAAATTCTGCATCTCAAAAAGTAAAAAAAGCATATAATTAAAAAAATATGCATTTATATATGTATACAGACATATACACTTACGTATACATATTGCTGAATTCTGCTTACATTTCTTTTTAGAGAAGAGTTATTTGGTATTAGACCAGCAAAGACAGATCGAACTGTAAAACGATGTAAATGTAACACTGCTCAGGATCTAAAAAGAAAATTGCAGTATGTGAGAAACTATGATGATTTTTAGTCATTCATGCTTTTGCACACACGCTTCTACAACAGAATGAGCGTAGTGCTCAGGCTAGTTTTCCCTCTCTCAGGTATTTGTACCACAGCAATCATAGTATCTAGGTGCCAGTTTTGACAAAGTTTCACTGGGAAAGAAACTGTTATTATAGGTTTCATTGTGAAATAACTGGTTATGTGTCAGCAGCTTCTGTAGAGAACTGCAAATACATCAGTGACTGTAGAGAATAAGTGTTAGAGAGATTTGGATACACATCACTGACTGCTGGAACGACAACAGACACTGTAGAGGACCGTACTGTGTTCTGTGTTCTGCATAAGATGCATTTCCCCAGGAAACACCTTTAGAGAGATCTTCAAAGGGCAAAGTTCAATACAAAGAAAACAGATTTCTGCAAACCAGAATCCTGGTATACTTTTAAGTCTTTCAGAATACATGAGAATTAAATATACCTCATTCAATTACCTTTGAAGGGTGTTATGGGTGTTATAATCGATTCCCTAATTCTAGGAAAGACTTACATTGAGATAACAGTATTGGCTTGGCAGACACAACTAGTGATAGTAATAGGCTGATGGAGCGATTAATATTTTAACAGATTCATATACAACAATAGTTGCATTATATTGTAGCTACCACTAGTGTAATCTGTAAGTATGATACAGCAGTCATTTGCTAAAGTAGGTGGCCATCTAATACTTATTTTGGATCTTATGAAAATGAATCATTAAATCAGTTACCAGGTAGTACATACCACATACTTACAACTACAAGACATATGGGTGTGCATATTTTCAGTAGGACCTCTGTATTTTAATTCATCCTTGGTAATTCATGCTTCTAGAATTTCACTGCTCATAGATATGTTAGGAAAGCAAGATTTACATTTCTCCTTCTTGTGATATGTGGAGAATATTATCCACTGTGATTCCAAGTTATGCAGCTATGTATGTCTATAACATCCAGACCTCTTTCTACTGATGAACTCATTGGCAATAGTATGTTATCCCACGCATTTCTTCAAAATGTAGTATTTAATTCTTCTAACAAAAATACACATGTTCTGACATGAAGTGTATACAAGGCAAAAGCAAAAGTTTACATTCTTATCTGAGTCATCAGCTTGTGCCATACCTGCATAGGCAGAATGACATTGTGTCTGTGACCATTATCTTCTAGCGTATTTAAGCAGCTATTTTCTGTCATGGGCTGATTTTCTGAGTGAAAAAAACCCACAACCCGTTGAAGTTTAAAGAAAAATTTCCACAGATAATTTGAAAGGTCTGAGGAACAACAGCAGCGAAGATGTTGATGGTCTAGAATACTCTTGCAGCATGGCACATATTAAAAGCTTGATAATCAAGAAGCCTGACTGCTGAAGCCATGGTGCTATCAGTGTGTCATTCAGCTGTTCCTATGAAAACTGTGTTGACATAATTTTGCTTATATGGTGAGTAATTTTGAGTAGTTTATCAACTAATGTATTGCTTTTTGCCTTCCTGATTATTTAGAGTTTTTAAACACAAATGGCTGGATCACAATGCTATGTGTCTTTGCGTTTTCTGGATTTTTGTTAGTCTGTTTGGTTTTTGGTTGGTTGTTTTTTTTATATTCAGGTCATTCAAGGGACCTTTTTACTGTTACTCTGACATCATTTTCACACCTCTGAACAATGTCCAGAAGCCCCCTTGTAATTTCTAAGCCATGTCTAGTAATGTCAATTAGATTTTGTGGATGTTTAGCAGCTGCACCAGTTGTGTCTGGCGACAGGACAAGGGGCAATGGGCACAAAAAGGAACACAGGAAATTCAGTATCAACATGAGGAGGAACTTCTTTACTTTGAGGGTGACAGAGCACTGGAACAGGCTGCCCAGTGCGGTTCTGGACTCTCCTTCTCTGGAGATCTTCAAAACCTGCCTGTATGTGTTCCTGTCCAGCCTGCACTTGGTGAACCTGCCTTGTCACGGGGATTGGACTAGATGATCTCCCGAGGGCCCTTCCAACCCCTACCATTCTGAGATTCTGTGATTCTGTGATATGTTCTTTACACCAAACACAAATTGAAAATAGAGGAGAAACTTTCAGCATGTAACTTCAGCTATATGTGCTGTAATTTTGAATGAAACGTGCATTCAAAACATTCTAAAACATTCAGAAAACATTCCTTATCTACACTAAATGTCTCTACATTGTTAACATTCATACTCATAAAAGGAGAGATTTAGTGAAGTTTGGGCTTTCTAGTTCATAAACACCAAAAAAAAAAAAAAAGAGGAAAAAAAGAAAGAAAAAAGGAAAGAAAGAGAAAAAAGACTAAAAACAACATAGAGGAAAAGTTAACTCTAACAATCATTTTTCTCTTCTATTCTCTTCAAATGTAGTTTCATTTTAAGTTTTGGGCACATGTTGGGGTCATTTCTTATTTTATCAAAACAGTTTTCCCATCTTAATTAAAATCAGTGGACTATGCAATTCTGTTAGATTGGAGGAAAGGAGAATTTGTTAATTTACATTTAAATAAAACTGATTTTCTGAACTTCTGATATAGTAGCATTTTTAATATCTTGTGCTTCATATTATATTTATAAGTGGTACCGCTGGAATTATGGGGAATCTTGGCTCACATTTCTGACTTTTCCTTCAGTAATAGTAGTGCTTTTGTAGCCATGGTAGTCTAAGAACATAGTCAAGGCAAAGTTTATAGGTGGAGGTAATATTTTTTTATTAAATCTATTTGTATAACTGGAAGAAGAGGAAATCTGAAGAAAAACTTTTCTAAAAACGTTTTCCATTTTTTCCAGCTATTCCATTTGTTCTATTTGAAAATATTATTCATTACAGCTGAGAATATATTAATTCTGTTGTGATGCCTTGAGTGGCAACTTTCCTGCCTCGATAATTCATGATCATCAAAGAGTTTGAAGTTTAACTTCCTATTGAAAAATTCCAAAGTTTTCAATAACTAAAGTGACAAGGAGCTTATTTCCCCTTTAATCTATCATTTTCTGTTTCTCTGTCTCTCTCTCTCTTTTATTTTTATTTTTTTTTTCTTTACTACTTGTCTCTAATCTTACCCCAGACTTCTAGTTTTCATTACTTGTAGTTTAGTAGTCAGGGCATTCAAATGTATGCAGTCAGAGACTCTTTATAGTACAAATGAAGCACTAAAGAACTTCAGTTAACACCTGAACTATGTGTAATTAACACGAATTCTCTGCAGTACAAAAAGATGTGAGATTTACTTACAACACTGGTACGCTATGAGGTACTAGAGATGCACAAGAACTCTGACAGTTTAAATATACTCCTTTTAGTGTTCAAGCAGGAATCACTGGGGGAAGAAGCTTCCATAATGATTTTCTATTTAATAGTTCTTTTCGCATGGAAACCTGAAAGGGTTTTCTCATATTTAATTTTGTGCTGTGATATGCCCAAACAACTTCATTCTAACAGTCCTCTTGGACTTAGCACAGTTTCATATTGAATAATGCTTAAGCTAGTTTGCAGCTGATAATGTATATTTATGGGTTCAGCATTAACAGCAACTTGAAATGCTTCACCGATCTGAAGGTAGTGTAACATTTTTGAGAATGTTTTTAGTTTAGATTCAGTTGCTGTCACTGAATATAGAATTACAAAGAAACAGTTTTCCATCTGGTAAAAACAGAAAGATTTTTGGAACATTTTCTAATTGAATCGTAATAGAAAGTAAAAAAAGGTTTTATGACAAAATATAAATAATTCTGAAACATTTTATTCAGTACCAGTTATTATCAATGATTATACTACAGTTTCTAAGCTAAAAATTGTTTTAAAAAATGGAAAATCAGAATTCCTCTTTAAAAACTGTCGAAGAGAACTATTTGACCATTTCAGAAAAGTTTTTGAATGATAGAAATTTATTCAAACTGACATTTCTTTAGGGCTATCAGGCATACATTTTTACCCGATGTCCTGGAGTATTTATCCAACAAATAAGAATGTAGTTATTAGTTTGGTTTTCTCAGAAATGCAGGTCAACTCCATGCTTCAGTAATTTTGTTATGGCAAGAGCCAGTGCATGCACAATAGACCAAATTTCTTTGGACTGTTTCTCTGGAAGAATATATAGGAATTTTTGCTTTTCCAGTAAAAAAGGTTTCATTTTGTCAAGTTGCTATTCCTGGTTAATGACAACATATATTAGATTTGCTAATGCTACAGTATGTGCCTTTTCTTTTCCATTCACAGCCTCCTTTGAAGCAATTAACCAATCCAGGCGAGTTGGTTCCCTGATTTTCTCATTGTTTGCAGTCAATGTGACTCTGAAGTCAGGTGGTAAAAAAAAAGAGACAATGAGTGCTTCATTTAACGCTATCAACATCAATTATACATGAGTTCTCTTTACCTAGGAAACCTAAATGCTCAGACTTGATCTTAAACTCTGGTCCCAAGAGAACAGGCAAACAATCATTCTGCCTGGGATAATGGTGTTCTATATAAAGCAACAAAATGCTGCATGGATTTTCCTAAAAGTATATTGTGCAAATTTAAATATTACTCGGGTTCAGGGAGGTTTTTCCACCATATGGAAACACTTGAAGGTATGCTTAGATACTTAGATTCTCAGTGTTATGCCTTGGATATAATTGACAACTCCCACTAGCTTAGTAGCAGTCCTGCATCTAAATCTTCTTGTATCATGCCCAAGCAATGCCTGGTGAAAGAAGATATGCATTAAAAAAAAAAACAAAACCAAACAAAAATAACAAAAACAAACCAAACCGAAAAAAGAAGGAAAAACCAACCTTACAACTGAACTCTATTTCTGTGTCTAGGAAACAAAGAAAGAAAGATATAAACTTAATTATTTTGATGCAAAAAAGGGGATAGCTCTGTTTTAAACATTTGTGGCCAGAAATCTAACCCTTAGGATCTTTTTTTGAACCTGCTAAACCATTACAGATGCAGCCTTCCATACCCAAGATAAACTCAGTGACAGCTTTTGAGACTGTGAGAGTTACGTCCTTAAGTAAGGTTGATTTTTATTTTTTTCTCCAAAATAGTTTGTAGTGAATTTAAATTTCCTCAGCTTGAAACTTACCAGAACATTGTGTCATGCCCAGTTACCGATTGATTTAATTATGCTCTGAAACAGAACTTGCCAATAAAACAAGGTGTGAGGTACTGTTACTGCAATAAGCTTGGAAATTTCAGAGAGAAATGCAATGTACTTTAAGTTTCTAGTCCCCACACACTCATTACCTATTAATTTTGGATGAAACTTCTTGACAAATGCATTGTCATGAACAGTCTGTTTCCATGGGTATAGTATCGGGCAGTAATGTCTAATACAAAGTTAATGTTTATCTAGTAAAAGAGTTGTTCTACCTTAAAATTGATTCACATTTGTGTGTTGCAACTATAGATGTATCTAACATCCTGCTGAACTTATCTGTGCATTCACGTGTAAAATACAAACATTTTTGCTCCTTTAAGTAGGGTTCTTACAGATATTGTGAACATTTTTGAGCTAAACATTACTTTATTTATTCTTTATTTATGAAACGCTGAATATTTGTGAGTTTAAAAAAAATATTTTCCATTTCTCACTGTATTGGGGAAAAATTTGGGGGGGTTTATTAAATTCTGAGTGTTGTATGTATATTTCAAAAAGGGCAGTGCAGAGCATGGCAGGGCAACAAAGGTAAAAGCAAAGCAAGGTGATGCAAAGTAAAGAGAAACATTTGAAGTTTATTTATAATTGTAAACAAGAAATAAATTATTAAGGTTGAAAAGAGATAGATAAATTATCTGCCCAGCTACACACAAAAGTATTGGCAGTGCAGTATAGACACTTCATGTCAAGTATACTTCATTTTCCTCTATCAAATCTAATCAATCATTTGTCAGTACCTGTGATACTGCATTTCAGAAATGCAAACTGAATATAGATAAATTCACTATATACAAGAATACCATATACCAAAAGATGCACCTACATAGCAGGTTGAGCGAAATCATTGAAGCAGTGTCCTTCAACCGGAATGACAATGACAAATATTAAAAATCTACCAAGACAGACATAAAAATATTTGAGCTTGTAACTGACAAAATATTATCCAAAATTTCCCCTGTGTCATCAGTATAAGAAATTCAGTCATTTCCTGAAGGTGTGAGTCCTGATCTTGCAGTCACTTAAGTACATCCTCAGAGAAATCCCATTGGGTAGCTGGTTTCCCATCTGCTGATTCCTGTTGGTGCTGTCAATGGGCAGTAGGGAATAATTCACAGGACAGAGACCGGAGACTGTCCCTCCTAAGATGGTCCCTCTCTGTTCTGCCCCAATTCTCTTCATCTACAGTGGTAGTCACCTTCCCACACCCTCCAGCCCATCTAAGATTGTCAGAAGCATGGTCCAGCCTAATTTTAAGGACTGGTGAAAGACAAAGCACATAGAAGAGTTACAGCATTTTGTTGCTGTAGCGGCTGGTAACTAGGCAATGGCTTATTACCTTACCCCTAGGTAAGGTAAGGACCTATGCAATCAGCAACCTCCAGGCATTCCCTTAAGAGAGGGACTGTTATGTATGAAATTTACAAATGATTCTACCTTTAATTGAAACAAGAAATACATACCAAATTTGGTATTTCTAGCTATGGTGGCAAATAAAATCTTTGGCAATTTTTCAAGTGCACTGTTATTGGGTTACAGAATTGTGATTTGATGGCAAAAAATTTAGCCACTTTTTGTTACCAACTTCACTTGACACACTTAAAAATTAATGTGGCTTTTGGGCTTTCATTTTCTGACCAAAGTATCAGTTTCAAGACATCTGTAGCTATTTTAGTTGCTTCTTGTTATTCTATATATATCAGTAAATCTAGCAATGAAAATAATTAAGTAAATCTTTCTCTCCTTTTCCTTTCTCTCTTACTACCATTTTTCCTAAAGTTATGTGACTAATAATGAGTGATTATGATTAAATTTTGTGATGACTAGTACAAATATCACTGCTATAGCTTACTTTATTTTCAGATGTGCTCCCGTTATAAGGACAAGAGAACATGACAGAATTTTGAACAACAATGTGAAAGCTCAGACACCTTCTTTCACACATGCGGGTCTTTGTCCTTGTTTGTCAAAAGTGTTTTCTGAAATGTTTATTAAATTTCATTGCAGTAGAGAATACTCACAAGTACTTGTTGGCTCAGGAAAATAATTTAAAATATGTACTAATTGAAATTTGAACAGGAACGATTTGTTGTAACCATTCTGCTGAAGATGTGCAAAATGAATCATTGTGCTACAGTTCTCTTTTCTCCAAAAGAAAGGAATGACATTACAAGAGAAATATCTGTACTGAAATATAACACTGACTTTGTTAAAAGGAACAGATAAAGAGCCAAATATTCATGGTTACCTACCGTGTTGAGGACAAAGGAGATGTTTTTCTTAAATAACCACTTTTTCAGATTACTCTGATATTATTTATTAATTTATAAACAGAAAAAAATGCTTAGGAAAAAGTCCTCCACACCAGAAAATATTGAATTTCATTTTTTTAAGGTAATTCTAATGTAAAAGATAACCTGTGATTCAAGTCACTCTTAGAGTTTTTTCATGTGTCTGAGGTTTTCTTCTTGAAATTGAATTTATAACAATTTAACACAAACACTGCAGTAATATTGCATGCTTTTTATTGACAGTTTAATTCACTCTTACAGAAAAAATATTAGAAACTGAAAGTCTGGAATGGAAGTGGTGGGTTTTGTTTTTTTTTTTTTTTTCCAAAAAACATATGTTAAGTATAATTAAAGTATAATTCAGTCAAGATGCACTGTTCTATATTTACAGTACTGTAAAAAATGATCTTTTCAAAGGGATGAAATTCCTTGCTTTGGATTTCATGAGGACTGTTGTAATGCCTGTTAGCTCTTTTTCAGCTGAAGTGTGACTTTTACTCTCAGTAAAGAAAACAGGAAGGTTAAAATAAACAAATAGATGAATAGATTGTATAGCAAAATGCCAAGAGAAGGGAAGGGATTACAGTTTTTGTGCTTTTGAAAATTACTAGATTATAGGAACTGGCAAACAGAATAATCATTTGCATAGGTATCTGACATATGATTATGCCTCAGATGATTTATGTAAGGCCTTGACAGGCTACAGTGATGAGCATGCTAGAAATATGGTAGATGGATGAATGGAAGGTACTCAGTGAGGTGAATGTGAATTGGAAAGTCAATATCAATTTGAAAATCAATCAGCAAGAATAAGACTGCTCAGTTTGTGTGCACAAAATACTGGGCTAAGGGCTGTCTGTAAAGGCGAGGTGGAGATTTACCGAAAATATTTTTTCCAGCAGCTTTCAAATGTCTGCAGTAAAACATGTGTGATTCAATTGTTTATAGCTCAGGAAATCACAATCTTTTCTACACCAAACCCTTCTCTCCCATTGCCAGGAGCCTGCCCTGTCTATCTAGGATTTAGAGGAGACTCATTTCCCTTTCAGCAACATGAGAAGGGCAGGGTGGTTGTAACTCCCTGACCTCTGGCTGAGAACCCCACGGTAAGCCAATTCTTTAGATAGCTGTTTTGGTGGAGACACTTGGCTGCCCTCATCTCCGTGCCAGTTTGAAAGGGTTAGCAGGAGAAAAAGCCCCATTGTTCTTATTCCAAACAACCCAAAACATATAAAGCACTCTCAAAAAACTGCACCTATTTATACAGAAAACTACTTAAGGGCAGTCATTGTCTCTTAGTGTTTTTGTACAGCCTTGTACAATAGGACCCCACTGACTGAAGCTTTTAAGATTACCTTTAATAGAATGCATCCATAAATATATTAAAGACCATTAGGGTTAAAAGCCAAGAGCTCTAAACTTCGGAAATACCAGAATTAATGCTGATAAGACTTAATTTAGGATATACGTCGTCCGTTCATTAAAAGTGATACTATTTCTGATCGACTCTTAGCTTTGTTCATTGCTTGGGAAGGCTTTTGCACAGCAAATCAGAAACAGTTCAGTATTTCATTCTACTCCCTTTGTTCAGGGTTTGGCACCACACTTTGTTTACTGCATACCATTTAATTGAGCCTCTGAATAGACAATTATTAATATTCTCATGAGTTTTTCTATGACACCTACTGCTGTAATATTTGAATGCGCTAAAGGAATAATGTATTCATCTTCTTGGTATTTTTGTGACATGGAACATTATTATTCCCATTTACTAGGCAGGGAGGTAAGATCCTTGTCTACGTTTTTCAAAAGATTACAGTCATTTTGGATACTCAACTGAAGATGGCCTGATTTGTTAGACAACTTATTGCATCACAGCATGATTTATCCAAAGCACAATTTGCATGCAATTCAATAACAGATGTAGGAACATCGTATTTCTGATAGTCAGATATGAAATCTTTGTGAACACTGAGAAGAACATTCATTTACAAATAAAGTTCTAGGTGACTTATCTAATGCTACCTTAGTACATTCTCATGCAGATGGGGATAAATCCATTTCTCCTAGGCGGTTCTAGCTGTCTAATCTGTAACTCATACTTTCTTTTCCTCGAATTCTTTGCTTCATGTTTACACAATTAGTAGGGGAAGAGTTCCTACGAAAAAGCCCTGTTCAGAGCAATTCTAGCATATTCCAGGAAACAGAGTTAGAACTGTTTAAGTTGAGGAGAAGAGGATGAGAAAATTAAAAAGTGCAAATACTATACTTCCAAGAGGAGCTCCGTGAACTTCAGGATGCAGCAAAAAGAATGATAAAAAAGGAAATTATAAGCTTAGAAGGTCCATTATGTTTGTTGTCATAAATGCTAAGTAAACAGAACTGGAATGAGAAGCACGCAGAAAGAAGCTACTTTCACACACACTCACAGAAGTAGAGAGTCTCCTTGTCTTGCTAGAAAAACACAAAGAATACATTCTTCACATTTTTAGTATGGAAAACATGCCACTTACCACTCCGTATCTCCTGGACATCCATCTAGCAGTGTTAGTATACTAAAATGGAATCTCCTTCCCAGGGACTTTCCAATATTAAATACCTTTATTGCTATAATTACCATTAACTTACTGTCTACACTATGTTGCTGGCATTCTTTGCATGCTGAAGAACAGATACACAAAGGTCTGTAACACCTACCGACTACAGTGGTGAAAATATAAAAAGAGTAGCTAGGTGCTCTGTGGTTCATAAAATCTTATTTTACTTTCTGTTCAGAGAGCCAGATACAACCCCAATCTGGGCAGGAGAAGAAAGTGAGGAGTTGACCAGCCAGCTCACTTTATAACATTGACTACAAAGCTAACATGGTATTGAGAGGGATATACAGTTAAGGGTTCTTTAGGACCACTCTCCTTGGTAGACAGAAATTCTCATCTGGCTTCCCAATTTTCAGATGCCTTTGCCATCTTTAATTCATCTTCTGTTTGTACTTTAAATTTTTTCCTAAATCAAAATATTCCCAAAACATAAAGGCTTCCAAATGGAAATACCATACGTCTCTAAATGTCAGCTTATTTTCATCTATCTCGCCAGACTACAAGTTTTGGAGTCTGATTTGAGTTATATCAATATTATACAGTTCGCAATGCACGTGTGTAACTGTTTCACCAAATCCACTGTAATTTGTACTGAGGGATTATGTCTAATGAGGTCACCAGATTCACTTGTATCTTTTACAATTTTAAATTGAGTTGCCAACAGTTACAGTTTCCCATACTTGAAATTTTTAATGTAGGTGCTAAAACTACAAGTCATTTCTTGAAGACTGCAAGCAGTCTTAATGTAGGTCGTACTGTAAATTACAAGTGGGCTATGCTAAAACAGTTCACATAGGTAATCAATCCATATCCCATAAGAGGGGATCTTGCTTGTTTTAGTGCTATTCACTTTTTCTAAAAATTCAGTGTAATCTAAAGACATACTACCTACTCTGCTGGATATTCTTCAAAGCTGCCTAGGGGCACCAATTGTTATGGGAGTTGGTTTACAAAATCCCTAGACATTTTTGGAAAGTCTAAACCATTTTTTACTCCTACAGTGTCCAAATAATCATTATTGCAGTAAGGTATTATGAAGGTTCTGCTCTCTTAAATTTGCAAAACATCTAATTCAAGCAATGATGCTCACTAGTTGATTTTACTAAAACTCCCATGTCAAATAGTAGATAGATACAACCCAGAATATGGGCCTGTTTGCTTTCTTCCTCTAGGTTACACTTCCCCAGACCTTCTAAAGGTACTCTTCCTACTGCAGCCCCCGAAAGGCATTTTAACAGCTATAATGAAAAAGATGCTTTCTTGCTTTAATTAATACATGTGCATAATTTCAAAAATTACTTAGTTGTTGCTTTCATTAGTCCAATTTTTTCTGGTCATAGTGAACACTGCCTATGCAATTTTCCAATTAAAATTACAATTCTGTGACTGTAATTGAAGCTTTATCTACTGATCCATCAATTTGGTACAGAAAATGATCTGAATGTTACAGCTTGACTATTTTTTCCTGAATAGCCATCAAGGTTATATATTCTATTCTAAATATATCTGCACAAACCTATGTAAAAGAGATTGATTTCTTATTTAAACAAAATGTTAACCAAATACTCAACAGCACATATACAGTATCTCTCAAAAACTGGACCTATTTTCCATCTCTAAGGATGTGTACCTCAGACCAGCCTATCAAATATGCCTTAGAGGCCAGTCCATGATATTTTTTTTTCCGCTTTTTTTCCTCTGCTGACAATCCGTTCACAAAAAGGGTAAAATTACTTAGGTTTCCCAAACCCAAATTTTTGTTCAGAAATTCAGCTAGTCTAATCAGAGGCATTCTTTACTGTTTCACATTTTTTTTCCTCTCCTCAAATTTACTAACACTTGGAAAAATATTCAAGCATTTAGTTTTTTCGCAAAACTGGGAGTTATTGAGCCCTTGCACTTAGGTCTTTATCATTTGATGCACTGTGTAATAGAGAAATCAGAGTGCAAATAGCTCATCAGGGCTTGAGCCGTATCATAAAGCTGAAATAAACTCTTTGTTGCTTGGGGATCTTAGTCTGAAACAACTGTCTATTTATTTATTTATTATTGTGAACATAAACATCTTCCCCTCATTGTAACTGGTAAAATGCCATTTCAGGGTTTCTTTTTTCACCTTTAGGTGATCTTGGGAACTATACCCCAGAGGAAAGAAGCTAATAGTTTATACTATTAGTAGTACTAGTGTTTTGAAATTATCACAATTCAACATTCAAAGCCCTCTGACAGGTACTGTAAATCGATTCATTTTTAAAGAATATGAAAAGTATGATAGGCATTGTCTGTAAAGAATTAGAAGATAATAGATTATGAGAGAAATACAATGAAAATAGGGAGTTTTTTAAAAGATTGATTTAGCACCCAAAAAAGTAATGGTTCCATAATCATGAAGAGCAATGTTTCATAATAGTTCATTAGTTAAATAGGGTGAGACAGGAGACAGAAACAAAATATATACATATATGATGATATATATAATATTATTTTAATTTATTATTTTATTTTGTTATACATATACAATGCATAAGATATGTTATGTACATATATATGATTTGATATATACATATATTTCTCATATATATATGAGAAACATAGAGTTGAACAGACAATAGCCAGTACAACAATATTTAGAAGAGATTAAATTCTGAAAACTGATAAGGGAGCATAAGGATACTAGAATAATTCTGTGGCTGAGAGAACTACCTAAGAACAATATTAATTGCAAGCTAGATATGACGAAATTATTAACAACAGTTATTCAGTAAATGTAGAAAGAAAATATTCATTAAGTACCCCTGCTTAGTATACCCTCCAAGAAAGAACTGAAATGAGAACATGAAGTATGAACTAGCTCTGTAGTGACTGAGAAAGATGTCAGCCACTGTCTATTATCAATTCACAAAGAGCAAAGTGGGGAAAGGAAGTGAGATAATGGTTCCAAACTCAGCAAAATGGCAATACTGAAACAAGATACTGTTGAAAAACTGAGACTCCCTGTTATTTCCAGAGATTTTTCCAAAGTAACTCAAAACTGCTGTCTTACACAAGGCCAAGTTAAATTCTCATCTTTGTGGTGGCAGCAGAGCCTGGCTCCTGCTGAGAGGACCTGATGCCTGTATCTTGTCTCCCTTCGAGATAGTGACTTCATTTCTCAGAAAAAACGTGAGACAATATTTTACATTTTAGGATATAAAACTGGTGGAAAATCACAGCACTGCATACTGCTAAACTTCAAGCATCATCTACCGTGAATAAATATATTCAATTAAGATAATATTCAAGAGTCCTTAAAAATTGTCTGAGGAAATGTCTGTTCCTCTGATGTTCATTTTAATAAATCTCTAAACAAGAAAATTCCAGCAGCTTGAAGAAATGTTAATCTGTCATATTCAGTGGCTGGTAAGCCTTATATCAGTCCTTAGCAATAATGGAAATGCTGGTGTAAAATTCACTGATAAGGAATTCAGTGATAGGAATAAAATTAATGCCAGCCAAACTGGTTTTACATAAATTAGATCTAGTCAAATAAACCTGATTCTAAGGTTTGATTAGATAACAAATTTGGCTGAAAAGGTGAATGTGCAGATGTCATATATTCAGGCCATGATAGGCATATGAGACAGTGTGGCCCAGAACTCTGATTAACATTACACAATGCCAATAGATCACATAAGAAATTGATCCAACAGATGGATCTTAAGGCAGTATATGTCAACTGGGAACGTGCACCGAATACGTGCTTCCAGGAGAGCTCCATAGGGATCAGTTTATTTGACATTCAACTTTTGTGCAGCATTCTTAGCAATGGTCCAAAAATAAACAAAAATCATGGATAAAACTGATGGATGATGCACAGATTGGAACAATGAAGATGAAGACACAGAAATGGGGTTGGTGCATGATTTCTGAGTAAGTTGGGCCCACTTACACACAATCAGATTCAACAGAATCAAATAAGTCAAACATCTTGTAGCAAGCAGTGCGGGAAATTTATACGGAAGACAGGGCTGTATAATGAAATTCAAGATTCCAGAGAGGATATAAGAGCCATAGTGGACAAACAACTTAATGTCTGTTGTCAGTGAGATGCTGTGGCAAAAAAGACTAATAGAAAAAGCAGAAGCGAGACATTGAATTTCTCTCTAAGATTTAGAGAGCTTCAATATTGGAATGCCATTCACAATTCTTATGCTCCCACTTTTTAAAACAATGGTGCAAAATTTAACCATTTGTACAGAATTTAATGAAATGCCATAAAAACCTGTGTGAATGACGGAATTCCTAAAGTTTTTAAAAAGGAGGCTTAAGTGCTTGTAAGAGCAGGATGGAGATGTGAGCTCATTACAGCGTAATACAGCAGTATTTCCAAGGGAAGGAAACATCACAGATCAACAGGTTCCTTAATTTAGTAGGTGAAGGCATTCGATTTTGTTATACCCAGAGACAGTGCCTAGAAACTGAAACCAGCCAAATTCAAATGAGAAACAAGGCAAAATATTTAACAGCTGGTGTAGGAACGATCATTATAGATAGATTCTAAATAGGAATCTTCTTACTATGAATAACCTCTTTCTTGGTCCAGTTCCATCTTTTTTTCTTCCTTTTCTCCCTCCTCATCATTTGCTTGGAATGCTGAAATGTTCCATCTGGGTAGATATTCGTGTATTTCCATACTTATTAAAATAACAGAAAACAAAGTTACCTAGAAAGCCAAATCAAACTAATCTTTAAGGTAAACTGCTGCAACTCGGATGTAAATATTGGCGTTAATGATGACAAACTTTTAAAACCAATAAGCAGTTTTAAACATACTGAAAAACATCAGCATATGAACTCTGAACAGAATTAAGCAAGAAGATGAATACTTGCTGGATGTTTTGGGACAGCCAAAGGATAAAAATATCAACTTTTTAGTAATTTATGTTAAAAAGGTGAGACAAAACTGTATTTCTATGGCACTATGAATTGTTTTAAAAGTGCTGGAGGAAATTCTCCTTTTCCAGCTCCACTTTAGCTGCACTTTCTGGCTTTCTCTCTCTGTCAAACCTAGTCCTAAACTTAACCCCATCCTTAATGTAAACCTTAACCCTAAACACAGGCTGAGCCTTAGGCAAGGTCCCAGCCAAAGTGTCTCACAGCCAAGTCCTCTTACACTTTCTTCTCATAGTCCTTTCCCAGCCTCACTCCAGCTGCATCTCTGGTTTTTGTCTTTCTCTTAATCCTAATTGTAAGTTAACTCTAACCTTAAATCAAAGACACCTAAAAGCAAAATCAGTACAAGGTGACACAAAATAACTCTGAACGCTCCTTATAATTAAACAGACATTTTCGTATTTCAAAACCTTGCACATAGACTTGGGGGTTTATTTTAGTATTGTTGCTATTTTAGATCAACAGCTCTACGCATCCACAGGAAAAACGTTTATTTATAATGGCATTGCTTAGAGAATATGATCAGGGTTTCAGACACACTTGACGGTCTTTTTCCATTCTTAGAAATGGCAATTACACAGATAGGTCATCCTTATATCCTGTGAATATTTAATCTCAGGTTACAAATCCATACTGAAACGCTGACTGTGACTTCATGCAGAACAATGGTCACTAGAAGCAACCCTTCCAAACAACATGATCACATACCCTAACATAGCATTTGTTGTCAATCAGAGAGGTAATCCTTATTCAAGTGTTTACTCATAAAAATACAGAAATCTTTTTCAGTTTTGGAGAAAATCCATTCTGGAAAATTTATGTTCTTTTCTATTTGCTGATCTTAGCTTACCTTTAAACATTGATTCCTCAGAAATTGATGACAACAGTGAAAGGACCAGTGTTTTTTATGAGAACAGAGTCCAACCAGTACTGGGTAAAGAAGGCTGGAAAATCTACTGACAAAGTTTGTCCACACCAAATCTTCTTGCCAAAGTCTCCCAGTTTCAGTCTTTACCTGGAAAAGCTGTCTCACATTCCATATGTAATTTCTGTAAATTCAATCGTCTTACAAATTTTGTGATGACAGGAATCAGACTCATGAGAAACTGAAGCTGCAGATCTCAGGTCCTCATCTAATTCATTAAAAGAAGGCTCCTGTGTTTGTTTCCTCTCTATTAATGAATACCAGTGGCTATTTTATGGTCCAGCGTGCCTTTTCCGTGTGCTTTGGGCTTT
>VYZM01008255.1:4217-21314 GCA_013398915.1 Dromas ardeola | reverse complement strand
CACAGCTTCTCTGGGCAACCAGTTCCAGTGTCTCACCACCCTCACAGTAAAGAATTTCTTCCTGATACCTAACCCAAGTCTACCCTCTTTCAGTTTAAAACCGCTACCCCTCATCCTGTCGCTACACTGCCTGATAAAGAGTCCCTCCCCATCTCTCCTGTAGGCCCCCTTCAGCTACTGGAAGGCTGCCATAATGTCTCCCTGGAGCCTTCTCTTCTCCAGGCTGAACAACCCCAACTCTCTCAGCCTGTCCTCATAGGGGAGGTGCTCCAGCCCTCTGATTGTCTTCGTGGCCCTCATCTGGACTTCTTGCAACAGGTCCACGTCCTGCCTCTCATGTATGATTTCTGAGAGCTTCAGAATAGGCTGCACTTTGAAAACATCAGAATTTTAATAGCACAAAAAGAGCATCTTCCTGTCTCATTTTCATTATGAATTGCATTTGAAAATCACTCCCAATTTTTTACAGAACAAAAAATTATCATTTATAAACCTGTAATAAATATTTTTTCATCTGCAAGGAGGGCGTTTTCTGCCCTTTTTTTTTCGCTTTGCATGCGGTTGAATCCATTCTTCCTAGAAAATGTAAGTTGGTTCTTTCCCATTTAGTGTCTGCTATCCTGCATTTTTTGGCCAATGTTTGACATGATGAACAGAAATTGAATGAGGCATAATCATAAAGGGTTCTATGCTTGTTGTTTAAAATAGAATAATTTGCATGACAATGTATCCTGGAGAAGTAGAAACCAAGAATGAGGATAAGCCTGACTTAAACTGGCTGCTGCTTGGTGTCTGCCTTAGGATGAACTGAGTGACTCTTCATGCTCTGACACACATAGAGACCAGAGGCACCATTCAACTGCCAGCTGAAATGCCCTACAGTATTTGATATGGGGACGATAGAGGTGGCACAGGATTTAAGAGAGTTTCATAGCTCTGTGGTTGTAGTATTTGGATGCTTGTTGGGATAGCCTGGACTGCCTCTATTGGCATTAGATGACTACGTTTAAGCAACTGACCTGAGCCTTAGATCTCCACTAATTCCGTTAACTGAAAATCAACCACTGCAAAAGATTTAAGAGTCTTAGTGAGGAAAAGAATACCAATTCAAATCACTATTACCATGAAATCACCAACCTGTTTAGATTAAATGTGTAAAAGGTGATACCTACAAATTCCTCCAATGAGTCCCAAAATCTTTGTGTATGGACTCAGAGACTGGGAGGTAGGTAGAAGATTGACTGTCTAAGTTACATCTGTAGGTAAAGTCTTAAAGAGGTCTTGCAGTCCTGAGACTGAGATCCTCATGAAAATGGCAACCTCATGGAATAAGCCTGGCTATTTGTGTCAAGGACCTAATGAGCATTCACAAGTGGATATTTCAGAGGGAAAATCCCTTCTTGTTTGTGGAGAGGTCAGACATGTGACAAAATCCTCAGAAGGTATGCCTTGGTGTTAGTATTCCCATCAACAAACAGCAAGTCTTTGCTTCTAGAACTGTGCTAGGATGTTTTAGTGAAATTCTTGCACACACACAAAAATATATTTTATTTTGTTTACTCGTTTCATTCAGAGAAACTATGGAACTTTTTTTTTTTTGTCCAGGAAGAAAATAATGGAGAGAATAAAGAGATAGAGAAGAGTTTTACAGTGAGACAGGCTTTAAAGAAATATAGCTATATAGCCATCAGTACATACATGTACTTCATAAAATGAGTGAAATGCATTAAAAACTATTGGGAAAGTGAATGTTAGGATGCAATCCCATTTTTATAAGTTTCTTTCATTCAAAATTACTGTGCAAAAGAGAAACCAGTTCACATGACTTCTTATTTGCTGTTCTGGTGTTAGCACACTCGCAGAATTATATTTAAAACTCATTATTTTCTTTCCCACACAGATAATGATACTATGCAATTGCTTTTCTAAGCATTGCAGCTATAGACAAGCTTGAGTTCTGTCACACAATTCTCTATTTCATGGTTCTTCTTGAAACATCAACTCGTGGAGTCATGAATTTGTGAAAATTGCCCCTACCTTTGAATCAGCAGCATATCCTTTATAGAAATAGAAGAGTGGACAGAACTGTCCACTAACTAAGCTGTCATTGTTGAAGAGAACAGTTTGAAAAGCCTTCTAGCAATTGCAACACTGCAATTGCTAAAAAATAAGACTATAAAACATACTGTGATTGTTTAAGGCTGAGACCTGAATTGGGAGACACATGAGACATCTAGATACTGTAGAAATTGTGCTTGAGACTTGCAGTATTGGTTTTTTAATAGTGTTTTCTGTAGGCTTAATTATTTTAAATGAATTAATTAGGTGTATCACAGATCAATTAGTAGCAGTCTAGTTGAAAAGCACATTCTTTACAGACCTACACTGTGAAAACGTACACATATATTTAAAAGCAATTTTCAAATAAAATCCAGTTACTTTTGTGCATGCAAATTTCAGAATAATTGGACATCAATAATGAACACATTTGTGAATACTTTATGTATTAAAACACTTTAGTGAGTTTGTGAAAAGCCTTATTTTTTGTATTTTTTTGTCCTTCTAGAAAAGAACTGACAGTACAAAACAGATTTGAAATTGTCATATAAGAATGTGACAAAATTAGTTTAAATAGTAATGGTGACAGCGTAAGAACTTTAGATTACTCTGCTCCTGGTTCAAAATTCATTGGAAAGAAGCGTAAACTTTGCATTACTTGTTGGGGTTTTTAGCAAGGTCATAATGAACAGAAGCAAACATATCTTATGACATTAAAAACAGAAAAGACAGAAGGAGCTCTGAGGTTTATGTCCAGAGTAAAGATAAACAAAGGACCCAATGTAGGAATTCTTCAGAGAAATGTTGCTACCATAACTACCAAGCACAGTATACACACAAAAGCAAAATGACTGGGGATGACACATCTGTGCAAGTAGCATTTCTGAGATATCATTACTCATGTCAGCTGTATTTTTATTAAAATCTTAGCTTGAATGCATTTGTGAAAACTATGAAATAAAGTTAATATTCTGGCAGCTCTAAAAAAGCACGCCTAATGTCTAGTTTCTAGTAATTTAAGAATACCAGCATAAGAAACAGATGGCAAAATAGCTCTATATCCTTTGGAAAATCTTCCATTAGCGTTAAAAGCTACACCTGCTGAAATGTGTGATCTTACTTTAAATGTAGAAAAGCATTAATAGGAATGTACAGCAGTGTGGTTATGTCTCTTAATTGGTATACCCTAGTGGAAACAAACATGCTAATTAAGCGATCATCCTGATTATAAGAGCCTGATAGGAATACACAGTGCTGGGAGACATTTGTTTCTATTTCAGCAATCGCTTTAAAAATAATCATAGTAAGATGCTTGAAATATTTAAATTATATAAAGGTAAGTGACTCATTACAGAGCACAGAATGAACATAAAGGGAAAAGGATTGCAGTAGAGAAATTTGTGACACAGAACAAAGTTACAGCTTCAGTTTCCTCTATAGAGTATTGTGGACAATACCAAATAGTCACTTTGATTTGCCTAGGTTTGTCATTTTTCTACTCATTAGACAGTGAAATTCATTACATTCAATGAACTCATTTGGTTTAAAGCTTTACTTTGGACCAGGTGCCAATCTAGAATCTCATTTCAAAGTTCTTGTTCAAAGCTCCTACTGCGACATCAGTCTGGAACTCTTGGTTCAAATTCTTCTTGTGCTCCTTTGGGGTTTTGCAATATCATTCAGTGAAATTTGCCTCCTTACAGAAATATGCTTCAGTCACAGAGAAAAAATTTCTTCGGTTTTAGAAGGCTGGTACTCTCAGACTCAAGGTAGCTGGTGGTTACAGCTGAATGAGAGAGGTGCTACAACTTCCAGACCCCTGGTCTTCAAACACAGCAGATTCTGATAGCAGAAGTCTTTAAGTCCTTGACACCTTCTGGTCTATTTGTGACTCCAAAGAGACAGAGGTAAAAAAAAAGAAAATTGAATTGTAAGTAGAGAATGAGGATAGAAACCAAAATGCTGACTGTCTTCTCAGGGAAAGGCTTTTTCATGGAACTATAGACCATTTTCTCTGGTCTAATACAATTAGGGCTAAAAACAACAAATGTTTCCCTTGACTGAAGTGCGTACTTTGATTTGAGCCATAAAGTTGAGGACAAGGTCAACATTTATCTTGTTCTTACAATGGCATGTCTAGATGTACGGAATAGATGACAGAAGCCTACAGGAAATTACAAATGCTGTAGCAGGATCATATAGCATATGCAATGAGGACTGGAACAGAGGATTGCTTCACATTATATATTAGGATCTCTATTTGGAGATATGGTTATTCCTAGAAGAAAAAGGAAAAAGAGTCAAACGAAAGGTATACTTATTGCTAATTTTTAATGAAGAGCCTGTTAAATCCAGTATTTTGTAGGAGGCTGAAAATACTACTTCAAATTCAGTCTTAAACTCACATAGAACCAAGAGAAAGAGGAAGTTTCTGCAATGCTGCTAACAGTATTAATCACCTGGTATTAAAAAAAATTCCAGCAGCTAGCACAACATAACATTTCTGATAGTAGTTTTATTCCTTACTGTAAGTAGAGGAAAATAAGTACAGCTCTGCTTAGCCTTTTCTCTGTTATGTGTCAACAAATAATAAAAAGAATTGTATTTATATCCAATACCTCACAAAACACTTAGCACTTACCTTTGTGTTCACGAGCAATAGAATTTCTCATTAACTAGCATAAAATATACCCTTTTCTTTTTTTCAAGTTGAATGAATAGGGTAAGGCTCTAAGAATCCCAACACTTTTCTTTGGCAGCTCCTTTCCAGTCCTACTCCAGCTGCACCCTGGGCTTTATAATGATGTGTCTCAACCCTCACCTCAATGTTTTCCTGAACCATAGGAAATCCACTCAGTACAACCTGAGCTTTTGAGAATCTGCTGGAAGCTTCTTCTTTAAGATTTCAGGTGTAATTTACTATAAAATGAGATCTGAGTCTTTCTATTTTACTTAATTTGTCTGATTTATCTATTTATGTTAAGGGAAGTGTCAATAGATGAAAACACAAATAGAAGCTTACTGTTTGGTTACCAAGACTGGCATATAGAATATGAGATACACTATGTATGAGACTGCAGAGATATGGAATTACTCTCTACGAGTAAAAGGGTGAAAGATCTGAGAGCACAAAATAGTTGCTGAATCACCAGAATTAAAGGGAGTATAAATGCAGGTAATATAAATGCAGAACCGAAAAGAACCAAACAACCCTCCCTACTACCCATATTTTGTAATTGCATATAAAACCTGAAGAAGTTCATAATAGCTTTGAAGTTCCTCTTCTGAACTTCAGGTCTGGAAATTCCCCTGTCAAATTTTTGTATGTTTTCCTTAAAAAGTATTCAGAACACTGAGTGATCAGATTCTGTCAGTCATTCTTAATGTGATTTATGACCCCTTGACTTTACAGCATATGTAGGTATAAATGCACAGGTGTGTTTACCTCTCTTTAAATATGCATACAGCTATACATATATATACACAAGTATGTGTATGTATGGGTAAATGTGTATGTAGAAAGTTGAAGCTCTGAGGAGTTAATGAATATACCACACTGACAATTTAGGAGTACTAAGCCAAACAGTGCAGGAAAGAAAAAGTCCTACAACTGCATCTGTGCTGACAGCTCGTGCGTATCATTCCAGCCTGTTGCAATGTAAAATGCCTGACTCTTTCAGCATACCTAAAAGACAGGGTTTACAATGAAAGCACCACAGACCTTTGGTAGATGTGTCGGTAGCAAGACAACAGGGCACTTGCTGTAATAAGGAAGCCAATTGAAGAGACTCCTCGTACAGCTGAGTGGCGGCACTAGAATTTTCAGTGTTCAGATGTAATTAGAAAACAGCTGTGAAGGAAAATCAATTGTTCCTGGTAGTCAATGGCTAATTTTCCACAATCAGAATAAAGAATGCAATATGACATCTTTGAAATAAGCAAGTAATTGTTTCTCCTTTGTTTATTGTTTTAACATTTCTCCATTTATTTGTGCTAGCTATCCTTTATTTGCTTCAGGACTACTCTTAAAATTCTTAGATTCTCCTAATTATATTTAAACCCTGTTTAGCTGTAAAAAACAATCTTTTACAGAGTTCTTTAAGGTGATGATTTGTGATTCATGAAGGAAGAGTTGAACAAATGCTTATAAATTAGTCTGTGATGGTTTCATAACAGAAGACTTGCTAAATGAAAAGAAGTTGAATCCCATCAACGAAATTGCACACTTATTAATATTAATAAGTATTTGACCCATCAGAGGACTAAAGTCTTCAGATTCTTTGTCTTGATCCTTAAAGTGCCTTTGAGATACACCTGCATTCTAATACGCTTATTTTCTTTTTGTTGACATTACCATGAAAAGGGTAGGAGGTGAAGAGAATTGTGTCCGTTACGTAGTGTGAGTAACAGATTGCAGGAGGGACCTCTGCAATCGGAATCATGAGATCAAATTACAACGAGTTTGAATTCTGGCAGGAAAATATGAGTTTTAAGTTGTTATTATTTGTATTGTACCAGAGCTGTTAATATTGATTTAATCTTACACAGTGACAGAAATTGAAATGCCAGGAGTGATAGCTGTGCTGAACTGTTTTGAGCATGTAAAATGGTGTGGTGTTCGATTAAATCACCCTTGATTCATTTGTTTATCTTATGCTGCACTGTAAATTTAATCTCTCATTACATGATTTGGATCCTAATGCACATGGGGTTCGAGGCTGGAAAGCAAAATGCACATATTTGCAGCAGTATTCCCCGTGACCCCTTGTTGGTTTGGGGGAACGATGACTCAGAGAGAGAAATGCTCCTGTGAGTGTGCATTATGGAAGCCTACACGGCTCTTCAGGGCAAAAACCGACCCTGCTCTTGTTGTGCGTTTGTTCGGTGCTTTGCCCAATGAGGACCTGATCGATAATTTGAACCCTGAGGAGCTACTTCTGTGCAGCTGACTATTGAGACAACCATGTTAACAGCTCTTTGGGAGCAGTCCAGGAGCGACACCGTGCCCATTGCGCCGTGCTTTTGTCGCATAGGCTTCCTGCTCTGGCAGGGCTAGCAGCAGTGCCGGGGCACTGGCTTTCGGCGTTAACACCCAGCTGCATGCTGTAAAACCACACTCACCTCCGGAGGGGAAGCTGAGGCACGGGCTCATGCAGCAAGTGTATCTTAATCACATTTTTTATCTTTCTTCCTCAGTCGTTAGGGCTGCTGTACAGACCGAGGGCTGCCATTCTGCCTTCATCCCTTAAATCAGACGCCAGGGTGCCACACCTGGACTTATTTTGTGTTACTATTTTTAAATTAGCTTGTTCATTTAATGACTGTAGACAAGATTCTGCTAAATGCAGACATTCTGAAAAAAGATATTAACTACAAAGGTGCTAAAACCACCTTGTAGAATAATAATGAGCTGCAACTGCCATATTTATTTGTAAAAAGAAGCAAAATGTTTTCACAGCTTCCAAACTAGTCTGCCAGAAAATTTCCTATTCACAACTTCAGGCTTCATATAGGAAATATTATTGTAACAGCATTCATTTAAACAGTATATTCCTTCAGAATTTTGGGGTAGTGAAGTCTAGAGAGGTGCTTAGAATGCAGGCAAAACCATAAAATATTTTCAGAGTATTACTCAGGACAGATATACCGCCGTATGTAAGTTTCTACCTGGAAGTTTTGAGAGACTATCTTTCCTTGGCAGGATGCATAGAAATCAATGCAATAAATCTGAGGCGCAATCTATTCATCTACTTGGAATAGTGGGACTGACTTTAGAGAGCACATTAAACACTGTCAGTGGAGTTACTTTTTAGATAAAAGCTCTAAATGTCGACTGTCCTACTTAAGGCAATTTTACATCACTGGTCATTCTGTAATTGTGGTGAGGTTTCTCCTAGTTTATACCAACATAGATGAAATGAAAATAAGGGTCAAATGGTTTCACAGATGGAGTAATTTATTTCCCTGTGGCAGCCTCATAGTCAGACCAGGCAGCCAGAGACCAAAGGTTGCATCATTCAGCAGTTCAGTAACCTCCCTTAAACGAGTCTGGTGATCTCAGTCCTGTTCCCAGGGGATAAATGTTTCCTGACAATAAGTAAGCAAACAAACAAATAAATAAATAAAGACGTGCCATCACAACTGGCACTCTAGCTGAAAAGTCTCTATAAAGGGGTCAAACGGTAAGGCTGAGGGCTGAAGGGACAGAGAGAACGAGCTATTATACCTTCGAGGCAGTTTCTCAAGTTGAGGATAGTTAATGAGGCAGCAGTGTGGCAGGGAAGGTGGTGGAGGTGCCCACAACGCTATCTCTATCACCAACAACTTATTATGGACATTGAATTTGCACGGAAATTCTTTTCAAGCTGAAAATTGAGCAGAAAGATTTTTTTTAAATGAGTGAAAAGAGCCATTTGAAATGCTTAGTATGAGATGAGTAAATTGTTTTCCTGATTGGCAAGCTATGGACTAGTGTGAAGGTTAAAAACCCAGAGAGGGCCTTATCTGTGGGAACAACAGTGCTTTGGGAGTGTGAACAGGCTATAAGCAGTGGCAAAAAGTGGTTCTGATCTGCAGAATTTGAAAGAGAATCTATCAAGACAGTGTTTTGCAATTTAAAAAAATATCCTGTAGAATAAATATGCAACAGAAGAGGGGAAGAAAGAAGAAACACTGTCCTGATGGCTTCCAATGAGAGGTGCAAAGAAGGAAAAGGGTTCAAGCAGGTATGATATGGGATGAAACATTTAGAATTGAAACAAAGAGCATAAAAGGTAGGATCTAACGGACAACAGAAAAAAATCACCTGGAAACATGAAAGTTTGGATGGTTTAAATAAAAGGAAGGCTATTGAGCCAAGCAAGATTTTAAATAAAATGCAAGATCTCTTAACTTTAACGTTTTCCTTGATCCTTACATTCCACAGCACTGCTTTATTTCCCACATTAGCACAGCTAATGTATCTAACCAAAAAGACATGTTACTGCCTGTCATACAATTAGTAGCACGGAGGAGGGATACCAACAGTTGAGCAACAAAGTTTGAAAAATATTCACATTCTAGAACAGAGATCCAGCCCCAAACTTCTCCAGATTCATCCATGTTAACTCTTCCATCTTCTTGCTGTGTGTTTTCGACCTCTGAGCCTTTTGCAGGTGACAGCATTAAGATTCCAGAAGGCACAGGGGGGCATTGAAATTCCCTGCAAGCTCTGAATCTCTCTCCATTGATCAGTGTGTCAATCCACGACGCAGTCATGCACAGATGTTACACAACAGCAGCAGCAGGTTACAAAGCTCTAAAAATATTTGGATTTAATTGAAAAAAAAAAAGTAAATGTTTTAAACCCTTTATTTAATGCCACAGCTTCCTCTTTGGCATAAAGCAGTGGCTGTTGTAGCTAGAAGGTGGCTTATTCTTTTTGGAGACTACTGTTGATTCACAGAGAATTTGAAAGGGGCAAAAAAAGGAACAGAAAACATGGCATCTGAAAAATAGTGTAGACAGAAGAAGAAGGGGGAAAGCAGACACTTGAGAAATTTTTCAAGCATGATTCTTTGTCTTCTTGAACTCTGATTTAAAGGTTGCTTAGCAACAGTGGCAGTAACAGCTGGGACACCCTTGATCTTGTTGTGTAAACTATTAAAAATAGGTGATGGAAAGTGGCACCATGGAAACAATGACAATTCTGAAGCAGGTGTCTGCAGTGCTGCTTTTCAGCTTAATGTCAGACGTGTAAATTACAGAATTACTTTCTCCCTTTAATCTGAATTTTTAGGAAGGAAGGAATCTTTATATCCCCAAAATTAAATAAGGCTGAAGATAGCATTATGCCATTCCGTGGCACTGACTTCTGATTACTGCTTTATATAATTTCTTGCCAGAATCTTTAGAGGATCTTCATTTTCAGAGGCTGAGGTCATTTCACTCCACTGAATTACTGAAGCAGTCCTTCAGCAAGGGGCATAACTGGTATGTACAGTATTAACCTTAGCTATGAAAGGATCATAACCTTGATTTCAGCTGGACAGTTTAGCTAAAACCTCACCCCAAATTACTATTATTAAAATCATAATCTGAAAAAGCTTACCGTTTACAGGGCTAATAATCATAGCTAGGATTAATAAACATAGACAATGGAATCGGCAATGCTCATTCTGAAAACATTTGGAGACCCAGGGTCAAGATTTTTTTAATTTGACTGGTAAATCTAGGGCACGCAGAAGAGGATCAATTCTCAGAAACCATAATTGTCTGCCCCTTGAAACAGGCTCCTTTTAAGGCTCTCACATTCGATGTCCATGATAAAGCAGGCAAAATTTCTTTAAAAACATGGGACAATATATTTTATTAGCCTAAGATTATTGAATGTGAATAAACCACTCTATTTTATTAGTGACATTTTTATGCTTTGTTAACTTAAAATATTACAAAAGAGAAAAATTACCCCTGGCCCATGGCATAGTTGTATTTTACATAGAGATTATTTTTTTTTTAGTTGTAATGAGATGTAAACAGAGTCAAATATTCAAAAAAGACTCAGATGTCTATGTTATTTTGACAACTCTATCCTTTTTCTATGATGGGTGTACTTGCAGTCTGATTGACTAACAATTACCAATTGCACAACTGAAACAAGTAACTGTCTGGAAAAAAAAGCATAAGGAATTTTCTATCTGGCCAACAAAAATGTAGTTATGAATCTAAATACCAACTACTTAGGATGTTCTGACTGACTGAAACAATTACATCTCTTTACTGCAATAACTTCAAAGAATTCAGCTTAATTTTTTAACACTGCTTATGAAGTTGAAAACTATTGTCTCCTCCGAGCATTTTTCCTGCTGCTGAGATTGTTACACCGCTAAAGCTGTATCATGTATCAGTCTTGCTTTTTCTTATCTTGGAATAGAGAAATTAGAGACTGGAATGCATAATTTTAGTATTATATTGTAGTACACTGTACTATTGTTAGAAGATATTCTGAATCTCATGCTGAAACAGGCTAGAGATGACATGTAATGGCATTGCTTCCCAAAGAATTAACTTCTACTGCAACCTGGCTGGAAAGTAAATTATGGGTCTATATGTTATACCTTTTGGTATATTTGGCAAATTTGGTAGAAACCTTTCCTGCATTCTCAGTTGGGTGGGCAAAAAAAGAGTGTAGGGTGGCATGAAAGTTACAGACTGTTTCTTCTAATCTAATTTAGTCTTACATACTTTCATACTTTGTTAGAACAATTACACGCACAGGCACATTCAAATAGTCAAACTGACACTGGGCTGTATTTAAAAGAATGAAATAGTATTAAACCTTTGTGCTCAGCACACATTTCTTCAGACTCTTCCACAGTGTGCAAGAATGATGTACTAGCCAAGCAGATAGACCTGTCTTCTTGACCTCCATGAATTAAGCTAAGTGCCAGAACTGACTTCATGGAAGTCTGTTCTTGCCAATAGTTTCATAGAAGTCATTCTACAATAATCTAATAACATTGAATTATTTATTTTACTCAAATTATTTTGTGATTTTGTGAAATAATGTATTTTATTTCATTTGTCCTACCCTGTATGAAAATCAGTCTGTCCTCCTCTGCAATTTAGATGAATGGCGAGATGTCTAAAAATGTAGGATTTATTTTTAGTGTTCTGTCATTTGGTTCTTATTGGTAGCAGCTGATTCACAAATAAAGCCACTTTAAAAAGTTTTATTGAGGAATTTAGGTAATGAGGCTTATTTTAACGTGCAGCATACCCAAAGACTGAGCTACCAGATGAGGAGGGTGGAATAAAGACTTCTAATTTTCAACCTGAATATTACTCTACTTTAAAAAAATCATCTAAAGTCAATGGAATTACCTAAGGAATAAAATAGTATAATTGACTATAATATCTCTTACAGATTAAGAAAACATTTCAAAACCTACATCTGATACTGAGAAAGTGGCATGGAAATTATTAAGGATTTTCTTTAAGGATTCCAGGGAAAATAAAACCTACCACAAGTATGACTAATCTATGTCTTTGTGCTTCTGTTACACCAAAGCATTCCTTGAGTTATGCCAAAAAGAACTATGCCATCTTAAAGGCTTTACAATATCAAGGTGTTGCAAGTTGCCTTCACTGTTTGCTAGTGTCCTACATTTTTTGAGATTCATGAATTTCTGAATACACAGATATATTTTACTCTAACAGCAACCACAGCAATTAGGGTAGGATATCACAGGCAATGAACTCCATTTTACAGATGGATTATCAGTTAGGAAAATACTATAGAACTACACCACAAGTCTACCAAAGCACTAGAAATCACTAAGTGTATAACAGTAACTGCTTAAGTTATGTTCTTTAGTAAGGGAAACTTTGTAGCTGGCATTTTCTCCTAAATATGCCCTCCTCATTGGAGGACTTTGAGGGGTAAATTCAGGGGAGAGAGAATCCCAGTGTTTCTATTATTAGCTAAATTTTTTTTAGATACTTTTGCACTGTTTGACAATGTGTTTCTCTGTGGATTGGTACTTTAGACAGATATTCTTCCATAGCTTTTTATAGGTCTCTAAAAGACCATTTTCTTTCTTTTTTCTTATTTGCCAGTTGCATAGAAAGCCCACGTGTTTAGGAGACAAAAGATTTTCTGGTATCAGTCCAAGATCAGTAATGAAACCTCACAGGAATTTAAAACCATCATGGATCTACTGGTAGACCCTACCAATCCTTTCTAAACACAAGGTATACCTGGCTTCTTCTCTAACACACGTATTAAAAAGCCCAATCACAATAACAAACTTCACTGAACAAGGTTTTCTTTATTTGAAAGAGCTGGGGAGAAAAACTGAAGCTACACAGGTCCGTCATGTTGCTCTGCAATGTACTACTGCAATGGTCTGAGATACTCTGTAAAGAAAAAAGGAAAGAAGTGTAATCCTGGGTGACCTGGTGGGGATAAAGCATATTCTAATTGATCACCTTATGTGGCAGAAGAGTTTCCTGGAAATTTTTCAGGTGGAGTCTGAGACTGCGAATTCTTTAGTTCAGGTGCTCTCTTCTGCGTTTGTATAATATCAAGCATTAAGTCCCTGATTTAACAAGAAGAACCCCCTCGAGCCGTCATCTTCAAATGAAACAAAACCAAAATAGTCACAGTATATGTAATATTACAAATCACCCCGTATGCCTCCTCCACTTTGGTGGTGCTCTTGTCACCAACCATATTTTTCTCTCTCTTGTACCGGTAAAACTGGTGACTGAGGTGGAACAGAAAGGAAATGAGGAGTCATAGGAAGGACACTGGTCATCTTGCCATCCAAAAAATCCTGTACCTTCACCTGATCCTACTGAGCAGTTTGGGAAGAGGGGGAGCAGGGGCTGCTTTGGGTGCTGGGGTGTTAGAGAAGGCTGCAGGGCTGACCTGCCTCTGCACACTGCCACCTCAGGTATCTGCGGGGTTTGGAGGTCAGCCTGGAGCTCTGGGACAGACTGGGGGCCAAACCCGAGCCAGGGCTTGAGTGGCATCCCTGTGCCACAGGGAGAGGGCACCTGGGGGTCTCTCAGGTGGGGCTGCTCAGTAACACCTGTGGGTGCACTCAGGGCCCTGATGCCTTTCTCCTCCGTCAGGAGAGAAAATTCCCATCCACATTTCAGTCTTCTCTCCCCATCCTCCACTCCTTCTCTTCCAGCCTCTCTGTCTATGTTTGCTCGATTCAGCATTTTCAGGATCTGTGTGTGAGGCTGTTTTCTGTACATCCTAGCAAATAAACATATGGAGCAGCCCAACAAGCCCATGCTCTTGCTGATTTCACTGCCTGCTGGGCAGTATAATGAACTACCAAATAAACTGTTTGCCAGCAATATTTTAAAATTAATGCTTTAAAAAAAATAAGCCTAAGAATGGTAATACAAGAGTTGAAAACTGGACTGACCGTATTCCATATTTCTCAGAAGAGATGTATTTTATTCTTGCTATGCCTTGACAGGTATCTTCCCACCAGGACTGTAGTTCACAACGTAGAAATTAATCAGATGTTCAAGATAATTAAAAACACATTTCTAAGTGCTTTTGGGAAAGAGAGATGTGGAATGAAGGGACAAGTTCTTAAATGGACTTACAGACAATGATTTTACAGTTCAGTTCCCCCCAGCATCCCTATTAAAATGAATCTTAAACTTACTTTCAGTCTTTCTACAGATTTACAGCACCAGAAAAGCAATTATGGACACTTTTTTCTCAAATGAAATGCACATTAAAAGGTTGTTTTGGTTTTTTGGATTTCTTTTTCACCCCTCGGTAGCAGCATTTAAGATAGGGGTCAGTGAAAACAAAAATATTTTATTCACAAGGAAAAGAAAAGCATAGAGGAAAATGAGGGGGTTTCATGAGGATGTATTAAACGTCTAGTTGTAAACATGTGCAGTGGAGATTCCTTTTCCAGAGGGATACTGGGACTACTAACAGTCTCAGAAAACTTAACTCAGTGAGCCTCCAGCAATACATGGGTGACCTGGAGCCCATGAGCCAGCAAAAAGTCCAAGAGATGTTTTACAAGATAGAGCTGGCTTCCCCTTCACATTTGCACAAGCAATGGAAATGATGAATAGACTATGGGGTTTGCCTGAGAACTGCACCCCATCCTCTCAAAAGATAAGAGGGATTTCCTTTGCTTTCTCCTTCTCTTGTGTGTTTTCCCAGTGAAAAGAACTGTTGGAAATGTTAGAAGGATTTGTTTCCAAAAATCTTCTTCTAAAGATTCATGTGACTATTTTAGCAAAAAAATCCATCCCTTGATAGTTTTTCACTGAGAAGATAATACCTTTTTAGTTCCCTCATACCTGAAATCAAAATATATGCTTTCTTGATTAGCCCAAGAAAGCAAAAAGAAGTGGGACCTTTCAAACCCAGTGGAGCAAATTATGCTTTCAGTAACATTATGCAATTTTGGCCACACGTTACATATTTATTGAAAAGATTGCTTATTTGTCTGCTTGGGTATTATTTTTTTTTTTTTTTAGAATATCTTGCTCTTTTCAAGGCTCACTGTCCCTTCTGGCACTGAACTACATAATACTGAATATGTGTGACACCATATTAATTTCCATAGCAGGGGATTAGGATATTACAAACACGGGATTAGGTCCACTTGAAGGATCAAAGCAAAAAGAGAAGTGAGATGTGTAGAATAAACCCCTTTTATTTTATTTTTTTTTTGCCAAGCAAACAAATACCCAGGATAATAGGGTAAAAAAGAAAGCAACTGGCCAAGTGAATGTTTGTAATTTAACCTGAACTCCTGATCCATGATAATATTGGATTTTACCTGATGTATTTTTTACCAGTAGAAAAATTCTGAGTTGTTTGTTTTCTTTTGCTTTCCACTGCAGCAGCATTATTCATACAGAAACCAATACAGAATCTGAAACAATATCCTGGGGCCATTTTCATACAATTTAGCATCTTGTATTCATGTGCATCAGGGAACAGCTACACTTCCCATTCACGTTGCTAAGTTATTGCGGTACATTTGTGGTTGATTTTTCCATTGATGCTAGAGCAGTGTATAATTAGCAGTGAATAACTTATTCCATGAATTCAACCTCATTTTCCTCTTTGTGGAATGTCCACAAATAGATAAAAACATATCCCTTGTTCCATTTCACTGTAGAATGAAGAGAAGATTTCTGGTTTAAACTCTGAAGATTTGTGAGTATCGTGCTGCAACTATTCAGTACCTGAATTTGGATACTAAATGGGTGTTTGATAATTATGACTTTTCACCTAATTGCCACAACCGTTTAACATTTAATTCAAAAGTATTAGAATTTCAGGACAAGAGATTCATCTGATACAAACTGGAATAAAGTTGTTGAATGTAAGGGCCGCTTTGTGAGACTGAAGAAAGAAAACTGCATATTACATGTAGAGACATTCTGGACAAACCAGAAAAGCATAAGAGAAGTAAAGCCCACTGGGTCCAAAAAATCTGCCTTAGTTCTCTGCAAGAAAATATTTACAAATATTCCCCAACTTCCTTAAAAGGGGTTACGATTTCCTTCTTATTGGAATAACTGGTTCATTAATCAGGAGTCTTAGCAAAGCCAAAGAGCTCTAATTCATTCAGAAAAGGTAGGAAGAGATACATGATTTTCAAATTTCTTTTTCACATTGCTTTCCTTTGTTAAGCCACACCAAATCCTATCTTCTTTGCTGTCCAAGCCATCATCAGTTTTGCTTTCACATTTGAACATGATAAGTTAAACTACATGGAACAATGTCCCATTTCATAGGAAATTTCCATAGCAAGTCTGAAATCGTGTGCATTTAAATTTAAATTTATACTTTATGATCTACCTCGATACATAAGTACTGCTTTCCTTGAGGATGAAGACACCTGTCTCTCATACTCAGAGAAAGCAAACTTATTGATTAACCCATTTTAACTACCTTTTAATTTTCTGTCCAGCTGTAGGCATTACCAAGAATACTCAGATAATCTATGTTGAGCTGGTGGATATTATGATGAAGGAGGCTTCTCTCAGGGAGAGTGGGGTGAACAACAGAAGTGTTTCTCCTGACTTTGCTAGGTTTACATCACTTCCTTGTTAGTGACCATGCATGTGTGGAAAAATATTTTTGAAAATAGTAATAATGCGATATGCACCACAAAATATCCACTTAAGAGTTTAGAGTACGATTACAGTCAAGCAATCAGCTTAGATAAAAACAAAGTGAAGGAAGAGTAAATGGAATTCCCTATTTGTCAAGACTGAACCCCGATCCCTAAAACAACCAAAACATCTCCTCCACTTCCCTGCAAACTTGCTAAATAAAACTTTCCTTTGAATGAACTTTCCAAACAGACTGGCATACCGTGAGTAAATTAAAGGTAGGTATACAGTGCCAATGCATGACTGACAGAACCACCAGCAAATCTAATTGCTTATGGAACTTGAAGATCTCATGGGAGAGTTCTTCATTGAAAATAATTATGTGCACTCTAGGCTGTGTACTCTAGGCTGTAGAGTCTGGAGAGCTTAAAATTTAAA
>VYZM01008254.1:41918-66374 GCA_013398915.1 Dromas ardeola | reverse complement strand
TTGCAGCTTCGTTAGATCCTCCTCTTCTTATAGCAAAACCAAACAAAGTCCAGCTCATTGCAATGGATCTGCCCATGGTAAGCGGCGACAGAATTCACTGCCTTGACATCTTGTTTGCTTTCACAAAGCGTGTTTTGGGGGAAAGTGGGGAGATGGACGCCCTCAGAATACAGATGGAAGATCGGTTTATGGCAGCCAATCCTTCTAAAGTCTCCTATGAACCGATTACAACCACATTAAAACGCAAACAGGAGGAAGTATCTGCTGTCATTATTCAACGTGCTTACAGGCGTTACCTTTTAAGGCAAAAAGTTAAAAAGGTGTCAAGTATATATAACAGAAATAAAAACAAAGAAGGAGATGGACCAGTTATAAAAGAGATAACTATTGATAAACTAAATGGGAACTCCACTCCAGAAAAAACGGATGAGAGTTCCTCTACAACTTCCCCACCTTCTTATGACAGTGTAACAAAGCCAGACAAAGAAAAATATGAAAAAGATAAAGCAGAAAAGAACTACAAAGGTAAAGATGTCAGGGAAAATAAAAAATAAAGATCTAAGAATTCTGCCTGTGGGACAACTTGTTTACAGTCTTTGAGAATGAAGCATCAACTGGACTCCTGCAGGAGATTTATGCCAAACTGACAGTTTTTACACATATATATGTGTGTGTGTGCGCGCGCGTGAGTGTGTGTGTGTATATATACATTATATATATACTTAAGGTCAGTGCCTATAACAAAACAGTGAACCTTCATCATCAAACTGTGACTCTGTGAATCAGGGTAACAAACTTGACAAGAGGTTACTGTTTTCACTACAGCTGACACTGCTAAGAATGAGGGGAAAAGTGGCTCCACAGAGAAAACGGAGCATAAAATGCGTGCAGAGTGATACTTTTTTGTGTTTCACACATTGCAAAACATGTAGAACAGTAATTCTCTTCACTGTTTGTAATGCAACTGCTACATTTGTCATATTTTTACAAAATTAGTGTATTTATCATTTTTTAATTCACAAGTTGTTTACTATTATATGTGACTATTTTTGTAATAGGTTTTATGTTGGGGAAAGAGGTATGAGGACCGGGTGTTCTACTCTCAGATTCTCTATAATGTACAGCTAGAAGTGATTTGCATAGGCATGCTGCACCTGTCAATCATGCGTAAATAAAAATACGACATTGCACGAAGCTAAAGATTTTAAGAATTTCCATGTTTCAGGGTTGCCCTTAAATTTGAGGCATTCTAACTACATGTACAGCTGCATCCAGATTATGTGCATCCAGATCAATGTGCCTGGAAAGTGTCCTCTAATTTACAGGAATCTACAATGACTTATTTTTATGCAAATCATTAAACATGAAAAAGTTCTTGTTTTTGTTAAAATATTTACAGCTTAAAAAATATTGTGCAGTTTCTGCACTGGAAAAATAGCTTAACCAAAATATACCTGGGGGTTCTTTTGGTTTTGTTTTTTTTTTTTTAACAGCTCAAATTTTTTCCGAGACACTGCTTTACTTACTGTTTTCTCTCATTATGGCCAACATCCAATGAATCAATAAAATACCCTTTTCCATGTAAATATTGATGGTATACTGTTGTGCATATTTGAGTATAGAATTAAATGGCTTTGCCACATTAAACTGCATCAGGCATGTACTACAGTATGGGTAATTTGCAAGAATTCAACAGGACATGCCATATTCTATGTCATTATAGACAGTTTGGAGAGTATCACTGATGCACGTCAATGCTTTTGCTGCTGTATCTTGCTCCTTCCACTGTCCACAGTCTCCACTATAGGAAGCCATGTGTCAGTGGTGAAGTGAATCAGATTGTCCAACCAGGCCTCATTCTTTCAAATCATTAAGCAATAGTTTGCAGCTATTTACGATCTTCTTTAGTTTTGCATTTTAAGTTTGAAGTGGCTACTATATGGTGTAGAATCAGACTGTACAGGCCATATTGCAAACTGTTTAACCTGTTGAAAATGTGGTTAGCATATATAAATAATGTAAAGAAATACCATTTGGCAACAGTTTTGTATATAAGAAAAGCGTCTTCAAGTTTAGATCACTGTTTCTTATATTTCTTTCCTCATTCACTTGGCTTACTTTCTAACCATGGTAATTTCAAACTGGCATCATCACACTATGAGGAAAAAAATGAGTATTTGTAGACTATCTTGTTTTAATATTATATTTGCATATATTTAAATGTGAAGTAAATTGTGTAAATCTGGAACCCAGCTTGTTTCCAAATAGTTACATCTGGTAACAGGACATAGCAAGGAAAGTATTAGGGGAATGTGCGAATTTCTAGCGCTGTTTGCATCAGAAGTTCCAAGATAGTCTCATTGTTCATGAAATCCTTGCTATCTTGCAGTGTCTGTTTACATAGCCTATTCTTACTCTTTTTGGATCACGCTGCACTAGACTTGTACAAATAGGATCCACACTATTTCCCAAGAACAAAACGGCACATTTGTAAAATCAAGAACATCAGGACATTTTGTGTTTCATACACAAGCTATCATTAAATGTAGATTTTTTCTTTTACAAATGCTTCTGACTTGTAATGTGTTGGTGAAATGCATGCAGGAAATTGTTATTATCATAAACAACGTAAACAATATTACAAACGAGCCAAAAAATAAAGATTTCATTTTTTATTGTATTTATTTTCCTTTGTCTCTGTCCTTCTGTTGGTTAAAGCAAGATAAAAACTGGCTTTGGTACATATAAAGAATGTTTTCTTTAGCACTAGAGCTAAATACCTTATTCTTCACATTTGAACTTCTTTATGTAAAACAATTTTTAAAAAATCTGAGAACTTTGACCACACCCTATTGATTTCTACTTCTTTGTTACCAGCATACTGTCTGGGGACAACACAGGACATCTACACATTCTGGCCCAACAGCCTTTCTGTTAACCCTTAAGAGCCCTTCCAAACCATAAAGGCGCTGCTCAGTATCTAAGGTATTGTTTTAGTTTGCCACGCTGCTGCTAGCAAAGCTGCCCACGCTTTATGAGAGTTAAATATGCAAACAAACTCTGCAAAAAAGTTGTTCCTCTAAAACATCCAGCCAAAGGGCTCATCGGAAACAGACAGAAGTTGTTTTAATTGTACAGTGATTCTTTTTAGTCCAGTAATTCTCAAAAGTAATAAATACCATTTCACTTAATCTCACAAGACAGGGACCATACTGAAACTCAGCTGTGTTAAGTAGTGTTCATAGTCATAATATCCAGATGTTACACAGTAAAAGTTTTGACTTATAATGGATGTCTTTATGCTGTTCAAGGACAGAAAGATATAGTACATTGAAACACAATATTATCTTACTAAATTTAAAATATTATATTTCAAAAATAGCAGTAAGTAGAATATTCCTGGAGTTTGCTCACTGGCATCCTTTCAGTTTTTTCTTCATCTGTGGGTACTGTGCCATGTTAGCCATACCTTGGCCAAATATTAAATTGCTTGGATAGCTATGAAATAACTGATGAAATATTAACTCTACAATCTATTAAAATCTCTAATGTGATGAGCAATTGCTGCAGCAGAGTCTCTGAGTTGGTATTCCATGCAACAAGGAAGCCATATTTGCTTACAGGAATGGCTGTACCTACACCAGAAAAAATGCCTTACCAAGAACACACAGAATTGTCTAGTCTGCTCATACCATTAGTTCCTGGAGCTGGTCCCTGACCCTCTTAGAATACAGGGTTAAAGCTCAAGACATGGCCTTCCACAGTTGTCTGGGCATCCTTACAAGTACCTGGCCTCCAGGCCTGAATTAGAGAATCCTCTGATCACATTGTGTTAATGTCAGTATGTAAATCCTTGAAGTCAAAGTTATGTACATTATTTATTCCACCACTCCTCTGAGTACCTTATCTAACCTCATAAATGATTCAATTTACTTCCAGAGACTTTTGGAGCTCTTCTGCCTCTTTGGTCCCCAACTTCACATCTAACAATTGCATTATACTCATACCTATTCATATTAGCTGTTCAAAATAGCACGTAAAATCTGCAGAACTCCTGCTCTGTGAACAGGTTGGCAAGTGTTCTGATGAGGAATGACAGTTCATATTCAGGAGCCTGGAGTCTCTTACAGTACTCTGTAAAAGAAGATTACTCTACCCAGTTTCATTACCAAGCACTGTATTAGGGAAAATATTGACAATGCTTTCGGCCTGGACCAGCAGGAATGGCAGAGGGTCTTGGTTTAACCTGGACTGGAAATAGGCTCACTGCTTTGAGGGCATGTATGTTCCTCCTAGTTACCCTTTGCTGCTTCTGTGAACTTCCTTTCTATCTATTCCTTTTTCCACAGAAATCAATAGAGTTTGCATAATTTAAATCTCACATCATACACTCCTCTCCTGTGTTTCCAGATCATTTGAATGGAAACGCCACTTGAAAGAACTCCCTACATGGTACTAACCAAACAATAGTGATGGCTATCCCAGTCAAGCATGGTTTCTATTCCTACCACATTGTGCTTGTAGTCCCCTTCAACAGGTTCCAGTCAGCAAAGAAGGATCCCTTATTGGCTACTAAAATCCTTGTTGTATGACTATACTGATCCATGTCCAGGAACAGGTGAATTTTCAACATTTCCAACCACAGATAAAATGCCTTCCACTATGTATTAAACCTCTTATCTCTCACGTATTGCCAAAACGAGAGTATTAGTAATGCTGACAGTAAAGCTAGGTCACTCTCGCAGTAGAAGTTCATTACTCGCTGCTTTTATTTAATGAGTTTTTAGATTAAAAAATTTCCACATGGATGCCCAGAAAGGAGACATATTCTTATTCAGTACATTGCAAATTAATTCATAGGGCAGCATAGCGTAATGCTGTTCCCAAGCAAGTGTTCTCAGAAGTCCTAGAGCCTCACATGCGCTAATGCAGCAATACTAACATGTGCACAGTCATAAAAGAATAATGAGCTTGCAGAATTAACTGAAGCTAATTCAGCACTGAAGTAATATTACCAAAAGAGGAAAGCTCAGTGTGTGGTGGCAAAAAAAAAACCATTTCCTCCAAGAAGTAGCAGACTGGCCACAACAATAAGTGGGACTGCCATTAGAGCAAGTTAGGATCCCCAGTAGTCAAATGTATTTACTGTGAAATTCATTAATCCATTAAAGGAAATTGTGAGTACTCAGCACTTCTCAGTCCATTATGAATTGTGTTTTGTACTTTATTGAAAAAAAAACCAGTCAATCATGCGGAAGGTAAAATTATGATGGGAATTAATAAAATCAAGAAAGCCCTCCGCCAGAGTGCTCATGTCTAGTATATGACTTACATGTTACACCCTTATTATTGCTACATGAATTGTTACAATTGTGTGAATATTTTTACACTGAAGAGCTTAACTCTCTTGAAGTGCCATGTGTTGTGATTTTTATGTTCATCTCTTTAGCTCTTCATCTAGATAGGCAAATTTGAAAAACCATAGAGAAATCCCAGCAGGAAAAGAACTGACAACTGAACTGACAACAAAACCTAATACTTAAAATAAGTTTTCATTATTTTCTATTTGTTGCCTGTTTGAAGAATGTTTAGTTATCCAGAGATAAGACTCAGAAAAGAGAAGTAACACTGAGGCTGAAAATCACAGAAAAAAATCAATTACAAATAGACAAAGCAAAGAGTAACCACAGTTCATTAGTCATGTGTTCAAATTACTGAGCTAGTTACAATGGATGTTTTCTAAAAGATCATTTTTAGTTCATGTACAATTTAATAACAAGACGGGATAAGGTAAAGGGGGATCATGGAATGCTTTGATCTGTTTCCACTAAACACCACAGAGCAGGGATGTGATTTGTCTTTGTAATGCAACGTATACCCTCCACCACTTTACAAATTAAATACTTCACCCTCATAGAAGAAAACATGCTGCAACATGAGCCTCAGCTAAGCTAAGAAAATAAATTGTACTGCAGTAGCCTAAGTAAACTGAAGCCAATTACCATCGCTCAGGAGAGAAGACAAATCACATGCATCTCTGCAGCAAGTGCTATGTTTGATGCATATAAGAAAAGACATATCATGAACAATTTATAGCAGTAAAGCAGGCATCCGTTCCCAAGTACACTTCCTGTATAATAAGAGCCATTTAATGTTTTTTTCTCATAACCTACATGAAGGGGTAAGAGGAAAAATGGTATCAGCCCTAAAAGGTATTCATTGTTCTTATAGGAAACACACATAAAAAATAAAAAAAGCATTTACCAGACCTTACATGGCATTGTTTTTTAAAAAACCCATAAGCCTCTCACGAGAATTTCAGTATCAGAGGGTTATTTGCTCTTTATTCTAAAACCCTTATAGCCTGTACATAGATCACAAACACTCTGCCCTACCAGCCTCCTAATGTAGAAATGTCGGGTTTTCTTTCAGAAGGCATAGCCCCAGGTATGTGCCTACAGCAAAGTACAAGCAAAGTACAGTCCTAATGAGTGAAATCGGCCATCCTAAATCAAAGTGGGTCATGCCATTTTTTCCCTCAGTCTAATGCAGTGATATCAAATCCAGCAAACTAAAAGAAGCAGTTTAACAACATGCCATATAATAGCAGCTATATTCAAAGATAACATGCACAGGTTTTTTAATTATGTCATACAAACACTGTAAGTGGTTGTATTATGAGTTGCTTTCCCAGGGAACTGGAACTGATTGAGTTCAACAGCCACGAAAATTTACACTTCTTCACATTTTTTCTCTTGTTGCTATTACAGGGGATGACAGTGATAGGTCTAATTTTACGATTCTACAGGAAGCTTAGTTCTGGTACACACTTCAGATCCCAGCTCTGATCTAAGGAAGGAAATTGATTGACCCAGAAAAAATAACAGCTTTTTGTCTCTGCTGAACACCAAAGGCCTTATCCTACCTCGTCATGTAAATAAGCAGAGGAAGATCTGAGAAGTATGTGAAGGTATTCAACGGGAAAGCTGTATAAATTCTCTCTCTCAACTAAGAGACATTAAATGAAATACATAAGCACAAAAAGATACAGAAGAAAAAAGGGATGGTAGCTTTAATTGGCATAGTCAGATCCTAACATGTGGGACACATCATGGGCATCATTTATTCTTTGGATGGGATTTTGCTACTGCAACTCCAGGCACCAGGGAACAGCACATTCTTTTCAAACTCTGAAAGTGACAAGGGACAAAACTGGCAGAGCATATGCTACTTCCATGAATGTGCGCTGTGTAGAAAGGATGTTACTAACATCTCCCATCTGCACCAGACACATCCTTAATTCATGTGTTGCAGAGTTTGTGCAGAAATGAGGGCAAGCAATGATTTTTATTTTACCGTTATCTTTGTTTCATAACGCAGCACTTTAACCCAGAGTCTATATTTTTTGATGCTTAATTTACACGTATATTTTCAATTATATCTTTTAGATATAAAAACCTGTAACTGCTCCATTTAGCACACTTTTTTATTTTTTCTTTTCTTCCAAAAAATGAGAACAAATGATCTGGTTCATCCAAGTTGTGCAATAGGAAATGCAGAAAGGCAGCAGTGGTATTTAAATTACCTGCATCCTCTGCCCACGCCCTCCAGGTTTCTGATACACAGCAGAAGAAACTCAAGAGTTCCAAATGGAGACATGAAGTAACATCCCACTTGCTGGCCATATACATGGAAATAAATACTGACTGCAAAGAGCCTTAAAGGGTACTCAGCCTCCAGTGGACAGCCCTATAGGGGGATTCTCAGTTCCCAGACCCAGCATGGTTATAGCCTTTTGCATACTGTGATCTGAGTTCATCATGACTCTGATGTTGACACCTGGTAAGTCTTCATGATTGGCATGCAAGAACAAGTCCTAAAACGTAGTAGGTAACACAAATACAAAGCCCCCCATTGTTCTACTAGTCTCAGAATACTTGCTCAGAACAAGTAATGCTATTTTAGCCAGGTGATTTACACTATTTAATTGTCAATCGAGCAGGCAAGGCAATTTGATGGACGGGCTAGTAAATTTTCAAAGTGATTTTGCAAGCCTGTATTTCTGGTACTAACAATTTTACTTCTATTTTACAGATTGTACGTATATACAAGAATGCTCCTTGTTGTACTTCAGATTAAAATATGTAACTAACAATCTTGGACGACAATGCAGTTTCCTAGTATGGCTGCTCCCAATTCATCGTTCTGCAGAATTTGTCGAGCTGAAGCTAGGGATGGTAAATATTTTACAGTAAAATGATATTTCTATATTTTCTAGGTCACTGCTTCTTTCTGTTCCTGAATCATTAGGAGCAAACAGCAGACTGAAGGAACTGCTGCATCTGAAGATGGATACAAAGAGACCAATCATTCTCCGCGGCTCACCACCGCTCCTGCACTCCTCCACAGCACTGAAAACATACAGAGTCTCTTCCCTTGGGAAACTAAGATCCAGGTGGTAACTCTCATTCACTCAGCACGGGGACTTAGACACCTCAAGGAAGCACTAGCTGGAGACTTTTCTGCTATTTAGCCAATTCTCTCTAATTAATTCTCCATTAAAAAGGCAGGGCTTCTTCCCATCTTCACTCTCCTCATGCCCTGTACTCTCCTTCTTTCTGTTAGCTCACATTAAATTTGAGTCAGGGAAACCTTCCTGTTGTCTGTGAACAGCATTCCTGGCTGAACTTTAGGCTGAAAATTCCAACGCTGAATAATATTAGTAACATCACAGATTACAAACTCTTTTCTACAACTCATCATCACCAGGTATTATATGTAGATGTCCTGCTGTGGTGACAGCTGCATGGTCCTTAAAGTAAAATTTCAGTCATGTAAACAACAAAAAAAAAATCCCTTCCAAACCACAAGGCCAGCTTTCATTTAGCTTGTTCTGCCCTTTCAAGTCTGAAAGTCCTTTACCATTTTTCAGTTTATGTTATTTAACTCTCTTACAACCCTCTCACGTTTTTCTCCCCTTACTCAAACACATTACCTCCTCCAGCAGCAGAGATGTTTACCTGTGCTACTGCAAAGGAGGAATGGAACTGAAACGACAAGTATCCTGCAGCAACACCAACTCCAGCTGCGGTCTCAGCAGACCTCAGAAGTTTAAACAAGGCCATGCCAGGTCAGGCCACAGAATAGCATGTAATGGGAAAATACTGGCAATTCACTAGGTGGCACTTTTTGAGCCACTCAAATCCGAAGCTAAAGATGATGCAATCCCATTTTTCAGCTATAGCATCAACAAGGTCAAACCACATTTAATCACTGAAAATGCTATTAGACCTCTTTCACAAGCGAAAGCTGGCAGTCTGTGTGTGCTAGGCATTGTCCAGCCTCTTAATTCTACTTACCTACATTGCTGGGACGTACTGAGGGAAGACAGAGCTGAAGGACTTTTTCCATTTACTCTCATTAGCATTTTCCACAACGGCATGTCTACTTTCTGTCACTAGATGTGGTCACAGCCACGGAGATCACCCTTCCCGTTCTGACCTAAACCACTAATGCCCTAAACTACCACCATATTAACCTGCTTTCACCTCAGCACAGGTATACCTTTCCTTCTGAAGCACCTAACTCGGGGAAAACCTATGGTCAATACAATGCAGAAGCTCAGGCAGTCTGACTGTAATCAGCCTTTTGCCTTTCTAATCCATGTAAAGACTTTAAATGGTAAATGTGAGCAGCTCTTGTCGCACTGTCTGCAGTCATGTATTCTTTCAGATTCCTGCGTTTCAGTGAGCATACACGTATGCGACAGGGTAGATGTGTAATCAAGCACAACCCATACAAAAGAACCACAGCTAGGAGGAGTGTATCTTGATGCCCTTCCCCCCATTCAGGAATTACTATCATCTTACAAGAGCCCTCCCTAAGGGCTCTATGTAGTCATGGTGACAGGACATCACCACCTGTCTGCCCCTGCAATGGAGGCGATGAGCCAGAACACAAAGCTTTCTTTTGCTGCTGCTGAATGCATACAGCACGTTTCCAAATAACCTGATCCTAACAGAAACCAAAGAAAATGAAAGCAGTTTTCAAAGTATAAAATCTGAAATTCCAGATTTAATTGTAAAGGGTTATGAAAATGAATCAATAAAACAAACAGTGGTTTGAAAATTTACATGAATGGACGTGTTTCATATTCTTCAAAATGCAATTTTGAGCATAAAATTATAAAAGGGACACTTTATGTCCAAAAGTCTAAAATGCAGGCATTAGAGAAACAGATTTTATAATCGGCAGCAATTGTTACAACACATTGCTTTTCTTCCAGGGGAAATGCACACAGATTATTATATACTGCTTGCCTGCAGTTAACAGTGTCCAGCTTGCAGCATTTTGCCAGTTTATGAGACTCTAAACATCAGCTGACCAAAAGTCACACAGAAACCAGATAAACTACCATCATGGTACCACACAGTGAAGGGAAGAAGTAAACAGCATAAATTGTGAAATAAGCAGGCAAAATCATCTCAGCACAGACAGGAGACAGCCTAAACAAAATGGGAGCAGAGGAACTCCTCCTTTTTATCCTATATATCTAGTCTATTCCTCAGGTTATGCATACATTGTGGAATTAGGCAGCACCTCACAGCTCTCAGATGTGGATGCATGCCCCTACCTTAGCTTGACCTTACACTGGGCAAGACACAACGAGTATCTCTTTTCTCTTCCCAGCACACTGGGTTTCCCCAGGAAGGAAATGCAGGCTGGTAGGGATTTTCAGTGTTCAACAGGTTTCCTGAAATGGGTGACTGGAGAGCCACAACTAAAAGCCAAGCTGCAGAATTCTCCATCTTGTGGTTTAGATTTACCATCAGAGACCACATCTAGATTTTCCAGAGGTTGCGCTGCTGAATTGAATTGGACCTCTATTTCCCTAAACGGGCAAGAGCTACTGGATACCTACAGCTTCTATGGATCCATTCATATGTGCTGGCTTTCCCAATACTGTGGACAACTTCTTTCAGTGTGGTAGACAGTGTGGAAGATCATAGAACCAGGTTGGAAAGGATCTCTAAGATCATCGAGTCCAACTGTTAACCTAACACAGCCAAAACCACCACTAAACCATGTCCCTAAGCACCACGTCTACACGCCTTTTAAAGACCTCCAGGGATGGTCACTCACCACTTCCCTGGGCAGCTTGTTCCAATGCTTGACAACCCTTTTGGTTAGGAAATTTTTCCTAATATCCAATCTAAACCTCCCCTGGCGCAACCTGAGGCCATTTCCTCTTGTCCTATCGATTGTTACTTGGGAGAAGAGACCACCACCCATCTCGCTACAACCTCCTTTCAGGTAGTTGTAGAGAGCGATAAGATCACTGCTCTTTTCTTAAGACTAAACAACCCCAGTTCCCTCAGCGGCTGCTCATAAGACTTGTGCTCTAGACCCTTCACCAGCTTCGCTGCCCTTCTCTGGACACGCTCCAGCACCTCAGTGTCTTTCTTGCTATGAGGGGCCCAAAACTGAACACGGTATTTGAGCTGGGGCCTCACCAGTGCCAACTACAGGGGGACAACCACTTCCCTAGTCCTGCTGGCCACACTATTTCTGATACAAGCCAGGATGCTGTTGGCCTTCTTGACCACGTGGGCACACCACCGGTTCATATTCAGCTGGCTATCAACCAACACCTCCAGATCCTTTTCCACCAGGCAGCTTTCCAGCCACTCTTCCCCAAGCCTGTAGTGTTTCATGGAGTTGTTGTGACCCGAGTGCAGGACCTGGCACTTGGCCTTGTTGAACCTCGTACCATTGGCTTCGGCCCATTGATCCAGCCTGTCCAGATCCCTATATAGAGCCTTCCTACCTTCAAGCAGATTGACACTCCCACCCAGCTTGGTGTCATCTGCAAACTTACTGAGGGTGCACTCAATTCCCTCGTCCAAATCATTGATAAAGATATGAAACAGAACTGTCCCCAGTACTGAGCCCTGGGCAACACCGCTTGCGACCGGCCACCAACTGGATTTAACTCCATTCACCACCACTCTTTGGGCCTGGCCATCCAGCCAGTCTTTTACCCAGCGAAGAATATGCCCAACCAAGCCATGAGCAGCCAGTTTCTCCAGGAGAATGCTGTGAGAAACAGTGTCAATGGCTTTACTAAAGTGTAGGGAGACAACATCCCTCATCCACTAAGCGGACCACCTTGTCATAGGAGATCAGGTTAGATGTTCTTCCATCCTTTACTACACCATTTGTAAACAGTAAACATTTTATCTTTCAAATGGTTAGCAGAGAAGACAGAGTTTTGATGAAGTTAAGAAGAATGAAAAGAGTGGTTCAGTGCTCTCAGATATGTTATTGGTTCAACTTTGACTTTTTACCACTGCACGAAGTGGACATGCTTATGCACTCTGCCTATAGTCACTCTCTTTCCAACAGATACCCATTTAACAGGCAGGCAGAGGCTTTCTGACATCAATAAAACATTAAGGCTTCATATCTAAAAACAAAATTCAGCAAATAATGAAGGTCACATACGCTAAAGTTGATCTGCCATCTTGTGGGTATATACCACCATACACTGTTTTTTAATATCTACTATACAATTTATTACAGACAAATTGGATTTGTATATTAACTGCCTAAGAGTAGACAGTGAAAGATTTCTGAGTGAAAAGTGGGAGATACAAATACAATCTACCATCTGGTAGGTAAGACATACACAATGGTTATTGTACGTCCTAAAGATGTAACCACAGAGCAATACTGCCCAAGATATAGTACTAATTCTAGTTGGGGAGACACTCTAGGCTAGACTCTTAGTCACTTTCAAAAATTAACAATACAGTTATAATCAATGATTTAACAACATCATAAATCAGTGTAATTCAAAACAGAAAAAATGAGTCAGACTTTCTTCTAAACACAGGAAGAAAGACCAGTCAAGAAAATGTGTCATCTCTTCAATTTGAGATGGAACCAAAACCTAGCAGTGAATTTTATCTAGTTGTACAACAAGACTCAGGTTTTATTTTTGGCTAATAAACTTCTCCATTAATAAATTAAATCCACCTGGAACTACTACTGCATTCAATCTGAACACAAGTTGTAAAGCACATTTTCATGAGTTGCTGAGTAACAGCTTCATTACTGCTTTGGCTGCCAGTTAAATTGGATGCGGGATAGAGCAAGCATCAATGCAAAGGTAAAGTCACAGAATCACACAGAATCACAGAATGGTTCAGGTTGGAGGGGACCTTAAAGATCATCCAGTTCCAACCCCCCTGGCCCTGGGCAGGGACACCTCCCATTAGACCAGGCTGCTCAAAGCCTCAAAAGTCCAAACGGCATCCGCAATGGTACAAACATCAAAAGGGTTTGCCCATATATATAACTGTCAACAAATTATGACCATCAAAGAAAAAAATAAATTTGCAAATGTGCTTAAACACTGCTCTAAAATGCAAACAGCCCTTCTTTCCTTCCTGTGTTACATTACACAGAATCACAGAATGGTAGGGTTGGAAGGCACCTCTGGAGATCATCTAGTCCAACCCCCCTGCCAGAGCAGGGTCACCTAGAGCAGGCTGCACAGGAATGCGTCCAGGCAAGTTTTGAATGTCTCCAGAGACGGAGACTCCACCACCTCTCTGGGCAGCCTGTTCCAGTGCTCTGACACCCTCAAAGTGAAGAAGTTCCTCCTCATGTTTAGGTGGAACTTCCTATGCTCAAGTTTGTGCCCGTTACCTCTTGTCCTGTTGCTGGGCACCACTGAAAAGAGCCTGACCCCATCCTCCTGACACCCGCCCTGTAAGTATTTATAAGGTCCCCCCTCAGTCATCTTTTTTCCAGACTGAAGAGACCCAGATCCCTCATCCTTTCTTCATAAGAGAGGTGTTCCAATCCCCTAATCATTAGTTCAAAACAATGTCATGAAGTTACATTGGTTTAATTGGTGACTAATTTCAATAGTGTCTTGAAAACTTAGTCCTTGGCAGGAACTCCCAAACTGCTATCACACTTCATGTGCATTATTATTTGTTTTCATTCTTCTGAAAATCTCTCTCTAGTCATGACTTGTGGAAATTCTTTATAAAATTAATAGTAAAACATTGATTATACTTTACATACAGATCATAATGATTGTTTGCAAAGTCTTCTGTGGTGCTTTCATGGGAATATTTCTACTAGATAGGAGTAATACTCTAGTATTACCGAGATGTCATGTGTCTAATACATTTCACTTTTTTAACACTTTGAAGTCAAACTATGGTTATGTCAGCAAAAGTAGTTAGGGTGCTTTAACAAAAAGAATGAAATGGACTCAAAGTACAGGCAAATAGCATTTTAAACCATCATTGTTAGAGCCATGATGTGTGTCACTTGTGTAAGTATTGTGGAAGAAATTCACTTTTTTTCTTAAGCAGGATTGAGGAATTAGCTTCATTCTTGGGTTAGAAACCTGGAATCTTTATGGGCTAGCTAAAGCAAAATAGCCAGCTTCACTCAGGAAAGCGAGAAAAAGGCTGAAGAAACAGCAATAGAAAGTCTTGCTCAATAGTTTATTATATCCGTCTAAACAAAAAAAAAATGCTATTCAAAAGAAAAAAGAAAAAAAACAGAAAAGAAAAAAAATCATTTTGTAATGAACATTTGGGATGTGTTTTCAGACTCAGAAAAAAAGTCTACAGAGCTTTTGGCTGTTTACCCAGACAAACAACCCTAGCAGTAGACAGACATGAAGACACTGCAGATATGCTGCTGTTTTTGAGTCACTGAATGGATCTGACTGGGTATAAAAACTATGTCACAGGGAAAACAAGGTCAGTAGAAGACCTCTTTTGGGTCACCTCTCCCCTCCAGTGCAGCTGATTTGGAGGAGGGGGCAGGATAGGCCAATATAATAATGTGCTTGATTTAATGATGACATTAAATATTTTCGCGGCAGACTGGCTTGGTAGCCTGTTGAGTCAAAATTCTGCCTTACCCATGTAAAAAATGATTATACCCACCAGGTCAAAGACGACAATGTCTTTTTCCACTTTTAAAAAGAAAGAACTGTAAGAGATACAAATTCAGATATAACACAGATACAGCAGAAAGTGTGTAATTTTGTAATTTATCTGTACAGTCCACCTGGATTGTTTCTGCTACACTTTATGAGTGTTGTATCAGTTGGGCTATTGCTTAATTTCAGTTAAATATCATCAGAAATGGAAGTATGCCACAAAAGTAAGACATGGATTTTGAGCTACTGATCTTTCAGCAGAATTACTGCCAAGACTTTGGTTCAGTTCACTTTAAAATTAAGTATTGTTTGCAAATCCAAATTCTATATATGGGATGTGATTTTGAATAAAAATTCTTACCATATCTCTGTACCAGTCATGGCATCCTACACTGATTTTTGTGTGATATCTGAATATAAACATATGCTAAAAATGCTTCACACAAAGACATTGAATATCAACCGAAATAAATTTCTTCAGTTATCTATAACTTTGTTTTCCCTTGTTATGTGCATATATTATATACACACATACAAAATGCAGTTCAGAGAACTTCACATACAAGGATTCAGCAGTGTTACACAGACAAAAGTGACAACAATGTCTCATTTATGGGTGCAAGAGACTATGTGTATGTCTTCCCATGGTCAAAACAGACGTTAAATCTGAATCTGTAACCTCAATATAGGGATTCTGTTCCTTGCCACCTACATGTGAACATGCCTCATGCCGACCCATCAGAGAGCGTATGGATGTTTCTACACCATTTAGGACAAGTCAGATCACACCTGTCAAGAGTGACTCATACAGATAAGGCAACAGGTTTATCAAGAGATAGTTGCCATAGCAAACAGGTAGTGAGTTCAGTTTTGTATAAATCAAAAGAAGAGAAATAACCTCCAAAATAGCCAGGCACTATCTGCAGTACACTATGTGGTTTTTTATTTCTGCAAATATTATTGAGCCAGTGCTACACAAACCACCAAGTCATACCATATACCTCATAGATGCATTTTGATCAAAAGATACTGTAGTTTCAGTTCTAATACTGATGAGCTACCAAAATACCAGATCCCCTCTCAAACACATTTCTTAAACGTTGTAGACATATTCTAGAGACAATATGCTTGACAACATCTGGCACACAGAATTGTCAAGCTATTTAGAAAAATCATTCTTTTTTTTTTAAAGGAGAAAAAGGTATGAAACTGATGCCAAAAAAATTTGAAACCAAATCATCCATGAACAAGCCAGTGTAACAAACCTAGTACAATGTGAACAGCAGTATCAAAACAGAATACTGTCAATTACTTGCTAATTTAATGCATTTTACAATACATCATGAATATCTGAGAAAAGGAATAAATAACACCAGTACAGCTGGAAAAGAAAAACAAAGATGGTTCATGCAGTTAGCTAGTTTTGTCCCGAAACCCAGATATTCTGCAAATAGAACCAGCAGTAAGAATTAGAGTACAGCACATAATACACTGTCATTAACTACTAACTACTTTGATTTCAAAGGACTTCAGGGCATCTGTGTGTGATACACACACTCAAGACACATAGTCTCTAAAGAGTATTATAAGTATTGTATTATAAGAGGATAAATGCCATCAAGAATATCTATGCCAGAACTGTAAGTAAATTAAAAAAACACCAAAAAATCCCAGCCTATTCAACACTCCTGTATTTTATTTGCAAAAATTAGCACGCAATACATCAAAATATGTTTCAGGTCAACTTGAACAACTGCAAACTTCCTCTGAAGACAATATCTTTAAAATTGCACTAAAATAGTATTGTTGCTTCAGTGCTTGTCACCTATATTACATTTACTCAGATTGCAAATCAAGTAAACTGAAGTAAATCATTCACGGAATCACGGAATCTTCAGAGTTGGAAGGGGCCTCTAGAGATCATCTAGTCCGACTCCCCTGCTAAAGCAGGATTTCCCAGAGCACATTACTCAGGACTGCATCCAGACGGGTCTTGAAAGTCTCCAGAGAAGGGGACTCCACAACCTCCCTGGGCAGCATTCACTAAGTTGTGCTTTTCTGTTTGTTTCCCTTTCCTTCCAAATTCAAATTCCAGAACCAGAATCTGAAGGTCAAGCTAAGTTATTTCTGGCTTTTCTACTGACTCTGATTGAAACATGTTCTTGTCCCACAGGCTATAATTTACCTATCACTCTGCCCAAGTAAATGATCACCCTGGCACCTCTCTGCCCTGCTTATATCCTCCCTCCGAGCTTCACTCCATAGGAACCAGCTGTCTCCTTTCTCATATAACCTGAGATCAATTATTCTCAACAGTATTTAATTTTGACGTTTGTTGTTTCTATTTAAGATCCAAAAAAGGGGCTTCTGTGACCAAAGGACACTTTGTCAACTGTACTAATTGTTCCAAGAAAACATATCACCTGGACCTACAATTCCAATCTAGCATCTGGTAGCTAAGACATACGCAGTCGGTATTGTAAAAACTTCTGTGTAGTTATTTTAATAATTCAGAATGAGACAATGAGATGAAGAGATTATTGCCCTACTTTACATATCCTATCCGATTATGGCTTTTCTGCAGACTGCACTGCATAGTCACTCAAGTGATGCAATTGAAATTTGTGCATAAATGAATAAAAGACATTACAGGTTAAAACTTCTATAAAGTACTAGCAAGGGTTAAATTATGTTTAAATACTTTGACAGTTGAGTCACGTGGCTGCTATTGAATGTGCTCATTGCCTCAAGCCTTAAGCTTTTCTTTGTAATGTCTCTTGATCTGTAAAGGAGTGAAGAATAAAATAGCTAGGAAATATTATTTCTTTCCTCGTGGTGAAGTGGGGGAAAGAAGGGAGAGTAAGATTCAATATGCATAGCAGACTATGTAGTGAAATCAAAGAACCCAGTGTACAAAGAAAAGTGAAAGCAGTGACATCAAAAATGAAAATTATTTACTTACTAGAGTATTACTTACATTGAAACATGGAAAATTTCAGATGTAAACAGGACCCGTTTCATTTTTTAGTTATTCAGTTTTAAAGGAACTAGCCATTTGCCATAAAGAAAAAGTTTTGTTAAAAACCCAGTCATCCAGTGAAAAAACAGAATGCTATCAAGCTAGCCTTGGCATTTTTGCAAGTTTAATCTTAAATAATAAAATAAAGTAAAGCAGTGGTCTAAATAACAAAGCCAACTTCCTCCATTTTTGTTCTATGGCCCCACTGAGTTTAAAGTGCTAATGTTTTCACTAAACCCCACACACTATCAGAAAGTGAAGGAATCACTAAATCACAAATTGTACAAGTTCATCTATTTCCATATATTCATGTGTTTCTAAAATAGAAGCAGATGGGAAGATAGCAGGCAGTATGGGGGGAGGCAGGGAAATGGAAGGAGATAATCATAGAATCATACAATTGTTAGGAATGGAAGGGACCTTAAAGATCAGCTAGTTCTAACCCCCCTGCCATAGGCAGGGACACCTCCCACTAGACCAGGCTGCTCAAAGCCCCATCCAGCCTGGCCTTGAACACTTCCAGGGATGGGGCATCCACAACTTCTCTGTGCAACCTGTTCCAGTGCCTCACCACCCTCACAGTAAAGAAATTCTTCCTAATATCTAATCTAAATCCCCCCTTTCAGTTTAAAACCGTTACCTCTCATCCTGTCGCTACAGTCCCTGATAAAGAGTCCCTCCCCAGTCCTGTGTAAAGTTACCCTACAGAGAAGACCAAATTATGGAAAGCACTGGATCAATGCTGGTTAAATACCAGTCTTACTTTGATTCAATGGGTTATATTTTCAGTGACGAATCTCCCTAAAAGTTACTTATCCAGAGTCTGATAGTTAAAGTGAATACAACTAAGTAAAAAACAGAATTACAATAGGTGAGTAACTAATAAAAAATAATGGTTAATTCATGGCAGGATGCAATAAGGATACTCTAACATTCTTATTGACTTGCCTAATCCTAGGAAAATCCTTCTAATTTATTTTTATAGACCATCACTCTGCAGTATGGCAAGCAGAGTTTGTGCATAAACAAGATGACCTAGTTTTCAACATCTGCAAGTCTTAGCTTGAAGCTTGTTTGTTACTTGAAAAAGCAATTAAAATTTAAACAAGTGTGAAAGAACAAACTCTTATTTTCCTTGAATTCCTGTGAAAAAAACAGTTAAGCATTAACTAACATGCAATAAGAAGTCACATCAGAATTCAAAATAACAGAGGATAATTAACAGTCGTATTCTTTGAGAACAAAACAAATCACAGATACTAAAACGTATGCAAAAATATACAAGAACAGTAGAGGTAAACATTTCAGGAGACTTGGCTGAGTAATTCCTTTCAAATCATAAACCACGTAAAGGAAGTGTAATTCCACAGAACATTCTTCAAGTAAGAAATAAGCTCTGAGCTGACGAACAAAGTGACCTGTATGAAATTTTGTATGGAATTCATTAAAAATCCAGGCACTCAAGTTGGAACAGACAAACACTTCACATGAAAAGTTACTTTTAAACATCAGTAAGTATTTACATAGGCAAACGTATTCCTGTTTTCTTCTATTTGTAGGTTTTTTTCATTGCATTTGCTGTTATTATTTAACTACACATTTCAGGATGGATTTAACGTTATTTATTGAGCATGTTACTTATTACAAGCTGAAAAGTGATTACGCAAACCAAAACAACTTCTCTTCCAAAGAGCTTGTAAACCAGGCAAACACAGCGAAACAAAGGAAAAACTGTCAAAGGATCAAGGGGCATTACAGCACCCATTTTTCAAGGAAGCTAAGGAATCAGTCATTTATACCCCTCGGTGTCCTGAAAAACATTCTGGAAGACAGAGGTGCCAAAACATTGTATGTTAGTTACACTAACAAACTATTCTGAATAAATTCAGCTCCATCCCTGCCCCAAAGGATGGGCTTTTTAGTTGAAGTACAAGTGCTGAAGTCAAAAGGACTATATTCCGCTGCCAGCTCCTCTACAGAACTTCAGACCTTTGGCTACGACTGTTACATATTTTCTTTACTTCATTCTGCATGAAGAGTCCAAATGTCCTTTACACAAAGGCACTTCAACATCTACATAAACAAGCATTCTAGACTTTTCCCATGAAACTACTGTTTTAGGTAAGGCATACAAACTATTTTAATGACAAAATCTGGTGTCCCACAGACAAGCACATGATACTATGAACGCTTAAGATTTCTGCTTCCACAGACTATGGCATTCATAAAAGAAATAACTGATAAATTAAAGATGAAGGATGGGAAATAGAGTAATCACAGGAAATTAAATCTCCTCTAAAATTAAGTATACATTGCCATTCTTTGTGAACTTACATTTAAAAGCTCGAATATTATTCAATATACAAATAAATTAACTGATTATACAAATATCTGATCTCAGGTGCATTAAAGGAACATAGAAGAATAGAGGCTGAGGTTGCCATTAGTGCAGAAATGTCAATATTAGTATTTTCTCATTGTACATTTGTGTACATTCCGATCCTTATATTTGTCTTAAATTCACTCTTCAAATTGTCCCAATTTCTTTATTTTTAGTTACAACCGTCTTTGACCTTTTTCTCTTACTAAAATACAAAGGATGAAAGAGAACAGCCATGTAAATATATGCTGGTTACTTTGACACTGGTCCTGGATAAAATCATAGAATGGAAAGTAAAGACTGCAATCAGTTTAGAATTAGAGATGCTAGAATAACTGATGAGCATCAGAAGAGCTTTAGGAGAAATAAGTCTTGCCAAACACTGCTTTTTTCTGAATGCAGGTTTATTTGATCAAAGTAACTGTATTGACATCAAATGCCTTGCAGAAGTCTGTTAGTAGGCTTATATGACATTCTGAGAAAAAAAAAAATCAGTACTATGAAAAAAAAAAAAACCTGTATAGGGTCTGAAACCAATTATATCTATGTAAGTAAGTAAGTTACAGTTATCAAAAGGTAAATGTAAATGAGATGATACTAATACAAGGGAGCATTCCCATGTAGCTCCTGTGTAGTTGGTTTTGGCCAACAGTAACACAAGCAGCTTTATCATAGACTGGAACATGGTCTTATATCACATTCTGGCATACTCACTTGAGAAGAAAAGGAAAAAAGTTGACAAACTGAAAATTATCAGAAAAAAAATACATGTCAAGGAACAATTTTAGACCTTAAATAATGACAAATGAAAACTGTACTTCACATACTAATTACTTTATCCAACTGAATACTGAAACAATGTGATTATCATCTGCATATTCTTACATGCAGAAGAGATTTCTTTTACATTTTTAAGATGTAAAGTGATATGAGATCATATGGTTTGCACGCTATTCTCTTGAATACCATAATCTAGTAATAGATGCAAAGCCTAATACAGAATCTTGGAATTCCTGTAGAACACTTGCATATAAAAAGTTTGAGCTCTGTAAAAATCACCCCTTTCCTTTAAGTATGATTTATATACCTTCTTTTACCTTATACCTTCTTTTTAAGGAGGAGTTACTAGAATTATTACTAGAATACTAGATAAAATACTATAATCAAAACCCCTGCAAGAAATAGGAAAAAACAAGAATTAGAAGTTTAAAAAAAAATCACACAAACTTCCCCTCAGATTCACTGTATTATCATGCACCTGAGATTACATACATTGGAATTCAAACTGCCCAATTCCAGTATTGTTTTCACCATTAGTACAGCTTTATATCTTAAAAGATTTTTTTTTTAAATCACATACAACTTTTTATTGAAGAATTCTGCCTTATTGTGATTTATGTTTGGATTTCTTCTTTCTACAATTCCCTCATTCTCTTAGATAATCCATTTGCTTACGGTACCATCTGAGAAAAGATTACAGATTAGCATCCCGGAACCTATTAGCCAGCAGACTGTTTCCCTTCTAGGACAGCACCTCTGGGCAGATGGTTTGGCAGGCCAGTTCACTCCATCCTGATTCTCCCCAGACCGGGAGAAAAGTGATTCATCCCTCCTGGCAGATAAGCTGCTGACATTTCCATCTCTGTTTACTGGGTTAGCTGACAGATTGTTGACATGATCCTTTTATTTTTTCTCTATTCTCTTCACATTAGAGACGGTCTCTTCACATTAGAGCCGGGAACTTTAGCAGGTGAACACTTACTTTCTGCTACAGTCTGGAGACACCACATGGAGTCAACTTTACTAGTAGTTTCATTTTCAGAGCATAGAAATTAAGCATGAGTATTAAAAACCTACATTGCAAAAGTCAGTTTGACAAAAAATTAGAAGGTCCTGAGAAAAAAAAAGTATTGCAAGTCGTATGATAGATATTAATTTCACATACAGATGTTATTTATCAAGAAAAGCAAAAGATTTTGCAAATATTTCTTAAGGCACTGAAAAACACTTATGAATAGATCTTGCGCCATAAAAATTAAATCAGACCTCTTTTTTAACTTAAGTGACAAGCAGTTAAATTCTATAAGCTAAAGAATTTTAAACTCAGAATTTCCAAAAGGAAATTAACCTCTTTAAAGCAAACAACTGACTTAAGCAACTTCAGAAGTATAAGAGTCAGATCAAAAAGTTCTATCTAGCTATAAAGAAAGGATATATTACAAATTTTAATGATGCTTGCCAGATCCATAAATTTTAAGCAAGTTAATCTTGAGGCTGTTCAACTGCACAATACACAAAACACTTACTTATATAATAGCATCTCACAAATAAATCTTCCTAGACTGGAAGCTTAGAAGTCCTACAGGATATGGAGAGGGGGAGGACAGGCTTAGACACAGGTTTAGAGGAATAAAAATAGACTAGTGCTCTAAGACGCAGAGAAAGCAATTACTAACCACTCTAAGACATGGACCTATGAACTTCCAATGCCACTAGACTTCATGACATGGCCCACAAAAATGTAGAAAGCCATTTGTTTAGTCGCTGTTTACTAAAAACTCACTAAACAGTGATTGTGTTCTAATATTCGAGAAAAAACCCTACATTCTGCATATTATTTCTAAATTATTAGGATACATTATAGGATATTTAGCTCTGGATTTTTCCTTCTTTGCCCTCAGCCACCACCAGCTATACTTTTATCTTTGAGCTCTGCCCACTGCTTTTTTGCTGTTGCTTCTCCCTCAGAAACAGCTCGCACTTGGTTTTTTTTTAATGTTGATGTGATGTGCTTCTTTAAAAATGCTAAGCTGGAAAATTTACATGTAGAAGTAAATACTTAGTACCTCTAAGGCTAAATAACTATTTCGTCACATTCCCCAGCCTCCAGGGCGCTTACTACTGTAACATTTTTGCTGAGCAATTTCAAAGTACATAGGAACTAATTCTAATACCTGTATTTTAGATTTGACTGGTACCTGTAATCAATCCTGATGAAGAAGAAAAATACCCTAAGGAGCAGAAACAAAATATTCTTTCACCGGAGTCCAAATCTCCAAGTGTTTTATTTTTAGCTTATAAATAAGAAATTAGACTGTACAAATAATTCTTTATTGTATCAACATTGATCAAACATTTCTTGTGCCTGTAAATGACACTTGGAAACAGATTTTTTTTTCTTAATTCAACAACCCGAAGTCGCAAAAGAAACAATTCAAGTATGACCCATTTCAAATACCCTTCTCCTATTCACTATTAATGATTTAAATCACCTACTAGCTTCTGAAATTTCTAAGAGACAAGAAAAAAGTATCTTCAGATAATCATAACAGAGAATGGAAATAATTCTTATCAGCATGTTTTCAGTGATAGTAAGAGTGATGCTGAAAATCTGCCCCTCTCTCACCCAGTTTCCTGCACAATAATGTAGAAATCACTAAATAAATGGGGAACATTTAAAAGGGAATGTGATTAAGCATTTCTTTTCAAAGTCTGTAAGACGGGAATTATTCAAAATAAGAAGGATACCTCAGATTAATAAACATAGAAATTAGTGTTAGACAAAACAAGATCGGGGGATGTTCCAGAAGACTGGGAGAAGGCTAATGTTACCCACATCTACAAGAAGGGCTTAAAGGAGGATCCAGGAAATTATAGGCCCATCAGTCGTACTTTAGTACCTGGGAAAGTTATGGAACAAATACTCCTGGGGGCTATCGCAAGACAGATGAAGCACACCACTGGGAAAAGGCAGCACAGATTCACCAAGGGCAAATCATGCTTGACAAACTTGATCACCTTCTGTGACAAAATAACCTGCTCAGTTGATGAGGGGTGAGTGGTGGACATTGTCTACCTGGATTTATCCAAGGCTTTTGACACTGTTCCCCACAGCCTCCTCCTAGAGAAACCGATGCCTTCCGGTCTACACTTGTGGTCTGTGTGGTGGGTGGGGAAGTGGCTGACAGTCCACACCCAGAGGGTGGTGGTAAATAACTCCTTCTCAAACTGACAACCTGTCACAAGTGGGGTCCCCCAGGGATCGATACTGGGCCCAACGCCAGTTAATATCTTCATAAGTGA
>VYZM01008254.1:15330-30502 GCA_013398915.1 Dromas ardeola | reverse complement strand
AAAAAAAAAAAAAAAAAAAAAAAAAAAAAAAAAAAAAAAACAAAAAAAAACCCCACCACTACCACCAATCACCAACACCCCTCACTGGTCCTTCAGGTTGGGAATATGAGAGAGAAATTAAGTAACAAGTCACAAAATACCGTTGTAAAAATATATATTTTTTTAAATCCTCCATGGCTGAAGTGCTGTTAGGCCGCCCAGGAAGGACCAAACTCAAAAACTGGATGATGTTTGGTCAGTTCCTACAATACTAAGCAGAGTTCTTCTATCAAAGATGTACTACTCAAAAGGTCCTTCATCTAGCTCAAGACAGAGAACTCCATTTAGTTGAGTCCAATGTATGCAATCAGCAGGGTAAAAATAGTAAGCTATACTTCTAGAGCCAAGGTTGCCCAATAACTACATCCATATTGTATAAATTGATTCCTTGCTATATATAGATGTTAAGTGATTTGATCAATACTGTACCATGCATTTTGCCCATGTATCTAGCTGGGTGTTATTCTCTGCCCACTCAGAGTATTTATATCTATGTATGTACTAGATGTGTTGCAGTACTTCAGTAAATGACTTAACACTTTAAAATGCTCTATATACAAAAGGAAATAAAATTCTCAGAAACAGCTATTCAAAACAAAGCTGTCAATAAAGAGTTTTTAAAATGTGTCGTGTTAGATATTTGCTTTGTAGATTATTTGCTTACATTATTAAACATCAATTAAAAATGTAGTGCAGTGGAATGTATTAAAAGACCCAGAGAGGTGCAAAATATCTATGGGAATTGCGACTGAAATATCTTACAATCTGAGAAGAAGAAAAGGAATGAAGTAACTTATTTTTTAAAAAACTGTATACAAATACATGCACAAAATACAAATTAGACACAGGTAAAAAAACACTGAAAAGAACATTGCTCATTAATAATACCTCTGAGATAGTTTTAAGTCAGTTTCTCATTATTTGTAAAGAAACTGTTGAGGCTCTTGCACCTAAAATTAGACTTACTATATCAGTTATGTTTCAATTCTTGGCTGCGACATTCTTTCAGCCTGCCCCTACACTGCACTCTTGTGAGCTAGTGTAGTAATGCAATAGTTGAAGATTGCTTGTTTCAACAGTATGCAGTTTCTTCAATACAGAGATGCACAATGGGAAAGGAGTGATCTAGCAGTTGTACGCATGGGAGAGAACTCCTTGGCCTTAATTTGCTGGTGTTGAAGGATTCAGCAAGAAAAACACATTTAACACACCTGCAAGCATTCTGTAGATCACTGTAGGTACTGTAGATCACGACTACTAAATATTTATTTTGCAGATCAAACTGACAGAAGAGAAAGCAGTCAGACAAGCTTTTTTTTAATAGAATAATAATGAAAAAAAGTAGTTTAAGTGGAAATAATCAGCTGTAACTCATTACGTAATTCCATCTCTTAGGTGTAGCAGGAATCAAGATACTCAACTCCTTCATAGCAGTATGTGTATCTTGGCTTTAAGCATACCTATGCCTATCCTGCCTATAGCGACTGTGACCACACTAGCACACTTCTGAACCAAATCTGGTGAACCGTACCAATAACCTGCTGCTACTATCTGGATCATGCAGATCTTTCCCATTTATAATCAGTGTGCTTATGTTTTTAACGTAGCATCAGTAATTTTAAAATAATCTTTAGAAGCATTTAAATAATATGATATCTCTACTGCTATGCCAGAAAATCAACAATTGAAAGCCTAGGCAAGGCTGTTCATCTAGTTTTCAGTTATACAAATCACATGCTTATTTGCATACGTTACGTTAGTAAAAACACGTAGTAAGGAAAAGAGGAAAGGAATTGATGGAGGATCATCTTAAATAGCTAGAACTACAATAGCACTAATCCATAACTATAACAATGGAAACTCTAGCTGCAGTCCTTTCTGCAATGTCACTAATGGTTGCTGTGGAAATAACAATGTCATTAATCCAAAATTGAAAGCAGGGAGTGTCTGGAAACTCAAAGCCCAGCCTGCAGCATCTCCAGTGTTAAATTTCTAATGTTAACATTTATTTACAGGATTGTATTTCTCACCCATAAATCATATTCTCTCAATCCTCTTTTCTGCCTCCCACCCAGCTGCACCTCCACCCACCCTTCTTCAAGGCTGTACTGTTTGTGCAAGGTAATGTTCATCGCTGCATATAGTAAAATGATTCTACCTTCTGTTACCTAACAGTGCTTCTTTTCACTCCATATCATTAATAGTTAGTCATAGAGCTATTATTCATTCTCTGAACTCCTAAAATGAGATATCACTGATAGATTTATATCCTTAGCAACCGCACATAATATGGAGAACTGTATTTTGCTCAGCTGTATCATCACATGTTTCTATTTTTGCTTGCAAACAGACTCTTGTTGTTGTTGAAGAATGTGTGTCAACAACAGGCTTCAACAAGATATTTCATACCAGTTAATATTTAAAACATGTCTTTATCTCCCCAGAAATGTTACTAGTTTGAGTTGCTGCAGTCTTTCAGCCCAAAAGTAGATCTCTCTGCCAGCTAGTACTAAGACAGGTACCTATTAAGCCTTGGTTCTAGTATAAAAATATACACATGCATACGTATCTATGCGTTATGTATCTATGCATATGTATCCAGCCTTTAATAATACTGCCTCTTCATATGTAAGAGCATGGCAGATATGTTAAATTGCACTAAATTTTCACTAAAACAGTGACAATTATTCCCATAAACATAAATGCTGCTTTTTATTTTAAGACTATATTTACTGTATTTTACTCAAATCTCTCTCCACATACACAGTTGGGAGTGCCCCAAATAGAAGAGGTAAGATTGTGAAATCTTTTATAGCAAATTAAATTGTTTCAATAGTCAAATTAAATTTTATATTCACTAGGAAAAAAGTGCAGGCTATGCAAGGACTTTAAAAAATAACGTATCTAACTTCAGATACATGTTTGCATTAGCATACTTTCATATAATAAAGGAAGAGGTGTTGGAAGACCACCTTTTGTTAAACTAAGAATGAACTGGATTCAGTGAAGTCAGCTGGTCTTTCAACATAGACCCAACCTGAATAGACCCTCTATCATCCATAATTTATCCCTTTCCTAAGACAGTAACAATGTTCAGAAATGAGGAAAGTCATAAGGTCAGAGAATACTACAGCAGCCGGAATACTTAAAAGGTGACATGTCTTAAATTCTCCGTTCAATAAGGAAAATACGTCTACTGTTCAAATCCCATGTCTTGTTTCTAGATGGTTTTTTGGCCAGTATTAGCAGCAGACTTCTCACAACCCTAAATTCCTTTGACAGACCATGCTTCAAAAGCACTTAAAGGAACCAAAAAACCCAAACTTAATACAACTAATATCTCAGAACACAAGGGGAACTTTTGTACATGCAGTACTATAGCAACATCTTTTTCCATGCATAGACAGAGCTGGTATGACCTGCTTCCCTTTTCCATATATACAACCATGTTAAAAACAAACAACAACCAAAAAAACCCTCAAACCACTTTAAAAATCATTTATGCAGTTACACATTACAAAATAGTACCATTTTGCTCCATTTGGCCCTCTTTCTGTTATTCTTTTGCCAGAGCCTCACTTTCCTAAACCCTTTCAGAAGACATTCAGAGCCACAGCATTTTACAGTCAAAAATACTTTACACCCAAACCAGACAGGAAGAATTATTTGAATTTTAAATAAGGGAGGTGAAAACTACAGGGACCACTGTTGTTTCTCTCAGGCTCCAAAGACAGACAGAAAAGCCCATTATCCACTTTCTCCAAGGATATTACCAACTCAGACAGCACAAGGAGGTTTTCTGTTCCACTGTGAAGTAACCTGTTCCTTCTGGGGTCCAACCACATTTCTTCTTACCTTCCTAAGGAAAAATAACTATTGTTCAACAATTTTGTACTTGTCCGTGTAAGCTCACAGTTCCCTCGGAGGAAGGAAGGCAGAAATGGGGGAGCAGGTAAGGCAGTGTTTCCAGAGGAACAGAGGGTAAAGTCAGGCTTCTGAAGGGATAGCAATAATAGCAATATGGGACTAAAAGGTGTGGGGAAGTACTTAACACTTAAACCAGAGTGTGTCTGTATGTACTTTTTTTTTTAACAAAGAAATTCAAATGATAGAGGGGGCCAAATTAAATCAATACAACTATTGTATTACATGCTACCTCTGCTTCTATCAAACACATGTTCTCAGGTAAATTATGCACCTTGTATGCCAACCTCTTCAAAAAGGTGCCGCTTTAATATCTCACTTAGAGAACGTATGGTTTTGGCCTTGAGAGGGAGATGATATTTTTTAATACCTTCAGCTGAATTTGTCTGTTGAACATAGCTATCTGTATGTATATCATGCATATATTCACACAGTTGCACACACAGTTATCAACATTTCCTTTCCTTCCTCCCATTGAAAATGCTACTCTGAGTGTTAAATAAGTCTCTTTTGTCAGTTATCTGTACTGAAAATAGAAAAAGAGAGTTTTTATTAGCAAATACTTTATTGTTATAATTGTATGCGGTTATCCTTTCCTTTAGTTAGTTGCTATTGCCAATGGAGATGATTTTTAGTCTTTCCCCAGTGACGTTGTATTTGTCACTATTCTGGGCATTAATCCAAGTCCAAAGATAGGAATGAAAATTATAGGCTCTTCCTACATAGCTTTCCTTTTTAGCAACTTCATGCAGGCTCCACATTAGCAACTTCTAACTTCTCTCAGATTTCTTTCTACATAAGTCACTCTCCAAATGGATCAAAAGTGAAACAAATTCAGCTCATTGCTATAAGGGAAATTTATTCTTTAACTTCTTACTGAAAATACACTTCTTTTTTTCAAATACAAATAAAGCTGGCAGTTTTTTGTGGTTGTTTTCTTGTAGCATTTTCTATAGCACCTATCACATGAATACCTGAGGAAAAATATTAATGGAATTTTCTTCACAATAGTTCTATAGAATGGAAAATATCATTATCCTCATTTTAGCACAAGGGAACTCATGCACAGAGGAAGTGTACTGCATATTCAACATCATAAGAGAAGATTATGCTGAAATCAGGAATACCTTTCTGAAAATACAACCTTTCTCATTCCTAATTCTTTCAGTATTTCAGAAAATATTTCCTTCTATTCTTACTGCTGTTCCATGATGATAATTAAATAGAATGCTGAATGCAATTTTTTTATTTGATCTTATTCATCATTCTACCTTAATGGGTAAGGGCCCCAGTCATAGGTCAGGATTCATTCTGCCAAAATGTTAAAAAACTCACGAGCTGGAAATGCTAAAAGTACTAACTAACCAAAAAAAACAGATAACTGAATTTAATTGACTCTTAGCCTGAATTAATTGACAGCAAGTCTATTTTGAAGCAGGGGACAGAACTAAGGTGTCACTGATACCATCTGTCATTTATGCTTTGACACACAAGAGAGATTTGTAAGGCACATCCATATCCTACTGCTAATGAAAAACCTCTATGTTCAATTATATGAAGCCCTACAGTAGGTGCATATTTGGCTAAATATTGCTCTCTCTATGCTTACCAAATCCCTTGGATCGTATCACGTAGATACTTTAAAAGAGACTTACTGTTTCACTGAACTTTAAATGGTCATATTGACAACACAACATTGGGTCTCTCTTCTCTTGAGACCCTTCCTCTTTCTTCACTTCTCTTTATTTATAATAATGAAAAAAGAAGGAAACTGTATTTGCATGTAGCTCTTCAACCTCACTCTAAAATAAAATCAAGAACTGTTGCCAGTTCTTGATTCTCAGCTGCCTTTCACAATGAAATGTATTCATTTAGGGTTAAAATGAGCAATCAGATATGATTACAAATTGAATGGTGATTGGGAAGCACTTAATCACCTAACTAAGATAAAGCCTTACGAGTGGCAAATCAGAAAATACTTCTGAAAGAAAAATCTGAGAGGCTGCAAACACAATCAAAAGAGAAACTAAATGGCAGGGAAGTCATTAGCAAAACAGCATTTGACAAGCCCAATTGCCTCCTACTTATTTCCATCCTACCATTTTAAAATCATCACTTCCCGTAGTCCATTCCTAGTTTTCTCCCTCTTTCCTCCTGCCCCTTGCTAGCCCTGCTGGCAAAACAAAAACTACCTATTCTTCTACTCCTTCTCAGAACACATCAGTCTTTCACTTACCAACCCACTTCAAACCTGGTTTGCTTTAGAACCTACTACCGGACTTCACACATACAAACAATTCTGTCAAATATACAAGTAACAAAAACACACAAGAAGCATAACAAAATAATCTATTACATCCTACAGGCGTATGTAATTGGTTAGCTCTAATGCTATATTCATACAATACCACAGAGCATTTAGGAGTTACACCACTGACTTCACATTGTCCAAGTTTTCATCATTAATACTCTATCCATAAATTGGATTTTAAAATAACAGACAAACAAAAACTTACAGGGAGTTCACAGTTTCCAAAAGTATAGCAAAAATGTTCAGTCACTTGGTCCATCATAAATAAACTACAATTTGTTTATTGCCTGTAACATTTTACACTGTACGTATCTTAAATACTTACATAGCCTGATTCAAACACCAACTTTCTTCATCAGATTTGCAACATCTTATCTCCTCACCCTCTGCATAGAAACAAAGAGAAACATGAGTTTGAAAATGATCAAGACTCATAAACGGACAAACACTTGTAAGGAATGCCAAGTTACTAAGATTGTTATGAACAAGCCAACAAAAGACAGAAGGAGTTTAACTAATCTCTGACACAATTATCACTTACTGTACTTAATTTTTGTCATGTTTTTCTAATATGACACTCTCTTTTGAGAAAAAGAATTGGAACAGTATCACTTGATTTTATTTTTATTTTCCATCCCTGACAAATCTTTTCAAGCGTGTCAAAATGCCCACATTGGATTCTGAGTTCAGCCACTGTTTTCACCATTTGTTTTCAATTGTCATTGTGTTTGTAGAAAACTTTCCCACTAGAGCCTGTATAAGCAGTAACTGAAGTGAGTGAGAACCCTGACACTGATTTCAATGCTTACCACATACCACCTATATTAAGCTATACACGTCCACAGCTCTGTAAGGGTGCTCGTTAGCCCTTTGTAGTACCCAACCAAAAGAAATCAAATATTGCCCCCTAGTGCCTGTAGGACAAAGTATGTCGTTTATGAACAGCTGACTTTTAACATTATGTCTTAAAAATATGTCTTTCAATGGGAATTTGCAGCAGAAGCGTGGAGGATTGCAATAATGCATAATTCCAAGGCCCAGAAATAAGCTGTGCTCCTTATCCCTTGCTGGGCGAGTTCATCATAATAAAGCTCAGAAATGAGTTGTGTGAGTATACACCTGAGTAAGAACCACTCAGTCCTGCAAAGAGGAATTAAACACATTAGCAAGGAATTTCAGGAAAGAATTAATATTGTTTATTAGGGATACATATTAGGGATATGTATATCAAAATATGAGGAAAAAGGGTCTTTTTATACTCGAAGTATATTGTGTTCTTAACTAGAAGAATACTGAGTAAATAGACCTTAGTTTTCCAAACAAGCCCATAGCTTATCACATGAAAGGCAGCACTTTTTAAGCTACTATAGGTATACATTCAGTTCACCATCTACCTCAGAAAACACAGAAGAGATATTCCCTAAAAAGCAAGGAAATCATGCCATTGATTGGTGTTCATTCTGAAGACAATCAAGGATTAAAACACAAAACAGGGCCAAAACAGCAAGCGCTAGTAACAGAAATTAATACAGTAACACCAATTTTAATCCTTTGAAAACAAAATCACATAAGTAGTAATCAAAGCAACTTGTTTTATTGCTGTATAGAACTGTTAAGGCACTGGAGGAATACTACAGTAAAAGCTTTACAATTCCACATGGCTTCACGTCATCAGTGAATCACAAACATCCAGCGTAATACCAGCACTCACAGTATCATCAGCTTCTGCTACAGTTTAGAGAGAACTGAAGCAATTAAGTGAACCAACTGGTAACCACAATGCCATTACTCTCAGCATAAATCAAAACTATGCATGTAGCAAAGAAATTTAGCACACTTCACAAAAACACCCTTTATACTTAAATACATGCCTGCCAAACATGTCTCTGTGCCCTTACCTTTCATTCTGTGAACGCTGAATGCCTTCAGGCTGGCTGCTGGCTACCATGTTATCAGTCACTTGCACCTGACTCCTGCCTCCAGCTCTCCTACTCGTCTTTTTATGTCTATATTCTTTCATCTAAAATAATACTATAGTATTATGGTTTTATGTCTATAACCCTGTAGTCAGAAGAGAAATGTAAATAAAAAGCCTGAAGATCCCACATTTAGCTCCTCATGACAACACCCATTTATCTGCCACTGCACATTCAATAAGTAATCTATGATATACACTGTACATTATCATTCCTTTAAAACATTATCAGGACAGCAATCTCTACCACCTAGGATGAAAAAAATCTGACATTAAGGACTTACAGTAACATAAACATGTATTAAGAACAACAGAGATTGTTACAAAATAAAACGAAGATCCAGGCTAAGAGGAAAAAGATAGTAGATACTAAAAGACGAAGTCTCTAATGAAGAAACAGGGTAAGCCATCCTACTTAATTACCCAAGGCTGTAGCCAAATACCATTGTCTCCATTTAGTCAACACTGAAGGGGCAGAGTGTGACACAACTGAGTAAGCTGGTTTTATTATGGTGACAGCTTCAGGCAGCTACCTAAATCCGTTCTTATATGTCTTCACCAATTAAAATTGCTTTAATATTTTTTCCTGACAACTAGTCAACTTTCTCCATCAGATACCAGCATAAAAATTTATCTGCTGACTATGAGGCATATCGAGATAGTTTGTTTATATTTTTTGGTAGACGTGGCTGAAAAAAATCAAAAAAATCTTACCTTGGCTTTTGAGACCAAAACCATTGCAGAAGAAACTCTAAAAGTCTTCTCAAAAACATTCCGTTTCTACAAAACTAGCTGGTTTGTGGAAACCAATGCCTGTTACCATTTACTTCCAGCTCCAGACAAAACTGATAATGTTGTATGAAATAGCAAAGTAAAATGGGTGGAAAAAATTCTAAACTGATGACACTTTGCCTCACCAGTTTGTCATTGCAGAACACAACTCATCAATCCCAGCACTCTTCCAAATGGTTCCCAACTTCATCCCAATTTATCAAGTCCTGAGGGATCCAGACAGACTGTTTCTCTCTTATGCCTTGCTCACTGCTCCCCAACTATACAGTTTGTTCTTCCACATTCATTGCTGGCACCAGACTCAGTGAACGCTGGCACACTTACTCTGGGGGATAGTAGGAGAGAGGAAGACTTTTTTTATACTCTCTCTTCCCCCAGATATTTTCTGCATTCCTGTAAGCAAAATGTGATAGGTTTTATGCATTTGATGAAGAGTTCTGTTTGTGAAAATTTCACAATCAGTTCACAGGTCAAAGTACCCTTCTTTAGGCTGTTTTCTTCCCCACTTGCAGATTTTATATTAAGTTCTATATTTGAACCATAGAAATATCAAACTTTCCTATAACTCAACAGCCCTACTAAATAAAGTTTGCAAACTTCTTTGTACTGTTAAATCACTACCATCAATGCCCTCCTTCATATGTTCAGGACCATAGTGTAGGGGTATGGAAAACAAGTTTCTTGGAGACCAGGCAGTATCTTAAATCTTACTCAAAATTTACAGATATCTATGTAGTCAACACTCAGATGGAGGGAATTAGCGGGTGCAACAATCTCTAAGAAAGATTTACACCTATGTTAATAACTTTGATAACCATACTACATTGTATCTTTACGTAGGCAACAAGTTTGAGACACATGGAAAACAATTTCACTACTATTGTTATGATTTGTAAGAAAGTCTGATCTGTTCAGACTGAGGATAAAAAATTTTTTTCAAGTGATGAAGGGCAACATTTGGCCTGCTTTCTCCTACCCTTTCAAATCTGGTCAGGCGGCACGAAAGGAGATATCCAGACCTGCTACCACATCACTTCAAGCAAATCCCAATTTTTATAACCTCCTCTGCACTCAAATTCTAACTCATTCCTAGATAAACTATCAAGCAGACATAACTGGCTTCTGTGTTCAGCTTCTCTTTTTTTCCCCCAAGTAGCTGGTCCAGCAGGTGATACTACCTTCAATCGAAAACCCTCAGGACAGTAAGCACAAGCACAGTTAGCTGCGCTCACATGCTATTCACTTAGTCATCCGATTATGAAGCAACCATTTATTCTCTTACTTACTTTCTCAATTTTAGTAAATAACCAACAGTAGAGCTACTGGGAGTCAAAAGTACACAAAGAGGACCAAAAAAAAATAATCCAAGTTCCAAGAAAGGTGAAAGAAAGATCTAGGAAAGCGGATAACTAGTTCTTTTTGGGTTCATACACCTTAACTGAAAAGTTACAAGGTGGAATACAGCAAGGCAGTTCCCAATTCACAATCAGGAGTTCTTAGTACAGCTCTCTCACACCAGCCTGCCTGCCCTCTGGACTTCATTGGGGCTATTTTGAACCAGAACAGATCCCGTGAATTAATGAGTTGGAGAGAAATGACAAGTTTACATTTCAAACTTGCCATAAGAAAAAATCATATGTAAAGCTTCAAATTCTCTTATTTAGCTGTGTTTCTGTGAGATTTAGATTAAATAAATAGCGTACTATGTGTCACAACCAACTAGTAAGGCAGATTCATCTGCTGCGAGATTTTTTTGTCTCCAAATGCTTCTTTTGACCACAACTGTGCAGGACATGTTATACAGGAAGCAGGAAAATTTTGTTATCACAAAAGACTGAATACCCAGGATCCACAATAAGAACCACCAACAAAAGGTTACCAATACTGCCTACGCAAGATTTATCACCTATATGTTTAAAGACTCTATGTTTCTCCAAAACAGATTGATTATGGTAGCTACAACTCACAGGAGAGGAAAAGCTCTAATGGCAACTTCCAGACCAGTTGTTTAGCATTTGTCCACTAACTTCACAAAGATTGCAGGTTCTTATGAAGGCCAGGTTATAACTTTTAGAGAGTAAACATTTTCCTCAAACCATAATTCTTTTAAGTAGTTTCTCTAATGCTCTAAATACTCCTCACGGAGACCAGGCGCTTGGTCTTTATTAATCTCATCCACTAAGCAACACAAGCAGACTGCTTACAGCTGTAACATTACGAGGTTGCATGCCCCTGTAGCCTTGACCATTCTTGCAGGGGTGCCTGATTAAGCTTTCAAGATTTTTTCCCTCCAAATGCTTCTTTTGACCACAACTGTGCAGGACATGTTATACAGGAAGTCTGAGTTATACATCTTGCTCAGACATATCACAAAGGCACGTTTCTCAACAAAATCTTTTTTTAAAGTGGTCCATAATCACTCCTACTGGCAGACTAGTAGGTATCTTACAGCTAAATTAATTTATTGTTGAAAACAGTAGTTATTTTTTCATATGTCTGCCTCATGGACAAAGACACTATTAAAAAGTAAAAGGTTACTGACCTTTTCAGGAAGGATTGATGAGTCTGACATTAAAATATCATGTGATTATAATAAGCACCCCCTACAAAAAAACAAAATACTCTTTTTATTCTGTTTTATTCATTCATTTAAAGAAAGAGATAAAAGGAAATTAAATCTCTCTTTTATGTCAATTCACATCACATGGCTTTTCTTTTTCTAGGCCTGCTTTGTGGCTAATCTTTCTTACATCTTTTATCTCATATGTTTTCAGATGATCTAGACCACATCCTTGGAGTATGCTAGGAGCTTATAGTAAAGTTTTCTCTGTTTTTTTTAATGCCTTGTTTGCTTTAATATATTTAATGCTTGTGAAATATGTCAGTGGTTTTATTGGCATTTAGAAATTTAGTTCTCAAGCTACAGTAACACTAGCAAAGCAAAAGCTCTAACAGTGTAGGCTTCTCCTACAAAACTCAGCCAACACAGCTCAGTGCCATCTCATCCTACTATTTATTACAGTTTCTACTACCTTGCCCAGTGGAGATGTCAGGCGTATTGGTATGCAGTTTCTTGGATTACTCGTGGAGTACTTTTAGGCAGTCATATTTATATCACATTCACCATCTTCCAATACCACATAGTACCACTGATATTAAGCAAAAACTTAGCACTCCCCTTTCCCCAGCTACAAATTAATTTAGGATTCCAAGATAAATACATCTGATCATCCCAAATCATTATTGCTTATCTTTTCTGTTCACTCTATTGATAATACAGTTTAAGGCATATTCTCTGTCTGGTCCTCCATATGGGAAGAGTTCTGCTGTGTAATGCCTCCCAAGATACTCTCCAGTGAACAAAAAAAACCCTCCTTACTTTCTCTGTTTTTATCATGATTGCTCTTCCCGCCCAACCTTGATTCTCTGTGGATCTTCAGGATTCTCTTGCAAGATTTATTCTCATGACTATTAAAGTTACTAATATCGACTCCTTTTTGCTGGTTGTTGCTCTAACTCATTTTAGCCTGCCTTAATGTGTTTCCACATTTCACAAAGATTTATGAACCTTTCTGTTTCCTTTTTTGGACACAACTTCCTTTGTGTCCTTCTTTTTGGAAGATGCCTTCTTTTTTGATAATTGCCCTACCCCTGTGGTTCAACTGTGTTGGCATCCTTCAGAGCTTGGCCCTCCACTGCAACCACAGCAGTAAACAATTGTACAAGCTGTCCTGCAGCAAACTCCCAAAGAACATAATGCAAACACTTGACTATGGACTTTCAGTGCACCCTGTAATTTTAATTCACAATGTACTACTAGTCTCATTGCTAAGATTAAAACCAGCATTAAGCTTTTCATACAATAACCACACCCCAAAGCACAGCAAGGAGCACAGAACAATCCAAATGATCAAAGACTACTCTCCCAGTAAAGGAAAAAGACCCTCTACACAATTTTTTGGGAAGTACTAATTCCTTTCCCTAATTCACTCCTGGTATACTGAATTAAAGCTTTTAAGTTTACAAACACTGCTCGGAATTGTGCCAGTGTGACTGATATAAGTAAAATTCTAGGACTCTTAAATAAGTGGGTGTCACATTCAGGCGCCATCCCCCTCACATATTAAGAGCTGCATAGTGGGAGCTTGACTTAATTTGTGTCAAATAAATGCCTGAAGAATGTATCTGATTAATAACAAGGACATGCTGGAGAAAGCATTTGCACAAAACAGAAATTATTTTCAGTGGTAACAAATGCATTCTCCAAATGAATTAAAACAAAATTACAGAACTCAGAGGGACTATTGTAGAGCATGTGGGTCTTAGATAAAAAGGCTTTGTGAGGAAGTTGCTACAGTACTTGAACATAGAGAGTCTGGTAGAAGAGTGTCATGAAAACCTACTATACGCTTTATTACACTCTGCTTTAGAACAGCTTAATTCTCTGCTTTTACACAGAATTCTTTGTACAGTGCAAGAAAAAAAAATGTTGCTACAAAATGACAGGAACTTTCTCTGCATCTTAGGCCTCTAAAAATTTTCTCTGCTGAGTCATGTCATCTGACTGGTCACACAAGAATACATGTCAGCTTGTAGCTTGTCATGGAGTTGATTAAAGATTTTTTTTGAAGGAGCTGAAGCTAATGTGCCTAAGCTATTGAACAAAAATGTCATATATGCTCTTTATGTGCACTTTGTTCTCCATATTAAATCATATGCATCATAGCTCTTTAAGGACAAAATTATTGATGCATAGCATATGCACTCCTTTAACCACTGCAGTTTACCCTAGCAAAGTATTATCAAATGTTAAGAGTTCATAAGACTATTGAAAGGAAATTAGCATGCTCTATTTTCTTCTGCTATTTAGTTGTCATCTCTCAGGTTTTTTTCCTATAATGATTTAATCTTGTTGAAAATGTTGGGTCCGCATTCTATTGATGGGGCCCTCCAGTAATTGGACTAAGTTCCTAAAGTTATTTTTCGGCTCTTGTAGGCCCTAAATTTTATGTCTAGTAACACTTCACAAAATTAATTACTGTCTCCAATTTTTTTATTATTGCTTACTACTTCCTACATGGTTTTGTCTAAGATGTACATTTCTTTGTGTGGTTTGTTCTGTTTACAAAGCATGTTTTGCTGGAGGCTGCCTGCTCTCAGCTCAAAATAACCTATCAACAGTCTCTAAACTTTCAGCACTGTAATTCTGTATCTTTTAATTAGTTTGGGCTCTGCCTGTACTTTCACTGTAACCCCAGTATGTTCTTTATCTGATTTATCTTCAAACTGGAAGAGGGTAGATTTAGATTAGGTATTAGGAAGAAATTTTTCACTATGAGGGTGGTGAGGCACTGGAACAGGTTGCCCAGAGAAGCTGTGGATGCCCCATCCCTGGAGGTGTTCAAGGCCAGGCTGGATGGGGCTTTGAGCAGCCTGGTCTAGTGGGAGGTGTCCCTGCCCAGGGCAGGGGGGTTGGAACTAGATGATCTTTAAGGTCCCCTCCAACCCAAACCATCCCATGATTATCCCCGTTTTGCTGACTTAGCACTCTTTAGAGTAGCTTGCCCTCCCTGAGGAGAAAAAACGATGACTGCACTAGCGAGGCCTCGTAAATAACATCGGTATTGAAAAGCAACAACAAATAAACAACTACGACACTGGAGCCCGTTTTTGCTACACACCCTACAGAGAAAGGTCTGACAAATAGAAGGCAGAAGCGCCTACTTTCTGGCAAGTTTCAAACGAAGGACGGACCCGAGAAGGGGCCGCCGCCACCCGCTTCACGCCGCGCCGCCCCCAGCCTCCGCCTCACAGCCCCGGGGCAGCGCCCGCCCGCCCTGGCCAGGCCCCCGCTCCCCGGCACTCCTCCCAGCGCCTGACCCCGGCTCCACGCCTCGCTGTGCGGACACGGCGCCGGGCGGGCCGCCGGCGAGCCGGGCCCACACGCTCCCGCCTTTCCACAACCCGCGGAGGTGCCGCGGGAGCTTTCCCAGCCGGCCAGAGAGGAGCCCGCCCGCCCAGGAGGAGCGGCAAAGCCTGCCCGCCGCGCCTCTCCGCTCCCTCCTCCGCCTCTCCGGGGGCCCGCGGGGCTCAGGCGCCAAAGCTGTGAGGGAAGCTCCCCCCCGGCAGCC
>VYZM01008254.1:0-15290 GCA_013398915.1 Dromas ardeola | reverse complement strand
CCCGGCCGCCGCTCACCAGGTACCGAGGCTGACATCGGCGGCGGCAGGGAGGGTTGAGGTGGGGGGGGGCTGTCCGCGGCTCGGCAAGGCCGCCCGCATTCCCCTGGTTTGTCCCCAGTCTCCCCGGCCCGTCGTGGCGGGACGCTGGAGGGGATAGGGGTGTGACCGCGGCCGGTTTTGGCGGGCTTCACAGCGACCTGGGGCGTCCGGACGGGTCGGCGCTTCAGCCCCGGCTCCGCTGACGAGCTGACAGCAGCTGCGGCTTTTTCGTCTTTCTTCAGTTTCCCCATAACTCGTATGAGGATGAAAGAGCCATAGGTACCACGCAGGGGAGGAAAAAATGCAATCTGAGGGGCCCTTTTCTTGTGAGCGAGGGGCACTGCGGCTGCTTGGTGGGTCTAACTCAGTCTCACTTGAGGACCAGAACTCGAGCGCCCCGTCTGCTGGTGGGCCCGCTGCTATCGATACGGTAGTGGGTGGCCATAGCTGTCTCATGGCCTGCAGCAGGGAGAGGGGCAAGAGGCAAACGCATCCCCATCACCTCTTCTGCAGCCTTCCAAGTTGCGTAGCTCGTGAGGCTGCCTCCCAGCAGGCATTCCCTCCACCGTCCATAGTCCAAGCACACCTTCAAGAGCTCTAGTCTTCACACAGGGGCCATTTCACCTCTGTCACAATTTCTGCTGCCCTTTCTTGTCCTTTTTGCCAATTCAAATGTGTTTCAAGTGGGGAAGGGACCAGGGTTCACGACAGAGTCTTTGAGCTGTACAATGCACATTGTGTTCTTTTTCTTGTAACAGCTGAAAAGAGGGAACTGGACTCTTCTAGTTCGGTGCAATTTCACATGCACTGTGCTGTAAGTAGCAGAAAGCATTAAAATTTCAAGAGACAATGAATGTGATGCTCCTGCTGCTCAAATCAGTGGTGAAATAAAATGTAACGCCTGTTAAGCATAGGTGAGAAACAGCTAAGGGAGCATGTTACTGGTAAAACTGCATGTGATATGGCGAAGATAAGTAGGAAGTGGTCGTTGGTTTGTCTGTGATGATACACAGATTTTTTTGGGACACCAAGTGGAGCTGCTTAATGGCAGATTCAGATCAAAGAAGAGTACCTGTCTCCGTATGATGCATAGTTAAGATGTGGAACTCGTTGCCACAGGACACTGTAGATGCTAAAAATACATGTGGCTTCAAAAAAGGGCAAATTCAAGGAGGAATCCATTAAGGGATGTGGTGCACCAACAGCATATCTATCTGCTTTGGGAAGTCTGGCATATGCAAACTGATGAAAGCTGGGACAGGAAAGTTATTTGCTAACCATCTTTTCTTCATGTTCTTACACTTTTCCCTAGGCAGCTTTCATGGTCACTCTCAGAAGTGGGATACCAGGCTATACTGGCCTTTGATCTGAGCTACTGGTACTATTCTTCTGTTAGTACTGCTTAAGGATTAAGGGTTCCACTTAAATATGTAGCTCTCCTTGAGGCACTCTTATGCTTGTCAGTTTATACCACTATCTACAGATGACTTAGATTTATGAGTCATTTAATTTTTTTTCCAGGAGTATTAGTGACAAGCATCTGAGTTTATAATACGTGCTATATATGTTAAATAAGCTCCTGCATGCATGAAATAGTGGTTTTATTTTCATAGTAAGTACAGGATGTTTTGCTTTTGTAGAATACAGGCAGGCATTTTCTTCATTAAATGAATGTTCCTCTTTTGAATTACCAACTTTGTTTAAAATACTGGCCTTATAATGAATGATTCTAAAATGTTCTCTGACAGCAGAGTGGTGATCTAAGGATAGGACCACGCATGCTCATGAAGAAATGTTTCTTGAAGATAAGAACTTTAATTTTTGAAGCCAGTGGCTGTAGATTGTGCTTTGAACTTTGGTTTGTACCAGACCTTCCCACAGAAACTTTCTGGGACTAGGCAATATTACAGTGTCATTAACAATTCATAATAAACTGAACCATTGGATGACACAGAAATATTTAAAATTCTAGATAAAACCTTGAATTAGGGCATCTTCAGATGTTGGCATACTTTACTAGTAACTCTTGAAATTGATTTCATTCTTCTGATTCAGGGGCCTATTTTTACTGTCCAGTCATTTTAGCCAAAATATTTTCAAAAATACTTGATTCACATTTCTGCCTTTGCAACATGACTAAAAAGCTGTTTAACAGTCTGCCTCTGAATTTATGCAGATTTCTGTCCCTCCAATTTTTTTTCTTCAGAGAGGAATTAATTACAGAAGATTATGGGTCAGGCTTCTAAAGGAATTAGGTGCCTACCACCCCTTTGATTTCTCACTGAAAAAAAAATGGGATTTAGTTATCAAAATACCTCTACAAATATGAGTCTTCTTTTTTTTTTTAATCTTGAATGGACTATATTAAATATGTGTAAAATCAATGTTCTCACCTATTTTCTCCTGCATAATGTTATCATTGTCTTCTTTAAATAGGTAGAAACAGATGACCAAACAGCCCTCGTTAGTAAGCCCAGGAATAAAGGAGGAAACAGTGATCTGGCTTCAGCTGGTTTTAACATTATCAATTCTATCATAGGATCAGGCATTATAGGTAAGCATACTTTTCATTAGTATCCTGTGTTCAGCCTGGTTTATACAAGCATGACTATCCACTTTGGAGAATAACACTGTGTTCTTACTTTCTTCTGGTGTTCCTAAAGATTTTTCTCTCTGTTTACTTGCTTACTATGTGAAAATGCAGAGGTGTCAGCTGAGATCACGTCTCAGTGATAAATACCCTACAGCCTCTTTTACCATAATCATAGAATCATAGAATGGTTTGGGTTGGAAGGGACCTTAAAGATCATCTAGTTCCAACCCCCTGCCCTGGGCAGGGACACCTCCCACTAGACCAGGCTGCTCAAAGCCCCATCCAGCCTGGCCCTGAACACTTCCAGGGATGGGGCATCCACAACCTCCCCGGGCAACCTGTTCCAGTGCCTCACCACCCTCATAGTGAAAAATTTCTTCCTAATACCTCATCTAAATCTGCCTTCTTCCAGTTTGAAGCCATTACCCCTTGTCCTATCACTACATGCCCTTGTAAAAAGTCCCTCCCCAGCTTTCTTGTAGGCCCCCTGGAAGGCTACAAGCCTGGAAGGCTTGTAGGTACTGGAAGGCTGCTATAAGGTCTCCCTGGAGTCTTCTCTTCTCCAGGCTGAAGAACCCCAACTCTCTCAGCGTGTCCTAATAGCAGAGGTGCTCTAACTCTCTGGTCATCTTCGTTGCCCTCCTCTGGACTCGCTCCAACAGGTCTGTGTCCTTCTTCTGCTGAGGATTCCAGAGCTAGACACAGTACAGCAGACGGGGTCTCACCAGAGCGGAGTAGAGGGACAGAATCACCTCCCTTGACCTGCTGGCCATACTTCTTTCGATGCAACCCAGGATGCAGTTGGCTTTCTGGGCTGCAAGTGCACGTTGCTGGCTTACGTTGAACTTGTCACCCACCAACACCCCTAAGTCCCACTCCTCAGGGCTGCTCTCAGTCCATTCTCTGCCCAGCCTGTTTTTGTGCATAATGATCAGAGAGAACTGATAGGGTAGGTGCTGACTGAGCTTTACACCTAGGCAACACTTTGTTCACTAAAAATAATCTTTCTTAGGTTATTAAGCATGCTGGTCCAATTTGGGAGATTGAGATATTTTTTTTAATCTGAATATTTCTTTATTTTGATACTCAGCAAATAAATATTTGGAAAGGTTCTTCTGTAATCTCTCCTTTTCTTATTTACAGGATTGCCATATTCAATGAAGGAAGCTGGTTTTCCACTAGGAGTACTGCTTTTACTTGGGGTTGCCTATATCACAGGTACTCTAAAAGCAGTTTCTATTGTAAAGTGAAAATTAGTCTTGCAATGTTTAGCTGATCTTGAGTTTAATCATAGCTTAAACAGGTATGTTTATGACAATAAAAATGACAGGTTTTTTCCTTACCTCACTAATCCCTTAAGCAGATTAGTAAAAGTAGAGAATTATATTGTACAACATATAAAGCTGCTTTTTGTGTGCATTTTATTTTCGTAAAGCCTAGTGTCTTAGGCTAGGTCAAGGTGACATTTGGAAGAATGGCTCTTATTTGTGCCTCATAATCACCTGGTTTAGTCCACTGTTTTTAACCTAATTGAGACTGATCCTTGAGTGGGTTGTATATCACTTTTTTAAAATATACTGCAGAACTAAAACCTTTGGTTGTACCATGATTTTTAATATTTTATTTAATTGTAATTCGTCAAAAAAAAAAAGAATTTACCTTCAAAAAGGGACAAGTATTAAAATCACCTAATAAATTAACATAAGTAAATCTATTGGCATCAAAGGAGAATTTTCATACTCTGTGGATTTGAGTCTTAAAACTACAAGACAAGTCAACATGGGTGGTACAAATTCTGTTACCCGTATGCTGAGGAGCAGTTTATGCTTTTCATTGCTTAAAATACCATTTAAGGATCTGCATAAATGATCGAGGTTTGACTGGAGAGCAATATAAAGTAAGGAATATGTTCCTTACGAATGGAAATTTTTCCTCTATAGCTGATGGCAAAATACATTAATGAAATCATATCATAACCATAGCTCAGAAATTTCGGTTACTTTTCTATAGAAAATCTAATTTGTCCTTTGCATTTCTAAATATTTTGAAGACTTTATAGCCATAGGCCCAGAACTTGTGGATTAAAATCAGTATTTTATTAGGCTAAAGATGTGACTTGATATTCTTGCACAAGCAAATTATAACTGTAGTTACAGCTTTTTGACTTGTAGCATTTAAAGTACAGGCTAAGTATGTAACATTAGCATTTATTTTCCGTAGATTTTACTGAAAAATTGGCAAATGGCTGTTATTTAGCAATTTTCACTGTATTTCATTTTGGGGGATGTTTTTGAATTTTATTGGACGTAGTCAAAGATTGACAGAGAAATACAATTTTAGGTCATTGAACTATAAATCTTTTTTCAAGTTTTGTGGGTCTAAGATTCCTTGCTACAAAGACTTAATGTTTCTTGTACAAGATCAGCTCAGTATGCAACATAATTGATAATGAACAATTCTGTATTTCTGTTTTTGTCTGCTTCCAATTATAGTGTAAGTGAGTATATATTGTGTAAGAATTACATATGCTCATGGGAATCTCTGGATTGGCTTTCATATTAACACACAGTAGAAATCTCCTTTCTAAAGACTGTGAAAATTTCATCATTTTAGTCATCCACAGAAGATAATAAACACCGATACTGTTCACAGAAAGGAACTGTTCCTATCACAGCATAGATTACAAGCTAAGTGAAAGCCAGATGAGGACTAGACAAGGTCTAGCTACTATCTGTCAAGACATCTGCACTAAGGTAATATATTCTGTGCTGTAACTAATCTGGACTGGAAAATCCCATGGTGCTCAAATGAATACTAAAGCATAGTTTGACATAACAGCAACATTTTGGACTGTTCTTCATAAAAAGTTGAGGTTCAAGCTGGGAGTAATTTCCTTGTGACATCAGCTGTCTCAGACCTTCATGGTTTTCCAGATAAATCACTTTGTGAGTGTTTTACTTTAAAAGTATCCAATAAAAATGTTTTAAATATTTTTATTGTAAACAACGGAGAAGATATGAAACACTAACAAGGCTTTATCTTTCACAAACTTAGCTAAATAGCACAGTAAAGTGATTGAGAGTTCTAGCACCATGGCACAGGCATTCCTCACATTTTACTTGCTTTCAGGATATAATCAGATGCTCTGATTCAGGACCACTCTGCATTACTAATTGAATTTTCCTTTTTTTTTTTGGTGCTCGTGACAGTTCTCATGCCCTTTGACCATGCTGGAAACCAATGAAAATACAGTCTGTTTCTGCTGTCCCTAATCAGTATTTTCTCCCATTATGAGTCTGTAACTCCTGGTTTTGGTGAACTGAGATCCTTCGTGAGATTTCTCGCCTGCTCTTCCCAGTGCCACTGTTTTCCCTCTTACAGACCTTTTTGTTTTTTTTTTTTTTTCCTAAGGAGTGAAAAAGATGAGCAGTAGGCAACCACAAGTTGGTTCATACTGTCTTTAACAGTAATTTGATATTTTAACAGATTATTCAATTATATTACTGATCAAAGGAGGAAACCTCTCCAGTACCAACACCTATCAAGAACTGGTCAGGAAAACATACGGTCTTGTAGGCTATCTAATTCTTTCAACTCTTCAATTTTTATATCCATTTATTGGTAAGATCACATAAAATATAAATTTTTAAATTTTCTGAATAACAAGCTTTTTCACATTGCCTTATTCTTTCATTGGTTAAATACTAAGAGCTCTGTAAAAAATATACTGTATATGCCGCTTTCTATAAAAACAACAAAAAAAGGAAATTAAAAATTACTTGGTGTGTTCTGAACAATGACTGAGGAAGAATTCAATGAATTGGAGGACCAGAATAATAGAAATGAACTGAAATGTAATAGCAGAGAAATTCATGATCACACACTTAAAAATAAATGACAAAAGTAGCTATGAGAAATAGCAAAGAAAAGATTCTGTTCTAGAATGAGAAACAGAGCACAAATTTGATGTGCCTGAAACATATGGAAAATATGACTTTAGGAGTATATTGAATTAATGTTTTTCCAAATATGTAGTATTGCTCTCATTGGAGAAGCCACTTATCAGATCTTGCTTGAATATTAGCTCATTGCTCTTCAAAAGCATTAATTCAGCCTCATACCCAATGAGCTGAATTTATTTCAGGTAGCTGAGACTTTTAAGGGACTCAAGTTAGTGTTACTGCAGGCAACAATGCTACAAATGTTACTACTTTGTAAAGAACGTGGAAAAGAAGTGTAGAGTTCTTGGTCCTTACCTTGGAACTAGTTATGCATATATATGTGCTTGACTTTATTTCTGTAAGTGGTGTTAATGACTTACAATTTCACAACAGGGAATATGCATTAGTTAAGGTCAATATCTATATGTATACTGTCTAAATGGTGAAGACCACATGAGTATATAAATATATTTTGCGTGTATGTATACACACACACACATACAGCACATACACACACTTCTAGTGTAGAATAAGATAAGAATGAAATATGAATGTTAAGGCTCCAGTTCTTCTTAATGAGAGGAAGGAATGGAAGTCCATATCTGATATCTTCAACTACTGTCTCCTCCTTTCTTCTGGTTTAAAGATTTTGCGAACTTTTTACATGAGCTAGCAAGTCCTGTGCATTTCATTGCAGGACTGATGATTAGACTAACACAGGAACTTTACTAAATAGAAACAAGAATTTGAAAATAAACTGACAAAGAATTACTCTTAGAAACAAACAGTTTCTAAGCATGGCCATGCTTATCAGACCAGATTCTTGCTTAGATTGTACCTGTTTAAAAAATAAAAATAATGATTAAAAAAAGGCAAGTGTTAAAGAATTTATTTTTTTTGTTTTAAACCTGAAACTTAGAAGTTGCTGGTGCTAGCCAGAATTCATACAAGAGGAACAGTGGCATATAATCCTGAAGTCTACAAAATATGTGTATTAATTATTTGTCAAATATTTCATGTTTGACATGTACTAACAAAAAAATTTATTTTCTTTAAGCTATGATTAGTTACAACATAATAACAGGAGACACTTTAACTAAAGTTTTTCAGAGAATTCCTGGAGGTAAGATGCATTTAAAAAATTCACAATGGGGAAAATGTATTAAATAGGAATATAGCATAAGTATTTAGGAATTAGCATACTGTATCAGTCTGAAGTCCTACCTGTTACTTTGCTTCTGAATTACTCTTAAATATAGTAGAAGTTAAGAACTCGAAGCATATTTGTATGAGTGGTGTTTTGTGTTGGTTGTTGGGTGGGGTTTTTTTAACAAGTCTTTCTGAAATAAAAACTGTGAATCATAGTCCCTGGTTACCATTGGACTCAGTGTCAGTGAAAAGACCACATGCTTCAATGAAATACTAAGCAAATAGAAGTCTTCCACAGTAGTATGTTTATAAGGTCATAATATTTTTTCATCTTTTTAGATACTTCCTATAATAATCATTTGAATACTGAATACATTGAATACATTATCTAGTGAATAATTCTGGATTACTTGCAAATAATGTAATGGATTTAATGCTTACTTAAGCATATCTGTAATAGTTGGCCATGAACTGCATATGTAGCTTTCAGTTCTCTTAGACTTTCACTGCGAAACTAGATGTGGCATTTTGAGATTTTAACTCATGCACTTGTTACCCTTTCGCTGCTGTAAGTTTTCACAGTAGAATCAGTGGAGCGATTTGTATACATGTTTGCCATCTGCTTTAGCAGAAAGCAGCTAAGTTAAAACATTCTTCACTGGCAAATTAAACTAAAAAGAACATGTCTGCAATGAGGTAGAAATTAGTATTTGTATGAACTGTTTGATTTCTGTAGGAGGACTGTAATTTTCAGCAGGTGAAGCCTGCAAGGTGTGGATGCAGTTTTAACTGCCACACTGTTCTTCTGTCAATACCTGATCAGGTTGATAGTGACAGTGAATGTCTAATCATTTATATACAATATGACTTCTGTAATAGGAGGAACTGCCAGCATGGCACATCTTTCACCTGGCTGGTAGAATGCCTGCCTGAAAAGAGTTGGGAAAGCATTATAATCTCTCAAAGCATAGAGGAAACTGAACACAGACTTTCCCTGTCAATTGCCGGTCGCTTTCCAGCCATAATTATTCAGCAAGCTTTCATTCAAGCCCATGATTCACGGTAGCCTGACTGAAACTGAGATACGGTTTATTTTAAATTGTCATTGGCTTGAAAAAAAACACCAGTTATACAAATAGATCCCACGATTGCAGGGAATATTATAACGTTGTTGTTACCTTCACATGGTAGTCTGTATTTTGCAAGTGTAAGACAGCTGACCGCAAGAAAAGAGGTGCTAAAAAAACCCCCTCAAAATTAACTTACTTGAGGATTGTTCTTTATGAATTTGCTTATCTTCAACAGCACAGTAGTTGATGTCAACACACAGTGTCAAAAAATCCTTAAGAGTAAACGGCAGAAAGTAGTAGTAGTAGAATGTTTTACTTGCAGTCTGCCAACATTAACCCAGGCATGACGAAAGAAATTAATACCAATTTATATGTGGAAATGCCAGACTTCCAAAGTTTGGTATAATATATTCCATATATTATGCCTTTGGTTTAAATTTGCAGAATTCTTGTGATTATGCACGTGCTGTGTATGGTTTCCTCAAGGTTAGTTAATGCCTAGTCTTTATTTCAGTGTTACTTAGCTTGAATAAAGGGGTTGAAAGCCTGGTCAGCATCGAAGTTGGTTACTCCTAGCCTTTCAAATGTAACTAATCTGTTTCTCATGTCAGTCTCTTAGAGGAATAAATTATTTTCTTTTTTGCTTTAGTTGCACAAGATAACATGCTTACTGACCGTCACTTCGTAATTCTTCTTACCACCGTCATCTTTACCTTGCCTTTATCTTTGTATCGAGACATAGCAAAACTGGGAAAGGTAAATCGGAATAGCAGCTGATTTTTGGTTCACTTTTGTATATGCCATTAGAAAATAATGCCAGTCATAACTTAATGTCTTTTAACTCAATTACATCTGTCTAGGCCATGTTAAATATTTCCATCTACTGCTAGTAGAACTCAAATCTTGTAAAGTTCTGGGTGATGTAGGCCCGATCTTGTAAATGCTGAGCACCATTAATTAGAAATGTTTAAATGGGAATATCACTTAAAATTAGACAAATAGTTGCAATTGGATGGTTACTCAAAAAGAATAACAACAGATTATGATATAGGACAAGATTTCTAATTATAGATATTTGGCATGTGATATTTACCACTTTACTTGGTTGTTAATGTTTTAAAGGAAAAAGAAGTACATTATGCTGCTAAGAGGACAACCTTTCAGCAGCTTACTGACTGAAGTAATGTTTTTACCTTTACAGGTATCTCTTATTTCTCTGATTTTAACCATTGTCATCCTGGTTATTGTGATGGTGAGAACAGTAACATTCAGTCCACAAGTGTAAGTATTCTTACACTTGACACAAAGTGAATTTTTGATCATACGTAATCTGTTATTTCACTATTACATATATCTACATAGTTTCGGAACATGGCTGTTCTGGGAGAGACGGATAATTGAAAAAATAAATCTGTATTAATAGCAATACAAAATGAACTGCTAAGACATGCTGTATCTTTTTTTTTTTCTTTTATTGCACATAAGCAAAGTTAGAAAAAGTCTCCAAAAACCACAGATTAATTGGAAATTGCGAGTGATATGGCTAATACCAGGTGGCTCCTGAATGGGCATGTGAGGTTGTCTGTCATTTGAGAAATCTTTAATTTGTCCGTTACTGTCAGATGACATATGTTTACAATCTTAAAATAGATAGCATCCTATGAATATTTCTGTTAATATAATTATTTCATAATAAAAATAGAATAAAAATAATGAAAATAAAAAAACCCACAATAATAACTTTATTCTGTCATTTAAGAAAGCAACAATGTAAGCATGCGAAACTGTTTTCCAGCACTCATACTCTGAAAGCAGTATTTAACACTGGGGCGTTGTAGACAATTTAGTAGACATGAATGTATGTTGTAGCAATATTTTATAATTATATTGCAAGAAACTGTTATGAATCTATTACCTTTCCTTTATGGCCTAGAAGGTCTGCTTTATTCCTTTTTCCTTACCCTTTAAATGTGAAGATACATTAATAAAGATGACAAACTAAATTTCTGAATGTGCTTTTTTATTTGTGGGAATAGTTTTATACAGTATTTCTAATGTTTCTGTAGGAATTGGATTCTCCCACCATGATTGGTTCAGCAGTGTTACACATGATTGTTCATTTGTCTTATTGCTGTGGTACGTGGTTTAATTACAGGGCATTTGAATTTAATGCTAGGAAGATTGCTAGAATAGCAGCTTCTAAAGTTGTACCAGATGATGTTGTCTATCATCTATAAAAATGATGCTTTCAGAACAGTGTGGGACTTCCTCCCCACCCCACCCCACTCCTTTCTGAAGCAGCATGTTTTTCATACTGTGTGTTAAAGGACTGTTTGAAAAGGTAATCTCAAAATCCCCTGTCAAAAAAGGAAGAAGCTATATATAATGGTTACTGATGTCCTTGTTACTATGGTAACATCTTTTCTCAACAGTTGTGAGGCACCAAAAAATACGGCATGTGTGGCTTTATTTTTTCTTACAATAAATAATGTTGGGTATTGAGTAATTCTTGGAGTTTTACTTTTTAATTTTTTTAAGACTTCTGTTTTTGCCTTTACACTTCTTGCTTTCAAAAATGCATCTAGCAAGTTGATAAAGTATTAATCAGAATTTTTTGCCTCACAAAAATTCTATCAATGTATATTTTTACTATTTGTATTTTACAGTTAGAGATATACCTTAATTATTAAAACCCTGTTCTAATATTTTGTTAATGGTATGATGGTATGCCATCTTTTTTTTTGCAGTGAGAATAAAGAATACTAATATATTTTTATACGGTCCCATCATAGTATTTTAACAAGTGAAACAAGTAAATAACACATTTACTGCAAATCCTTATTCAAGTAAAATAGAAGTTGGAGTTTTCAAAGAGATTTAAAAAAATCATGATTATGAAACACAGTCCTCGGGTCTGTCATATAGGAAAAGAATTTGTACAATCCTAGATAAAGGCTCGATGGGGCCAAAACAGAGTATTTAATCCCTATCGTTACACAGCAGAACTGATTGTATGCCTGTCACTGATGACAGGTGATTTGTCTGGTTTGTTCTTCGTAATTCCATGATTTCCCATTCCAGTTCTTAACAAGACTTTCCTTACAAATTTTTCCTAAATGTGTATCATATGTCTCTTTTACTGCATTTCGGGTTTGTTTCTTCTTGGCCTGACCACAGCAGATACAGACAGCAAACTGTTCATTCTTTTTCAAATGTTTAAAAAACACCTCTAAAGAGCTGTAACTTGTACCCCTTTGCTAATCCGTTCTCTAGACTAAACAAACACGGTTCCCTTACTGTTTCTCTTGTCCTTTCCTGTACTACTGATCATTCTCAATGGCTGCCTTAAGTTCTCTGTGAATTACAGCAATACCGTGGTGCCCCAACTGCCTGTGGTATTCCCATTGAGGAGCAGAGAAGAAAGATCTTACATGCAAAGTGTCTTGAGGTCCCTTTCAACTGTATCTTTTGGGCATTGCCACGCTCCTGTTTATGTAACTTGGTTTGATGTTTGCCTCTTTGAAAAACAGCTTGACATGGTGGACGCGCCTTGAGTTTTCAGTCTAATAGAAGCACCAAGCCCTTCTCTGCAGAACTGCGAGCTGGCAATTTTTCCTTACTTTCACTCTATTTCTCATGAAGTTTGGGGTTTTTTTTGCTTGTTCCCCCCACCCTGTTCTTATGAAACCATTTTTGCTTCTGCATAGCTGTAGAATTTGTCATTACAGAATTGAATACTTCTTTATCAAATTATTTCTCCATTTACCAACATATTTATGATTTTTCTTTTTCACCCTGTTCTCTAGCATGCTTGTGTTAACTGCACATTTCATGCTTTTTGTTAAGGATGCTGCTTACTTTTTGTTCCATCATTCAAGTTATTGCTGGATACATTCAAAAGTGCTGGGCTCAGGTCAGGTTCCACTGGAATCCCGTTGAGATATTTTCTCACATCAGTGATAACTCTCTGAGTAGTAATCAGTTTTCGCTTACCTTTAGATTTTTCAAAGTGAAGGTTGCTTCCCTTTGAGAGGTACAACAAGATTATCTAGGGATGATAAAACTGTTTTTTTGCTTAAGTGACATCCATGTTCTAGTTGAAAATTGTATCTGTTATTTGGACAACAGAGAATATTATCTTTTCCTAAAAACCTTCTGCAATGTGTTAGACCATCAACGAAACAACAACATTATCACTGTTTTTAATGATTTGATGTGCTTGAAACTGTAGGCTGAAAAAGCAGTTTTAAGTCTTTTGAGTGTTGCATTTTTATTTTATTTATTTTTCTAGTTGCTTTGGGAGTGGAGAAGGTTGCCCAGGGACATTTTAGGAGTGTTATTTTCTTGTTCGTTCTCAGGAAAAAAATTAATGTATTTATCATGAGGGAGTACTTGGTTTAATTTATTTCCTCTTATGACAAATATGAAACTGAGGTACTTTTTTTTTTTCGCTGCTTTGCTTTTGATTAGTGTAATCCATGTGATTACTGTTGCCTGAAGAACATAATGAACCTGCAGATAAAATCCAGTGTTCTGAACCCAGTGTTTACTCTCAATAGTTTAAGATGTTGGGTAAAAATACATTTTGATGATCTGTTCTTAACTTTATTTCCACCTGCTTATAGCTGGGTATTTTTCTACTGTGATCAAAAACAATGGGTTAGAATTATTTCAACCTGTAAATGTGCTGTTAATATTGCACAAAATAACTTCACGCTTCAAAACTGAAACTAACATTCATTGCTGTAAAAAGCCGTATTTTACGTAGCTTATAAAGATGGTTCATTTTGATTTGGTGTTCTTTTGGAAAGAATGTCATGATGTCAGTGTCTGCATAATACATAAATCTCTAGGAAAAACTTAAAGAGCATCTGCTACACATAAATAGGATGTGAGAATTACTCAACTGGCAGCTGATCACAAGGATGAAACGCCAAATCTTCAGGAAAATAACTTGAAAGTAGAAAGCTGATTGTTTCCTTCATATAAATAATCCAAGAGTAAGCAAAGATAAACTTCATTGTGTGAAGAAAATAAGCTACCATATATTTACAGAGCTGCTAAATAATTCATTAAGGAAGAAAGAGGAGTTAAAGCAGCTGTAACTAAGTGGGGCTGACATACAGCTTTACCTTGTCTGTGTTCTTTAACAACCAAGATCACTTCGATTAATATAAAATTCAAGGCTGATGTGAGCACTTCTCATTTTCTTTCCATTATATTGATTGAAGTTATATTCAGTATCTATAAAGTTTTTCAGTATCTTTAAAATGTTAAAATTTAAACAAAAACTAAAAAGGTATTTTACCTTAGAGTATAATTGAATTGAAATTTTACAATTAATTTCCTAAATGTCTAAATCATTGGATTAAACCTGAATTAATCTGCCATGTGTTCCTGAATTATTTTCATAACTGCTGGTTTGCACCTAAACTTGGTGGTTTGTCACTGATACTCAGTCTCAAACAATGGAAGTCGTCTCATTCCAACACGTAGCTCCCCTGTGAAACATATGACTTTGCTTCCTCTCTAGAAATTAACTTCTTTTTTTTATTCTTTTTTTTAAGTCAGTGTTACATACCTGCAAGCTGGGTTGAGGTCAAGGGTGTATGTTTCTCCTGCCCTCCTTAAAGATATTTTGCTTCTGATGTACTCTGCTGCTGTATTATATTTGTCAGCGTTTCCACATAAATGACAGAAAAGACTTTTGCGTAGCATGGATCTTAAGATGGGGAATATTATACGATAAATGTTTTACAAGAAGTAGAAGATACGCTGGTTTAGACTGCCAAACATATTTGCCCAATTTACTCATGATCCGGATGTGAAATGCCTTTTACCCTGTTAGGAGATCTTAACCTTTGCTTGGTTTGTTTGTTCTTATCAGTTTCCCCTGTTCTTATGTGGATAAACATGAGTATTTTCAAAACTTTTTTAAACTCACTAGTATGTTTGTTATGCTAATTGTTTCCTTTATTATGCTATATGCTTTCTCTTAAGTATACTGAAGACTGAGTAGAGTCTTGTTTTCTCAACCTCTGGGCTTTCTTCATGGCTAGCCTTCACTGCCTTCCTACGGGCAGTTCTTATTGTCATTCTGTCTTACTGTTGTCTTACTTTCAGCTGAGACATCAATCTGGGATCTCCCTTGGAACATCTTTGTATTCAATCTTTTCTTATTTTTGTTCCAAGAATCGCAGTTATATTACCTGTAAGCTTTTGCTTTGTGTTACAACTTCTGCTATATATGATAGTATATCTCTCAGCAAGTGCATTTAGTATCACAAATGTTTCTTCTCTTAACTTCCATTGGGTTTCATCTAACTGCTTCTCCTTCTCCAGCATGAAAAAAACTTTGTGTTTATGCAGGCATAGCCTGTGTTTTTATACACTGAGTGAGGAGCAATAAGCTAACTGGTTTTGTCATTCATGGATATTCGTGGCTACTGCTATTCTTGTATGAGAAGCAGTTAAAATCTTCCCCTAACAGTTCCTAAC